>JANRMT010062792.1:49078429-49143807 GCA_026402145.1 Polypterus bichir lapradei
ATATAGCCTGCTCTCTGTCTCTCCCCCCCCCCCCCCGTAAATTCCCCACCCTCCCATTTTGCCTCCCCACGTGAGGCTGGACCCCACTTCACACAGTCCCGGTCCTCTGACATAACCAGAGACAGAGCATGTCCAAAGCAAAACAAGCCCCCACGCAGCGGCGTTTTAGGATTAAAAAAAATAGAGATATCTATTGCCAATATAGTCTAAATACTATATGCCTAAAATATAATCCTTAACAAACTATAAACTTAAAATATATATAATCTTCAGCAGTCTTAATGTATTAAGATAATAAACCCGGGGAATGGTGTTAGAAAGTGGTCCAGAATAAGCATTGTAAATCTTAATTCAATAATAACAATAACAATAAACCGAAGGTACAATGTTAAACAGTCTCCTTTAGGGTAGAGAAAAAATAAATAAATAAAAAAAAAACAAAAAAAACAAGAATTAAGCACTAACGTCTATAACTGTAACTAGCAAAATACCAGCGCTTCGCAGTGGAGAAGTAGTGTATTAATGAAGTAATGAAAAAGAAAAGGAAACATTTTGAAAATAACGTAACATGATTGTCAATGTAATTGTTTTGTCACTGTTGTGAGTGATGAGTGTTGCTGTCATATATATATATATATATATATATATATATATATATAAATATATATATATATTTCACACACACATATAAACATATATATATACATATCTATACATATACACGTATATATACACACACACATATATACATACATATATATATCTACATATATACACATACATATACATACACACATACATACATACACACACATATATACACACAAATACATATATATATACATACACACACACATATATAAACATATATATACATTGTCACGCATGCGCGAGTAGGAGGCCGCGGACGGACCTGAAACCGCTTCGAAGGACGTTCGCCGGTAGGGAATGGCGGGGTACTAACCTTTCTGCTCTCTCTTTTAGGAAAAAAGACGCTCCGCCATCATAACCTGACCGCAGTACGTCCACTTCCGCCCTTCCTCCGCCATCTTCCCTGACGTCAGCAATCCCGTCATCCCTCACGCCTCCTTCCCAGCATTCCTCCACTTCCGGCTCCTCCTATATAAAATGGCCGCCGACGCCTGTGAAGGCGTCGCGCATATGAACAATTTTGTTTGTATATTTTGACCTGTGGAAATAACTTTTTTTGTTTACAGTATACAGGGCCGGAAACCCCAACCCTTTATGCTGTGTCTTTCATTTCTTTTACAGTGGCGTAGTCGGCAGGATACTGCACCGAAGAAAAAACAAAATGACGGAAAGGCAGGACCTCAATACCGTGCTGCAGGGCATGAATGCCCAGATCCAGTCCCTGCAGCCATCACAGGCCGCTACAACCCGGGAACTGGAGGCCACGAAGGCGAAACTCGCGGAAGCCGAGAGGGTAAGGGCCGACCCGCCTCGTCCAAAACCTCCGTCCCTTGTCCCAATGACGGAGGCGGACGACATCGAGTCCTACTTAGGGATCTTTGAAAGGACGGCCACCTGGAACGAGTGGCAGCGGTCCGAGTGGGCGTCCATTCTGGCGCCCTACCTGAAGGGGCCCGCGCAGCGAGCCTATTATGACCTCCCCGAGGAGGAAGCCGCGGACTATAAGCTCCTAAAACAGGAGATCCTGGCACGCTACGGCATCACGCCGAGCCAGCAGGTGAGTGAATGGCGGAGCTGGCAGTTTGACCCTGAGAAGCCGGCCCGAGCGCAGGCCTTCGATTTCTGGGGAAAGATGGGGCGGTGGCTGCGGCCCGAGGGTCTCCAAGCCCGGAAGGTCGTGGAGCAGGTGGCCTGTGAGGGCCTGGTCAATGCACTGCCCAGCTCCGTCGCCCAGCAGGTTCGGCGCCACCCCTATACGGACATGCCAGGACTCCTGGAAGTCCTGGAGCGTCAGCTCGCGGTTTTCCGAGCCGGGGGGACAGAAAGGCAAGCTCGTGGGAACCGTCGGGGACGGGCGGCCACCCCCGAGCCCTCTCGACGCGCTGCAGAAGCGCCTCCTACACCCCGAGAAAAGCCAGCCTCCCTGCGCTGTTACAAGTGCGGAGAGACCGGCCACCTGCTACTGACCTGCCCTCTGAACACCCCCATGGAGCCGATGGACTGCACCCGGGCCTCTGCGGAAAGGTACTGTACTCCGCCGCATCCCTTGGCGAGTCCGAACACGGGAGTGGTGTTGGTAAACGGGCACTCAGTGGTGGCTCTCTTTGACTCCGGCAGCAACATAACTATTGTTGCTCGCCGTTATGTCTTACCGCGACAGTGGCTAAACAAACATCTACGGGTCACTTGTGTACACGGAGAGACCAGGACTTACCGTTCCGCGGAATGTTATCTTTCCTGGAGGGGGGAGTTGTCCAAATTGTTGGTCGCGGTGTTGCCGGAACCCCCCTATCTAGTGATCCTGGGACAAGACTGGTCACAAAGAAAATGCGGTAAGACACGCACCGCTCCTGGGGCCTCACTGGGTCTGGTTATGGAGGGACAAGGCACCCTTCCCGCGGTCTCCACGCCATGCACTGAGGCAAGCCACAATGGCGCAGGCACAATGGGGGAGGTTTCTCAGGCGACGGACTCTGAACCGGAACCTCCCACCGGCGAAGGGACGAGCCAGGGAACACTACCGCCCAACCTCTCACAAGATCCCCTGAGCAACCTGGATCACCAATTTCGGTCCACGCCCGCCTCATTTAAAAGAGACCTGCGGTTTGCCAGGAATGCGATTGTTCTTCCAGGCAGCTCACAAGCTGATGGTTCCATGCCACGCGAGCCCTTCTTTGTACTGGAGAATAATCTGTTGTATCGGGTGGCAACTCACGAGGGCGAGGTGCGGAAGTTGCTGCTAGTGCTGCGTACCTTCCGGCGGGAGGTATGTGAACTAGCTCACGCACACCTCCTAGGCGCCCACCTCGGGGCCGAAAAAACATTGGAGAGAATCAAGCTCCGCTTTTACTGGCCCGGGATCAACGAGGAGGTCCGGCGCTTCTGTTAATCCTGTCCGGACTGCCAGATTCGCCAGATTCCTAGGAGGGACCGTGCTCCTCTCGTCCCAATACCCCTGATAGACATACCCTTTGACCGGATAGAGGTCGACTTAGTAGGGCCCCTGGAACCCTCGAACCGTGGCCACAAGTATATATTGGTCATGGTTGATTATGCAACCCGGTACCCAGAGGCGGTTCCCCTGCGCTCCGCTACCACCAAAAACATCGCACGGGAACTGGTCAACCTCTTTTCGAGAGTGGGTATCCCTAAAGAAGTCCTCACGGACCAGGGTACTCCCTTCACTTCAGATACGTTCAGGGAGGTTGCCAAATTACTGAGAATAAAGCACCTGAAGACGTCTGTCTACCACCCCCAAACGGACGGCCTGGTAGAACGCTTTAACCAGATGCTTAAACAGATGCTTCGCAAGGTAGTCAGCGCTGATGGCAGGAATTGGGACCAGCTCCTGCCGCTTGTGCTTTTTGCCTACCGGGAGGTGCCCCAGGCCTCTACGGGCTGCTACCCTTTTGAATTATTATACGGGTGACAGCCCCGGGGACTTTTGGACATTCTAAAAGAAGGCTGGGAGGCTGAGGCCCTTCCCTCCTCCAATATATTGGAGTATGTAGCGCAACTGCGCGACAGGCTCACCAAAATCAGGCCGCTCCTCAAAGACCACGTGACTCGTGCGCAGGCAGCGCAGGCCTGGTGTTACAACCGCAACTCTGTCCTACGGGAGTTCCACCTGGGGGATCGAGTGATGGTACTCAATCCCACCTCCCACTCCAAGCTGCTAGCTCACTGGCAGGGGCCATACGAGGTTAAGGAAAGAAAGGGGCTCGTCGACTATTTAGTTAAGCAACCTAATCGTTGGCCGAGTGAGAGGATCTATCATGTTAATTTGTTAAAGCCTTGGAAGGACAGGGAGGAGACTCCCGATACACATAGATCCCTCTCCCTATTCGCTAGCACGGCTGCCCTTAACCTCGGCGACGAGCTAACACCCGTACAGCGGCGAGAGATAACCCAAGCTATCTACGCCATCCCCGAAGTGGTGAGCGAGTCGCCAGGCCGGACCTCGCTGATTGCCCACGATATAGTCACGGAACCCGGAGTAATCGTCCGGGAGAGGCCCTACAGACTCCCGGAGGCAAAACGCGCCGAAGTGGAACTGGAGGTACAACGAATGCTGGACTTGGACATTATCGAGGAAAGTCACAGTCCTTGGTCCAGCCCGATTGTCCTCGTTCCCAAGCCGGACGGCTCCTGGAGATTCTGCAATGACTTTAGACGTCTAAACCAGGTCTCCAAGTTTGATGCCTACCCGATGCCCCGCATTGACGACCTGCTCGAGCGGCTGGGTGCGGCTCGGTATCTGACTACTCTTGATATGACAAAAGGGTATTGGCAAATTCCCTTAACGGCATCTGCAAAAGAAAAAAACGCCTTTAGCACCCCTAGTGGACATTGGCAATACAAGGTCCTCCCTTTTGGGCTGCACGGGGCCCCTGCGACCTTTCAACGTCTGGTGGATAGAGTGCTGAAGCCCCACCAGTTCTATAGTGCCGCCTACCTGGATGACGTCGTCATCTATTCCGGCACCTGGGAGGAGCATCTATTGCAGCGCTCTCCTGTCCTCGCGACACTGGCTAAAGCCGGCCTCCGCATTAACCCCTGTAAGTGTTTTTTTGGCTTAAAGGAGGACAAGTATTTAGGCTACCTTGTGGGACGAGGACAGGTGAGACCCCAATGTTCCAAAGTCAAAGACATCCTGGAATGGCCCCGTCCGAATACCAAGAGACAGGTGCAGGCTTTCTTGGGGCTGGCAGGGTACTACCGCCGGTTCGTACCCCGTTTCTCCGAGAGGGCAGCACCCTTGACTTGCTTAACAAAGAAGGGGGCTCCCCTGCATGTGGTATGGAACGATAAGGCGGAACACACATTCAGTGACCTGAAACAGGCCCTTACATCGGCACCTGTATTACGGACCCCTGATTTTGGGCTACCCTTTATCCTCCAGACCGACGCTTCGGACACAGGCCTGGGCGCCGTGTTGAGCCAAAGCGTTGATGGTGTCGAACACCCCGTGATGTACCTAAGCCGGAAACTGCTGGACCGAGAGGCCAGGTACGCAGCGGTGGAGAGGGAAGCCCTGGCCATTAAGTGGGCCGTGACTTATCTCCGGTACTACCTGTTGGGTCGCGAATTCACTCTGGTGACTGATCACGCTGCACTTCAGTGGATGTCCCTCCACAAAGAGTCGAATCCGCGGGTCACCAGGTGGTTCCTGGACTTGCAGCCCTATAAGTTCACGGTTACTTATCGCCGCGGCGGCCTTCAGGCCCTCTCTCGCGTCCACGACCTCTCGGTTAGGTCCGCCCGACCAGACGGTCTTGGGCTGAGGGGGGGGTCGTGTCACGCATGCGCGAGTAGGAGGCCACGGACGGACCTGAAACCGCTTCGAAGGACGTTCGCCGGTAGGGAATGGCGGGGTACTAACCTTTCTGCTCTCTCTTTTAGGAAAAAAGACGCTCCGCCATCATAACCTGACTGCAGTACGTCCACTTCCGCCCTTCCTCTGCCATCTTCCCTGACGTCAGCAATCCCGTCATCCCTCACGCCTCCTTCCCAGCATTCCTCCACTTCCGGCTCCTCCTATATAAAATGGCCGCCGACGCCTGTGAAGGAGTCGCGCATATGAACAATTTTGTTTGTATATTTTGACCTGTGGAAATAACTTTTTTTGTTTACAGTATACGGGGCCGAAAACCCCAACCCTTTATGCTGTGTCTTTCATTTCTTTTACAACATATACATACATATCTACATATATACACACACAGCTATTTCGTATCAGTGCAATATGCTGCTTGTTAAAACGGATAACTCCCGCTCTTACGTGCAAGTCTGCGTGGATATTATGAACTATCGTATTTGTTCAAGTTCTATTTAAATTTTAAATAGAAGGAATTTTTATTTAGTCGACAGAAATATCTTTGGTAGGAATGGTAAAAACAGACAGGAATATTATTCCTGAATAAATCAACTCAAACCTTAAACAACTTATAATATTTTGCTCTCCATAAAAATATATCCTGTCTAAATTATACAAGTTAGAAATAAAGTAAACTTTAAAAGAACAAACATTCAAATTTCTTTACTCTTATGTAATTTTATATAAAAAATAAACTTAGATTTTAAATATCCCAAAAGATTTTGCTCTCCATAAAAATATATCCTGTCAAAATTATACAAATTCAAATATGAACATGCTGCATAACAAAACTTGGAAATATAAATAAAATGTGTTATTTTCATCAATAACAAATCAAATCATTCAGTTGTCTTTGCTCATATGTCATTTTAGAGCTGGACGCCTGGCATCTTTTTTTGGCAACAAGTTCGTTTATGTTTGGTGTGAGGTTCTGTGTTGTGGAGATTCTCAAGATGGACTGCAGGTGCTCATCAGTGAGGCGACTCCTGTGTGCTGTTTTGTTAGTCTTCATCACTGAGAAGAGCTTCTCACACAGATATGTGCTACCAAACATGCACAAGGTTCGAGCCGCATGTAGACGGACTTTTTTTGTTCTTCAAAGTCACCAAAGCGCCGTGCGAACTCAGTGCGCTCAGTTTATCAGCAAATTGCGTATTTGGGAACATCGTTGTACTGACTTGGTTCAACTTTACTTGGCAACAGGGAAAGTGGGGCAAGTTGCAGTGGTGCATTTGTGTCTCCCATAAAAGCAGCTTCACTTGAAATCACTTTGTGATTGTGCACGGGTAAAAACGTCCGCTGAAGTGTCAGATTCTTATTTAATTCTTCTGCTTTCTGTATCTTCTGCATTGCATTCAGGTCTTTCAGGTTATCCTGATGTTTTGTCTCATAGTGCCGTCTTAGATTAAATTCTGTAATTACAGCCACATTAGCTCCACAAATGAGACACACGGGTTTACCGGCAATGTCAGTAAACATATACAAAGCCTCCCATCGGTTTTTAAAGGCTCTATTTTCAGAATCAACTTTTCTCTTCAGCATTGTGTGGGCTAGCTTCGCAATAACTTGCAGCATCATAAGCTAGACTTGATTAACGCGGTAAGTGTTCAGCAAGGCAGCTGAAGCGCTGCATTATGGGATCTGTAGTTTATTGTGTTACCAGCGCTTCATATACCCGGGCCATTAATAACAATAATACAGTATATAAAATGATCTCGCGGGCTGGATATAATTACACGCCGGGCCGGATGTGGCCCGCGGCCCTTGAGTTTGACACATATGGACTAAATAGAACTTGAAAAGATATATTTTTTCAAATGTGATCGCGCAATTCAGATAGAGTTGACGCGCACTACAGTACATCGAGTCCGCGTGCTAATGTGGTTTTGCCTGCGTGCCTCAATAAGTCACCCTCCCCTCGCTCTTACTTTTTTACTGTTCATCTAATGAATACACTGAGTATGGCTTTACCAAAACAATCATTGATGGCGAATAAAGTATCCATTATTCGAGTATGTAGATCGGGGTATATATATACATATATATATACCCGCGTATCGCAGCGGAGAAGTAGTGTGTTAAAAAAGAACATTTTAAAAACAACGTAACATGACTGTCAATATACAGTATTTGTTTTGTGAGTTTTACTGAGTGTTGCTGTCATCAAGGATTTGATTATCATTATTTCTTTCAATTTTCGTATTTGTAGGATGTGTTGTGTTCAAGTTACATTCCGTGTTTGTCAATCGTTGTAAAGATGACAGGTTTCATTCATCGATTCGTTTCTTACTGCATCAATAAACAGCTTGTCTTCTTCTTTATCTGAGACCTGACACACTGCATGCACGGGTTTTTTTTTTACACTGTCTTCCTTTAGCGGGACATTGACTTTTTCCACCGTGTGCTTTGTTTCCGCAGTAGCTGCATTTATGAATATGCTTGTATGTATCAGACGCTTCATATTTTTTGCTGCCTTTTCAATTGTGTAATTCGGTTTTTGTTCAGCGCTCTTTGGAACTGTTGCTTTTTGTCTGTGCACTGCGTCAGTTCACGTGAGCCGCTCGGTGTACATGCATCGAAGTTTCCCAGCTGTGCTGGTGCCATGTCGTGCTATGTCCATGGCTTTATCTAATGTTACCTAAGTCCCGGCACTTAAAACTTTCTCTCGCAGTTTCTCTGAGTTTGTGCCAAACACCACCCTGACCATCTCATCTTCCTCTGCATAAGCACAGTCATTCACCCGTGAATATTTAGTGGCAGTTTGCTATTGGATTGCCGCTGACGGACGGCCTTATATGGGCAGGCACTAAATTACAAACGCCAGCGGCAGCCTGTCTATGAACTTAATTTAAAGTTTAGGTTTACATCGTGCTTTGTTTCCGAAGTAGCAGAACTCATGAATATGGTTGTATATGTCACTCGCTCGCTTCTTATTATTTCGCTGCCTTCTCAATTATATAATGCATGTTTTCTTCAGCGCTTTTTGGAGGTCTTCCTGGTTTTCTATGTACTGCGTGATTACGTGGGAGGCGTGATGATGTCACACGAAACTCCGCCCCCACGGTGTTCAAGCTCATCTCCATTACAGTAAATGGAGAAAAACAGCTTCCAGTTATGACCATTACGCGTAGAATTTCGAAATGAAACCTGCCCAACTTTTGTAAGGAAGCTGTAAGGAATGAACCTGCCAAATTTCAGCCTTCCACCCACACGGGAAGTTGGAGAATTAGTGATGAGTCAGTCAGTCAGTGAGTGAGTGAGTGAGTGAGTGAGTGAGGGCTTTGCCTTTTATTAGTATAGATTAAAACATAAACAGATAGCGTCCGAGTAATAAAGAGGATATATAATGATAAAAACCCGTATCTTAACAAATAGATCAGACAGTAGGTTATTTATCCTTGCCATGTCATGACAGGCTATGACTTACTATTGTGTTTCAGCATAGTGTCGTGATCAGCTTTCTTAATTCCTTTTCTGCTTCTTCCTTGCTGACGAAGACATAAAATTGACCGTGCAATTCCGCTTTCAGTTTGCCAGGATACAAGAAGGTGTATTTGACATTGGCTTGCCGTAACTGCTGTTTGATGTTATACAAGGCTGCACGTTTAATAGCTGTTGCTGGAGAGAAATCAGGGAAGATACGAATGTGGTTATTTTCATATATAATCTCTTGCTTGTGTCTGAGGAGTGCCATCACCTCTAGCTTAAATAATAATCTCTCGAAGCGAATAATAAAAGATCTAGGTCTAACAGTATTTGATCCGCGTACGCGATAAGTCGCTGCTATTTCAGAATCTGCTTTAAAGTCCTCTCCAATTATTTTAGAAAATAGTTCAGCTGCGAATTTCACTGCGTTTGGATTTTCTCGATTCTCAGGTAGACCTTCGATTCTAATATTCTTCCTTCTGCTTCCATCTTCCAAAGCAGCAAGTCTGTCTCCAAGTTTTTTGCATTCGGAGCTGGCAGTTGTTGCTTTTTCTTCAGCACTGGCAGCTAGATTTTCGGCTGATTCAATCCGAGTCGTGAATGTCTCCTTGACATCCTCCAGTTGATCAGCAAGTGTGCTCAGTTTAGACGAGGTTTCCTGAATGTGCTCTTCAATTTTACCCACCATATCTTTAAAGACTGCCTCAAAGCGAATATATATGCGTTCCTCCAAGTTTTTATTATACTGCTGCCGCGTCTGACGCAGCTCCTGTTGCAGCTTCTCATTTGCTTTTTCCCTTGCCTTCTTGCTTTTCTTTATATCTTTCTTTATCTCTTGCTTGAGCTCAGCGGTCATCACCTTCAGTTCAGACAGATCATTTCTGCTTTCGTGCACCGTAGGTGAGGCTGTGGGCTCTATTGCAGCCAGTGTTCCCGGCTCGCGTGAAGTAGTTGAGAGCGCGGACTGCAAGGCCTTTTCCAGTTTCAGATGATCTTCTCCAATCGCTTCTTTCTGAACCCCTTTCTTGTTGGCCATGTTTATATATGCTTGCATATACTGTAGTAGTGCCCCACAAGTTGGATAAATACAAGATATCTCAGGATAATAAGAAGATAATATAAAAAATAACACCACTGCTAGCGGAGCTCCGCTTCAGACGTCCATCTCTCGCAACGGACGAGACCAAAAAAAAAGTTGCCTCACATTTTTATGCAATCATTATGTTCACCCCACTAAATTAAAGTTGAAAGTCTGCACTTCAACTGCATCTGAGCTGTTTCATTTAAAATTCATTGTGGTAATGTACAGAACCAAAATTAGAAAAAAGTTGTCTTTGTCCAAATATTTATGGACCTAACTGTAGCTAAACACAACTCACAATGAGGCAAAAGGACTTACTCATAGACAAAACCTGTAATCCAGTGAGGAATTAAATCATTATCTAAACTAGTTGAGAATATAACGCTGTATATATGCTGCTTTGGGTGTTACAGAACTTTGTGGGAACTGAAGGTGTCTTCCTAATAGCTCTAGAACACTCCCCCTGCCTGATGGGAACTGTAGTCCTCGCACTTTTTTTGCATTGCCCCTATCCCTGATATTTTAAATAGCCTGCATTTTAAGTTGGACCAATGGAAATGCATATGGAAAATTTTCTTGAAAATTGATTCAGCCATTTGTGTGATTGACAAACAGACATCCAAATAGCTTATGATTTTATTTACATAGCTTATTAGTATTATGTTTCCATAAGTACTGTTTTGTGTTCTGCCAAACAAAAGTAAAGGCAGATTTTTATGAAAGATCGGGAAATGAGACAGTCAAAAATTAAGTCCACGTTTGATACTGTGATGTGTGAGTCCCTGTCTTGCACCCCAAAACACGAGGCCGAGTCTCAGTATTTTAGCAAAACCAGCTTTATTTCGTTTAAAATGGTGACAGCAAGGTTATTTATTGTAGTGGGATCTACCACTCTCCCATACACAGACATAGCAATCCGGCAGGGTCATGGCCAGGTTAGTTATATATAATGTTATAATGTTCCTTGCATCACCCATCGAAGACAGGCACTTATATCACAAAGTGGTCAGCTCAGATTTGCTTTTGCGGCGAGCCACTCAAGTGCTGGGAGCCTGTGGTTGCCCCAGTGACGGATAAGCTGCCTTCCACAGACGCAGCGATCGTGCTTTGGAACGGTTTTTGGCATGTCGTCCTGTTGGGGGTAGTCCCAAAACAGTTTAGAAACCTCACAATACCAAAAAATCAATAAAATGTGATGTTAAACTCTAGACACTATACCAAAATTCTTTGTCAAGAAAAACTGCACTAACCAATTCTTTTCATGTCATGACTATAATATCAAAAATCCAGGTGTATGGTACTGGCCTTTAACTCTGTGACCTCAACAAAACTTTCTCAGAATGGCTTTGCCCAAGGGAAAACAAAAATGGCTTTGCAGGCAAGGAAAAATTAATATAAAACAAAAGACAAATCTCAGAAATAAATTCCTCGGGCTTCAACAGCCTATTCTCGACATAGAACTTTTAATAAAACCAAATATAAACTAAAAAAAAGTAGCTGATTATAATATTGTTTGTGTTGCCGTTTATTACTCTATTTATGTATTTATTAGTTCTGTTTTTTATATATCATGTTCATCATATATCATGTTGTGGCAAAGGAGTTGAGGCCACCACTAATGCTGCAGCTGTGGACCACTGCCAGGACTATACAGGTCTGGGGTAACCTCACTAGCAGTGTTGTAGAATTAGTAACTATTGTTGTTCAGGATTCTTTTGGATTCCTTGGATTTGTATTTATTGTTTTGTCATTGTAACTGTTTTTTTTTCTCTTTAGCTTGTTTTAGTATTAAGATTATTGAAACTTGGATTGGATTAGTTTGACAAGGTTTACCTTTTAGACATAACCTTTTTTGCCTCCTTTTTTGACTTTGTTCACAAATTTTTTAGCAAATAAATCTTTAAATACAAAGTAACATTGTTTTATTATTATTGTCAGAGGCATTCTGTGGTTCTTCTCTACCTATGCTCTGATAATTTTAAGTCTGATCCATTTTGCCACTGCAGGCCATAAGCCTGCCTCTTAAGTTAGGATTCAGGCTGATTTTATTTTATTTTTTTGACATGAAGTTTCATTTTGAATTTTATGTGCCAGGAATCATAACAGCCACATGAAAAAATGGCACATGCACGGCCAAATTGCTGCAAGATGAGAGCAACCTTAGAAACAAGTGAGACATTATAAAGGAGTGACATTACCATTAATACGAAAAACATTTGAGCAAAAATAAAGTTTAAGAAAATAGAAAAAATGCCCAAAATGTACCAAAATATTCACAAATCACTATAGAATATAATAAAAAACTTTACTAAGCAAGCCTATTATAGCAATCACTTCAGATATGAGCTGAATGATAGCCTGACTTGAAAGACTTGATCATCACTAACATATAAGGCTTAAAATACTTCCATACAGAGTGGTAACCAAAGCACTTTTCAGTCAGTTTAAGACAGATGAAGGTAATATGTATGAGCTTACAGTATATGTTCTATATTATAAACAAAGAATTTGTAAAAAAAAGCATTATGCAAACAATTACACATATTGTACCGTATACAGGCTAATGTAATTCTTCTGTTTCTGATGTGCTAACATTTACAATATTTTCTGTATATTTCAAGGGCACATGTAACATTTCATTTCATTCACTGACTTTGTAAGTCAATAGCAAAGTCATTTTGATCAATTAGCCCATATTTTATAGAATATCTTTACTGAGCCCCACCATCACAAAGTGCTTTACAAAGTAAGCAAGACTAAAATTAAAGCAGTACGGTACTGCACTTACAGATTCATTCAGAATTTCAGTTCACTTGTGCTTCTACGTCATTCATTAGTATTAGTAGTATTTAATATTTTTGCACTCTGGTTCAGCATTACATTTCTCATACCATTGAGCATTACTGCTTAAGGAGCATATTTAAACCAGAAGCAATTTTGGTGTGTAAATTATTGTTGTATGATACTACCTACCTATCTATTAAGTAAGCACTGAGATTTTATAGGAATGCTTCTGGCCCCGGGAATGATTAAGAAAGTGAATCATAAGGAGAACAGTCCAATTTAAAACAGCTTTTAAGAGGTAAAGGAGTAGAGTCAGAAGGGAAAGTAAGCCACCTGCCACCGTTAAATTAGATAAAGCCAGACATTTTTGGGAGGCCAGGACAGGGCTAATATGTGTTACTTTCATTATTGGGTGCTTTTATTCACTTCATTCTTCCCTTTATTAACACAATAAAATGTCTTTAGTTTTTATATATAGCCATGTTGGGTTTGGGGGATGGAGTAAAGTTATGTAAATATGTTTACTTTAATTCCAATGAATAATCAGTTAATTATTTAAAATCAAACCACAGTGCACCATCATGTTGTGACAGTGATGGGATTTGGCTTAGATCTTGAGTGTCCAATAGAATTATCTATTTAGTTAGAAGCCAATTCTAAAAAAATATTGGTCACCCCATTGCAGATATTCTACAGACAGAAATTTTTGTCCCCAAGGGTTCAGAAGCTCAGTACTTTAATACAAAAATAAATACATAAACAGATAAATAAATATATATTCACACACTCTGTGGTCTGAACACACACCAGGATGACTAAAAAGGACGAAAATTTAAAAAGAAAGAAAACTTCTGACATGACAGTCACAGTCACAGTGAAGCATTATGGACAGTGTATAGCTGTGTTTCCTTTGTATTTTTTACTTCATTTTGTTCCATAGATTTCTACCTCACACTTCTGGTTATTCAATCTGCAACTCTTACAAAGAAAAAGGTACAAACCACTGAATAAATAATAATGCTTATAAAAATGTATCTATACTAATAAAAGGCAAAGCCCTCACTGACTGACTGACTGACTGACTGACTTATCACAAATTGTCCAACTTCCCGTGTAGGAAGAAGGCTGAAATTTGGCAGGCTCATTACAGCTTACTTACAAAAGTTAAGTAGGTTTCATTTCGAAATTCTACACGTAACGGTCATAACGGTCGACAACGTCCGCCATGTTGAACTTTCTTACTTATGGCCCCATCTTCACGAAATTTGGTAGGCGACTTCTCTGCGCTAACTGAAACTGATGTACATACTTATTTCAGTGGTATGACGCCACTGTGAGCCGCCATATTGAACTTTCCAACGGTCTTTGTTACCTATGGGCCCATCTTCAAGAAATTTGGTATGCGGGTTCCCAACACTAACTGAATTTTACTTACGTACATATATACGTCCATAGCCTGCAGCTCGGTCATTGTGTGAGGCGGCGTTGGGTCCCCCATCCCCACGCCTCCCACGTTGTTGGCTGCCTGCCTATATAAGGCCATCCGTTGCTCCAGTCTCTTCATTCCCTTCTTTGCTTCACCACGGTATTCACGTCTCCCTGCTGATAACTGCAGCCTTTTTATTTAATCCACAGCTTCTCCGCTGTTTTATTGTTCGTTTATTATGATTATAGTTATTGTATAGGTATTTTAGATTTAGTTTACATTGTTCAGGTACCCATTTCCTTTATCGTTCCAACCGTACCCCCATTAACATGTCTATTGAGGTGATCACCATCGATCAAAGAACTATCACTTACCGAGTGGTTTCTATGCCCGGAGATGGCGTCTGCCTTTTCCATTCTCTGTGTTGCATATTGCACGGCCATATCAGGCTCACTCTTGATATCCGGAGGAACATTGTGTCTTATGTATTGAATGACTGGGACAGGTTCAAGGTGTGAATTGATGACAGTACATGAGATAATTATACTACACAGGAGCACTATAAGAGTGAAATGCTTAAGCCCTTCACCTATGGTTCTGCATGTGAGTTGATAGCTGCCGCTGAATTATTCGGTTGTCACTTTCAAGTGTACCGAAATTGCCAAATATTTTACACCTTTGGACAACCACCAATGCCTCTTAAACATCTTAGATTCACAGGTGACGATTTGAGTAGTGGACACTTTAATGTTTACGAATGTTTAAACTCTCAAAAGCTGGATGCGAAGTTATCGATGAAACCGGTTGTATGCTTACAACGTTTGACAGATGCCGAATGTCACTTCAACACAACAAGTCCTGCAAATACTAACGTAATTGAAACAAACCATGAAACTCAAACCGATTATGACAGCAGCAATCCAAGCTGTGAGATTTGAGGCAAGATTGCTTTTCACATGGCCAACTGTAAGTTACATGCTCAAGAGTAAGCTCAGCGCACAGCTTGGTCATATTACAACCGGAGGGCTGAACTGACAACGTGGCATACAAAGAGATCCTTAACAAATAATTATTGGTATATTTTCCCTCAGTTTAAAAAGGTTTACTTTTCTTCTTAATAAAAATTTTAAGGCAGTACTTCACCGCTGCAAAGTGCGGGTATTTTGCTAGTTTAATATAAAATTGACATTTCTGTCCATAACAAAATCTTGCTTGCTATTATAAAAGACAACACAAATAAGAAAGCATTATGGAATGAAGCGTGTACAGCAATATGATTAATTCTGTATCCTGGAGAAAAGAAAGAGTCAGACAAGAAGGTCTCACAACAGCAAACTGAACTGGTGCAAAGCAGCTTTTGATGGCCACAGTCAGCAGTTTTGGTGAGATACAGTAGCTTCTGACTGAATTGATTTTCAAAATAAATGTCTGAAGATGTTTACAGCAAGTCATTTTCCATCCTTATATTGTTAAACCCATTTAAATAGTATATCCAAAAAAGAGAACTTACATCAGCAGTCCCATACAGTCTCATCATTTTCAGGAAGATGTTATCTTCATTACCCGATCTTTGCAAAAGATAGAAAGATTTGTCTGATAGCTCAGAATTTACAAAAACATATTTTTCTACACAATGGTTTTAATTAAACTGAATGACAAATAATTGCACAGAGATTAGATCTTGCTGCATTCTGAACTGTTTTAACCAGTCATATTCCATGAATAATCTTCAAAATCACCTATCCACAGCAACATTACATTACCTTATTTGGCTGACACCTTTATCCAAGACAACTTACAACATTTATGATACACTTGGTTACATTTCTTTTGGTTTTCCCAATTGGAACACAAGCAGGTCAAGTGACTTGCTCATGGTCACACAGTGTCAGCAGCAGAATTTGAACCTACCACCTCGGGGTCTGAAGTCCAAAGCCTTAACCAACACACTGCCTACAATTACTGGCTTTTCCTGAGGAATCCTCAGATGCTTCCAGACCAGTTACAATAAGTGTGTCCTTCATCTGTTATGGGTCATCTCCCAGTGCTTGGTACATTCATCGTGGGAAGTACCCAGTTGACATTCTAACTGCATACATAGACCACTACAAGTAGCCTGGGAGAGCAATGGATCTATTCAAAGATTCTCTAATATTGCTGAGCATCTCACTCAAGCAACCCTGTAAAGGAATGGGATTCTAACAGTTATACTTGCTGTCTCATTCTTTTTGTTGCTCCTAGGTGAGAATTAATATATAGATTGACAAGTAAATCCTTTATTCAAGGACACTGCTACAGCTTCTCCACCAAAGCCAGATACAGTACAATGTCCATAAAACTAGCAGCAACAATTCTTGGTCAATATCATGATCAACTATTCCCTCACTTATGATCTCAGTCTGTTATTAATGCTAATCACTAATGCCTGTTACTAATGTCGCCTTGGTGACAGACCCGAGTGGGACATCAATAATAGAATTCTGGAAAACACTAAAAACTCTAATGGCAGTAAGGTATAACAATTTCTTGTAAGATATTGAAATCTGCACAGATTAGACACCGTCTGAGAGGATATTATATTCCAACCAGGAAGATATACTGAGACTGCAGAAAAATCTGTGGATACAGTATTTTCAAAGAAATGATTCATTTCCTGGTGCTTGAGTCAACCACACTGACCCTAATCTAAATCTCTACCCATTAACTTAAATGACCCTGCTTGCTGGAAATTTGTCCCAAAATGAACCTAAAAGCATGAATCACTGAGGCATCACTGAATAAGCTTTCTATAGCCTGTTTAATGCTTCCCTATAGCAACTATTGAAAGGTGCCAGAGAATTCATCTGTTCTATGTAGCAAAATATAGAATTTCAAAAAGCAAAAGATTGCATTGCAAGAAAAACAGATTATTTTTACTCCAGCAAGAAACTAAGGCCGAAAGTACATGCCTTACAACCAGGATTAGGTACTATTCTACTGCAAGACTGTAAATCTGCCACATCCAGTACATTACAGATGAGAGTGAAATAAACATGTTATTTTGTCTGATGGCAAGCACTTTCACAGGGGATCTATAGGCATAATTTTGCTTTGTCTAATGCAAAAGCAACCACCTCATGCAAGACAAGCAAGGTAAAAGATGCCGACAGATTTGGAATTATGGTCTCACTATCACCAAATGACAGGGTAAGAGAATTTCTCATGCAGATATGTTATATACTGTAGGAAGCCATGGTAATACCTAGAGGCTGTAATAGCTGGAGGATGTCCTGAGAAGTGCAGGCAACTTTAAAATACTTGAACTGAGTGGATTCACTTGAGGGGGTTTGAACATAAAATAACCTGTTGCCTGGGTGGGTTTTGTGCTTGATACTTTAAATGTCTAGATCTATGTCTAGATCCAAAATGTCTAGATCTATGTCTAGATCCAAAAAACTATGAAAGCATTAACACTCTAGGCTGGGGATAAGCATCCACCACCATAGAATCTGCTGCTTGGGTAAGGGATGTTTAATCAGTTAAAGTTATTTAATTACTATACATTTCATGTATAGCACTCCTAACTGAGTACAGGCTTGGAGACAGCATGTTGTCACCAGAGTCCTCATGAGAAAAAGCAGATTAAATGGATAGAGAGATGAACAGACTTAATACAACCAAAGTCAAGAAATAATAGCCATCCATCAGTACAAAATAAAAAGTCTGGAAAACATAGTTGTCAACAAGTGATCTAATTCAGTTTGTTTTACACAAAGTACTTAAATAGAACATACTAAAAGGTAGAAGTGAATTTAGGCAGAGGCCTTGGAGCACCACTACAAACCACCTCTTTTGCTGTTCAGACTCCTGCAATAATAAAACAAATAAGAGACAAGTACATAAGAAGCAGGCAGAACCTACATATCAAAGACTGCATTTAGTGGGATGAAGAAAATTGTCTTTTTAGGCTAAGGAGACAAATAACAGCAGGTTAGATAATTGGCAGCTGAGCTTGATTTGATAAAAACAGAATGTTGAAGTGGTCAAAAAAGAAAAGGGTAAAAGTCATCAGAAATGCTGAAAGGAAATGAGTTACATAAAACCACTTTAAATAAATATGGAAAAGAAAACAAAAACTAGAAAGAAAACACTAAAACTAGGCAAAAAAGAAAGTGAAGATTGTATTTTGCTCTTCTCTATCTTGTGCGAAAATTTACATAATGCCACTTTGCAGTTTGCAAAGCTACAGCTGAGACTGTATTCATAAGCCTAGCATGACAAAATTATTGTACTGTTTATCAGTATCTTTATATTGCCAAATCACCATTGAAAGGGTCTTATTGGAAAGAAGGCTGTAATTGTAGTATGTTACCATTGTAAACCAGAAGGCAACCTGGTATAACAAGAGCAGAATTTATAAAAAGTTAAACAGATAATAATAATCAAAACCTGCAGACGAAAGTTTCTACATTTAGAAGAGAGCGCCAACCACTTAGCTATAAGAAACACTTTTACAAACCAGGTCAGCAGCAGAAGATTACCCACAAGAAAATATCCTACTGTGATTGAATGGGAAATTAATGGGTAACTTGATGGTTGATTTGCAGCTGTAAGAAATTGGGTGAATGTTGTGTTTGTATGAATTTTTCAGCAAGTACTCTATCTTCACATATCCCAAAGATATGCATATCTAATAAATGGCTGATTCTAAATTGACTCAGCGAAAATGGGGGTATTTGCGTGAAAGTGTTGTGTGGTGGACTGCTTGTACGGGGTTGCTTCCTGCCATATGTCCAGGACCCTAAAATGGGGTTAGGTGAGTTAAGTAATAGGACAGACAGGTTGACTTACTGTAAGGAAGGAGTAAGGAATCTCTACAGGAAATTAACCCAAATTTTCAATATCCTCAGTGTGAGTGAATCACATTATAATATTTGGTCACTAATGAAATAATAAAACAAGCACTCAAAGTCACTGGGGAAAATGAAAGGGAAATTAAGTGAAAAGAACAAAAATAATGCTGATGGCAATGTGGAACAAAAAGCAGGCCATTTTTTCTTTTTCAAAGTGGATACCCTGCCTTCAGTTGTAATGATACAGTACATGATTAAATACTAGGATCAGTTGACTATTAGCTAACACATTAGAAAGATTTCCTGAATTTTTCAGCACTAAGACTTAAATACTTGAGATAAATACAGCATAAATACAGGACAGTTATCACTGCTGATTCTATTGATTTTTGACTGATGTGCTATTGATTGTGGTTAACACAGTTTCTTTGAACGAGTTGTGTGTCCTTAATTTTGTTCCTTTAAAGATGTACAGAAATGAACTAGAATAGAAAAAAGTAGTGACTTTTGATATCATTATAAACAATTTCATGATTTAAAATTACTAGTGTGAGAATTTTAAAGTGGAGCACTGTACCAAGCAGAGGTAATCTCCTACTTTTTTTTTGCGTGGAGATAAAGTGCTTTGGAGATGAAGTGTCCATGTGGCAACCCATCAATATAAATGTGAGTAAACTTGACCAATTAAAAAAGTCTCTAGCCTTTTCATTTATGATTGACCACAAGCACACTGAAGAGGAATTACAAAAGGTATAAAAACTTGTAACACTTGTGGCCCACTAGGCTGGCACCGCCAGCTAAACCCGACACAGACAAACTTTCAAGGCACACAAGGTTTATTTTTCTTTTTCCCTTGTGGGAAACGCCTTCCCCATTCCCCACAACTATAACACAGTCCAAGCACAGCACACAAACAATACTCTTCCTTTACTCTTTTCCTTCTCCTCCACTCCTCTGGTCAAGCTTCACCTTCCTCCTCCCAACTCTGGCTTTCCCAGTAGTGGCTGCTGGCCACTACTATAAGGCACCTGGAAGTGCTCCAGGTGCTTGATTACTCGTTTCTGGCAGCACTTCCACGTGTGGCGGAAGAACTGCCCATAAGGGCTCAGCAGCTCCTGCTGCAGCACCCCCTGGCAGCGCTTGCGGATCCCAAAAGGGCTACACCACACTCCAACTCCCATGAAGCCCTGTAGGAGTCCGAGGGTTACCATCTAGAGTCCCAGGGGAGGTAACACTCTGGCCACGCTTCCTCCCCCGGTCCTCCCAGTGTTGAGGCGGGTGGGGCTCACGTTACACACTTCCACTGAGGACTTGGACATGATATCACTAATAATGTGACAAATTTTAACAGGGTCAGAATTCAACATTGAAGAAAGGGTAGAAGGTGGACAAAGTACAGTAAGTGTTGTAAATGTCTATACCCTTTTCTTTACAAATGCATACATTTCAAAGTACATGTTAAATCTCTTTCTCCTCTTAATTTTGAGTAGCTTTGTCAAAATCAAGTGCCCACTTTTACATTAATCGCAAAGTGTATGATAAGGGGAAGCACAGTGTTAAAAGGCATGATCTAAATCAACAAATTACAAAGATTGATGATCTCATTTCTTTTTGGCAACTTTTATACTAGATTGCTTCAATTTGTTGGGCTCAAGGCATTGATTGGATTTAGCTGCAATGTATCAACAAATTAGACATTTGTATGCTTGTTCACTTCTGTCAGCAGTAAGCATTTGTGGTGCAATCTGCACATATTTCCATCTATGCTCACTGGCTTCTACAGGGGAACAACAGAGTCCGTACTCAAAGGCTTCATATTATCCTGCCATGGCACTTGTTCATCACAAGACTGATAAACACTACACGGTGTAATGAAGAGAGCACTGAATATTACCAGCCCACTGTTAGATAGATAGACGTTTATTTGTCCCCAGGGGGAAATTTGGCTTTTTACAGAAGCTCTTTAAATAAATCCATACAGTATATAAATAGGTAGATAAGTTAGTAAGTAAGTAAGTAAGTAAAAAAATAAACAAATATACACACACACTTTGGTCTGAGCAAAGCAGAAATTTTAAAAAGAAAGAACACTTCTGACCTGGCTGTCACAGGCACAGTGAGACATTATGCACATGTACTGCTGTTGGTATAAAGGAGCTGTAGTAGCATTACTTGACACATTTCCGTTGAATAATTAATTGCCTGAAAGTACTCGGTGTTAGTGTGTTAAAGTGAGGATGTGCATCATTGTTCATAATGACACTCAGTTTTGTTTTAATTCTCTCGTTTGCTACTACCTCCAGGGGGTCTAGAGTGCATCCTATTATTGAGCTTGCCCTTTTAATTAGCTTGTTCATTCTGAGGGCCTCTCTTAAAGTGATGTTACCAGTCCAGCACATCACAGCATAGAAAATTGCACTGGCCATTGTGGACTTTATATTTTAAAATAAAAAGTAATTTCTTTATTCTTGGTGAGTTAAAGAGACTGCAAACCCCCCCAGCTCAGTGCCACTGGCTGGTTAGGTCAGGTCAGATCAGACAGACAGCCTGCCTGCCTGCCTGCCTGTCCTAAAAGAAAGAAATCCTGTCAACAACAACAACAACAACAACATTTATTTATATAGCACATTTTCATACAAAAAAATGTAGCTCAAAGTGCTTTACATAATGAAGAATAGAAAAATAAAAGACACAGTAAGAAAATAAAATAAGTCAACATTAATTAACATAGAATAAGAGTAAGGTCCAATGGCCAGGGGGGACAGAAAAAACAAAAAAAAAACTCCAGACGACTGGAAAAAAAAAATAAAAAATCTGCAGGGATTCCAGGCCATGAGACCGCCCAGTCCCCTCTGGGCAATCTACCTAACATGAATGAAACAGTCCTCTTTGTATTTATGGTTTTCACGGAAGGACTTGATGATGATGATGATGATCACGTGGACTTCTGGCTTTTAGTCCATCAATGCTGGGGCATCATGGTGCTTTGAGTAGGTTGGTGGTGGCGCAGGCCACCACCACAGAGAAACCGGAAAAAGAAACAGAAGAGAGAGTAGAGGTTAGTACAGAATTTAGAGCCACCATGAATAGTTATTATGATGAATTGAACATACAGAGTATCAGGATTAAGATAAAGTGAAGTTATGAAAAGGCCATGTTAAAGTAATGTGTTTTCAGCAGTGTTTTAAAGTGCTCCACTGTATTAACCTGGCGAATTCCTATCGGCAGGCTATTCCAGATTTTGGGTGCATAGCAGCAGAAGGCCGCCTCACCACTTCTTTTAAGTTTAGCTTTTGGAATTGTAAGGAGACACTCATTTGATGATCTAAGATTACGATTTGGAATATAGGGTGTCAGACATTCCGATATATAAGATGGAGCGAGACTATTTAAGGCTTTGTAAACTATAAGCAGAATTTTAAAGTCAATTCTGAAAGACACAGGTAACCAGTGTAGCGACATCAAAACAGGAGAAATGTGTTCGGATTTTCTTTTCCGAGTTAGGATTCTATCAGCTGCATTCTGCACTCGTTGCAAATGATTTATGTCTTTTTTGGGTAGTCCTGAGAGCAGTGCGTTACAGTAATCTAATCGACTAAAAACAAACGCGTGAATTAATTTCTCAGCATCTTTCAATGATATAAGAGGTCTAACTTTTGCTATATTTCTTAAGTGAAAAAATGCTGTCCTAGTGGTCTGATGAATATGTGATTTAAAATTCAGGTTACAGTCAACTGTTACCCCTAAGTTTTTTACTTCCGACTTAACTTCTAATCCTAATGCGTCAAGATTATTTCTGATAACCTCACTGAATCTGTTTTTGCCAATCAATACAATTTCAGTTTTCTCTGTCTTTATATTACCTAGCTTATTCATCAGACAAAGAGAAAAAAACATGGCAGTTCATTTTGAGGTCATACCTAGATTGCTGTAAGTCACGGTTACATCCTAATTTATGACATGCAAGAGTGTACAGAGTTTATTACCAACTTAAAGAGTCATCAGGGCACTCACATTCCTAAAAATACGCCTTTATCAGCACACAAACACAAGACCAGTTTAAAGCAGTTTCTTATAGTTCAGTACATTAGTTATCTTCAATAGATTTTGTTTGGTTAGATTAATAAATCCTTATTAATTAATCCATAAGGGACATGTTTCTTATAGTTTTAAGTAAGAATTCAGAAACTATCACATTGATTTATAATATAAGGGTGTTCTGTTAGTATCAAGAGGTCAGCATTTTCTTATAAAATAATGCAAGTTATCTAATAATTCTGTGCATTACCTTAATTCTTTTCTACCTAAACGAAGAACAAATCATATAGAAGTAAAAATCATATAGCTCTCTGCAGCATGATTAATACAAAATACAGTCCTCGTTATTTGTAAGGTAACTACTTATAATCATTACAGTTAATAATGTTTTCATCTTTCTCACCACCACAGAGTTATAGAAGATATGAAGGATGACACTTCCCACATTAAAGGAACACAGTTTCCTAAGGAAAAATAGCCCGCTCTGTCCTTTCTTATATAGTTCCTCTGTGTTCCAAGATCAGACCAACCTGTCATTAATGTGGACCCCCAAGTTTTTGTAGGAGTCAACCACCTCTACATCCTCTACATCCACTCCTTGAATAGTGATCAGACATAGAGTCTCTTTAGCATGGCATAAGTCAATAACCAGTTTCTTTGTTTTGCTGGTGTTAAAATGCAGACAATTCTCTTTGCGCAAAGAAACAATGTTCTCCATCTGACTCATATACTATGTCTCATCCCCTTTATCAATACACCCCAGAATCATCTGAGAATTTCTGGAAGTAACATGACCTGGTGTTATATTTATAGTACAAAGAGGCGTACAAAGTGAAGATAAAAGGAGAAAAGACTGTTCCTTGCAGTGCTCAAGTGTTGTTCACATCCGTATTAGAAACACAGTCTGTTCAGGACATACTGTACATAACACATGATGGCTTAGAAAGGTAATGCAGGATTGTCTATTTTACTGTAAACAGTATATATTGTATTTATTATACAAAATTTAAATATAGAGAATATATGTTACATTCAATGTGCAATGTTATATTTATTGTCTTTTGTTTGTGAGAAGATGTAAGAATTTCATTGCATTGTGTTGACATGACAATAAACTTCACCATTGCAAGTGCATCATATTTTTTTCATTTATTGCTTTACATACATCCATCCATTATCCAACCCGCTATATCCTAACTACAGGGTCCCAGGGGTGCCGTGCCGCCCTGCGTTACAAACAGTGCTATATTATTTAGTATTCTTTTTAACCAGCTATAAAATGAAACTTGAATAAGTAATTTGATAAATTAAATGCTTTTGTTCTCAATAGGTTAACCGGTGCAATGATACTTGCTCAAGCATCTTGAAGTAAGAAAAATCCTTTTTCTATTGCCAGCTGGGTTCACGTGTTTTCTTTCATTTGTTCCCAGAATCCTTTATCCTAGGATGAACTGTGCAGTGGCAATGATGCTGAAAGTGCCCTTTTCTTGCCAAAAAAGACTTGTCTTTATTAGTTTTTCTTGAGGCAGTAAGCATTGACATTTGTTATTTACCTTCTTAGACATTTAAGTAATAAAGGAGAGAGATGCAGAGTTTGCACATTTCTTATATAAAGCATCTGCAAATTGTGTCTGCCTAATGTCTTAAAACACAGATAGCAGTGTATTTTATTGTAATAGAATATTTAATATGGTGCTTTCTGTCTTGCTATATGGTTGCGAGACATGAACGCTATCCAGTGACCTGAGACAAAGATTGGACTCCTTTGGTACTGTGTCTCTCTGGAAACTCCTTGGGTACCGTTGGTTTGATTTTGTGTTGAATGAGCGGTTGCTTATGGAGTCCCGAATGAGGCATATTACCTGCAATGTGAGGGAGCGTCAGTTATGGCACTATGGCCATGTGGCGCATTTCCCTGAGGGTGATCCGGCTCATAAGAGCCTCATTGTTGGGGACCCGAGTGGCTGGACCAGGCCAAGGCGTCGCCCACGTAACACCTGGCTGCAGCAGATAGAGGGTCATTTCCAGAGGGTGGGACTGGACCGTGTGTCTGCCTGGGGGGTTGCCAACCGGGATCCCGAGTTGTTTCGTTGTGTAGTGGGTGCGGCAACGCACTATACCAGTGAATGCTCCCCAACTTGACTTGACTTTGACTTGAATATTTAATTTCCTCCTAATATAACCATTCAACAGGATTTATAAATATTTTTTCTTCATTTATTTAATCATTCTTCAAACCTGCTTAGTCCATAGAGAGTTGTTGTGCACAAGAGCCTACACTAGCGTAGAAGTATAGACTTGCATAAATGCAGTTGTTTTTCAATATTTACTTATGTAGAGTTTTGGTAGGAGATATTTTATACTGAAGGTAAATAAAAAGAAATAAAATACTGTTCTAATGCATTTAAATTATAAAAATGATTATACACAACTTCTAAATGAACCCTTTTGGCAAAGTGCTAACTGTATGAAGAACCTGAAGCATCAAATATTGGCTGATCAAATTGATAAAGTTAAGTGTTTCAATATTTTTGTTCAATTGTTTACTCATAAATCAAATGTTCTTATTGTTAAAGGAAAAAAAGCAGCAGTCACAGAGTGAGAGAACTGAAAACCGGACCATGCTTCATAGTTCTAGGGCCCTTTTAAAAAAAAAAAAAAAAATACAGGGACACAGCATTCTATGATTCAGCAGGAATGTTTTTGGTCTGATGGCTCTATGCCCACAGAGCTTTGTCTGCATTTCCTGGAGAAGCACTTAATTAATGAGTGCATTGAGGATGCCGGAAAATAACATACTGTATAACTCGGAAGGTACTTTCTTGAAGTGTTGCCACAGATAGCATACACAAATTGAAAATATGTTAAGCCTGTCTATTCACATATGGATAACAGAAAATAATAAAAATGTTTCTAGAAACTGCTAAGATTATTTACTTGTCTATTACATTTATACAGTAGAAAACAAAAATATTTCTAGAAAACGTTTATTTAGTACATAGGATTTCACATTATACTAATCTGTGTAATAGGTAACCATATTAACAATTTACTATATAATGTATTGGCTAAAACTAACAAAATTATGGCAAATAAGAAATTCCAAATTTGTTTTAAATTTCAGCTTTAAAATTGACATCACCAAGAAATAATTAAACAGTTACCTACTTTAACCATTATGTATTCATTGTAGTAGACATGTTAGCACTGGTGCCTCTCAACACCGGAATACTAAATTCAAATCCTGGCTTATACACTGTTTTTGTGGGTTTTACACACTCTCCCATTGCTTGTGTGATTTCCTCTGGGTAGGTTTTTAGCTTGCGCTCAGTACTGACTGGACAGAATCTAGTTCTCCACAACTCTAAAATGGAGAGAATGGGCTGAGAAAATAGACTAAGATGAAGTGATGTTATAAAACATATAGTATATGTGTTCCCAAAAACCAGGATATGTGTCAAGGTAAGTAAAGCATTAAACACTGTCAGCACTGAATAATTATAGAAGAGATGTATAAGCAAAAAGTCAAAATACAAACCAACAGAAGAAAACAAAAAATACCTGTAGCCATTCTGAATATTTCTACACCTAGTAGCTTCCTGCCTATCTGTGAAGTAACTTGCCCACTTTATCACGCTTCTGTAATGAGCCTCAAGCACTAATAGTTTACTTGAAATCTCTCTTATACTATCTTTGTACTGCCAGTCAGGCTTTTGGCAAAAACTGTCTTTAGTCCTCTTTTGTCTATCACTTTCTTTCCATACCTGCTGTCTCAAAGACCTACTCTATACCAGAATCAGAATCAGAATCTCTTTATTGCTAGCATGTGAAACATGCCAGAATTGATTTTGGTTAGATGTAAACATGAAATATAAGACATTGCCAACACCAAACAGCATAATTACAATCCACCATTAACCTAACACATGTGCAAATCACTTCAAAAATCCAACAAATTAAAAAAAAAAATTAGCAAACTTCAATAAGTTGGTCTGATGGCTCTATGCCCACAGAGCTTTGTCTGCATTTCCTGGAGAAGCACTTAATTAATGAGTGCAGTACTGATAAAAACTATACAAAGTAATATGTTCAAATAGAGCAATTTGAGCAAATAATAAGTATTTACGAATACACAAACACCACAGCTACCATTTATATGTTGCAAAAACAGCTAGGAGTAACCTTATGTAAATTTGTTTAAGATCTGAATACTATGAGGAAAGACGCTGTGAAGATGTGTGTAGTACACATAGGTATACAACAGACTTTTACCTCCTCTTTGATGACAATTTAATGAACAGATGGCTGCTGGTATGGCTGGACTCAGCTACAATACTTTCTACTCTGCTTTTTGCTCTAGTGATGAACAGATCTTTTAATGTTTGGAGGAAACAGACAATGATTTTCTCAGCTGCACAAATCACCTGCTGCAACTGAGTCTTAAAAAAAAAGAAGGCAGAAGGAAACCAGACACCATAGGGTACTTCTGTCTGTATTAGTTTACTCTGAAGCAACTCCAGAACAGTGGCATTGAAGGCTGAGCAGAAATCCACAAACAAGACCCTCACATAGGTGTTACACAAATCCAGGTGCTGAAGACTGTAGTGGAGGCATAAATTAACTGCATCCTTCGCTGAATGATTTGCCCTATATGCTAATTAAAGTGGATCATGGAGAGGGTCAGTGATAGACTTTAGATAGGAAAGCATGAGACGTTCAAATACTTTCATAACCACCAAAGTCAAAACAACTGGCCTACAGTCATTAAGTTCGGAGATTTTATCCTTCTTGGGAACTGGAATGATAGGGGCTACTTTAAGCAGTCCAGAACTTTGCCCAGCTGCAGGGAAGTGCTGAATGTGTCAGTAAAAACAGGTATTAACTGATTTGCACTGTGTCTAAGAGTACCAGGTGAAACTCCATCAGGGCCAGCATCTTTCCAAATATTCTTCTTGTTCTTTTTTTGGCTGCTCCCGTTAGGGGTTGCCACAGTGGATCATCTTCGTCAATATCTTTCTGTCCTCTGCATCTTGTTCTGTTACACCTATCACCTACATGTCCTCTCTCACCACATCCATAAACCTTCTCTTAGGCCTTCCTATTTTCTTCTTACCTGGCAGTATGGAAAATAAAAATCTATGTATTAGCATAAAAGTAATTGACAGTTTCTAAAACATTAGATGTAGCATAAATTAGACATGTTAAGCAAATAAGATGTCAAGCAAATAGTTAAATAAAAGACATTAGTCATATTGCATTTCTAGTTAAGCTTGAAGCAAAATTACCAATATTGGGAAACTTGGAAGGATAGAATAGAAAGAGAGTGACGCACAAAAACTATCAAGGACAAAAGAAGGGGGAATAAGAACACCTGTTGTTTGAAGGCTAGGAAGCAAGGAATGAAACCAATGACAAAATACAGAAAAATGGTCATGGTAGGCACGTGAGAAGCCAGCTGGAATAGTGAGTCAGCAGAGATAGCAAAGGCATTGTTATAATGAGGTAAAGATGAGTATATTCATGTACAAGCATAAATAAATATAGAAAAATATATAAACATTAACCTTAGCGCAGAAATTAATGCAAGTCAGGCATGCCAAGCAAATGGTTAAATAAAAACACATGCCATATTTCTTTTTAATTTAAGCCTAGCTCTGGCCATTAATATAAGCTTAAAGGCCAAGGAAGGGGAACTGATAAGAGAAAGCCCAAAAATGGAAGAGGGAACATCTGCCCTTCAAGGCTACCTAAAAAATAAGCGAAGCAGAACAATAGACAGTAAAAATACTGGTGGCCAGCTGCAAAAGGAAGTTAGGAGATAAAAATGGTTCCCATGAAAACCTGAGAAAACAGCCAGCCAGGTGCAGGAGGGAGTATATAACATAGCTGGTCTCACTACCATCCTGTAGACCTTCCCTTTCTCTCTTGCTGATACCTGTCACAAATTACTCTTGACACTCTTCTCCACTCATTCCACCCTGCCTGCACTGTCTTTTTTTTAAACTCATCCACATTCGTCAACTCTACTCCCTGCATCACCATTCCACTAACCTCCCTCTCATTTACACACATGTATTCTGTCTTGTTCCTACTGACCTTGATTCCTCTTCTCTATAGAGCTTATCTCCACCTCTCCAGGGTCTCCTCAACCTGCTTCCTACTATTGCTACAGATCACAATGTCATCAACAAACATCATAATCCAAGGGGACTCCTGTCTAATCTTGTCTGTCAACCTGTCCATCACCATTGCAAATAAGAAAGGGCTCAGAGCTGATCCCTGATTTAATCCCATCTCCACCTTGAATGCATCCGTCACTCCTACTGCAGACCTCACCACAGTCACACTTCCCTCATACATATCCTGTACAACTCTTACATACTTCTCTGCCACTCCCGACTTCCTCATACAATACCACAGCTCCTCTCAAGGCACCCTCTCATATGCTTTCTCCAGGTCCACAAAGACGCAATACAACTCCTTCTGGCCTTCTCTATACTTCTCCATCAACAACCTCAGAGCAAACATGGCATCTGTGGTGCTCTTTCTTGGCATGAAACCATACTGCTGCTCACTAATCATCACCTCACTTCTTAACCTGGCTTCCACTACTCTTTCCCATAACTTCATACTGTGGCTCATCAATTTTATCCCCCTGTAGTTACTACAGTCCTGCACATCCCCCTTATTCTTAAATATCGGAACCAGTACACTTCTTCTCCACTCCTTAGGCATCCTCTCACTTTCCAAGATTCCATTAAAAAATCCGGTTAAAAACTCCACTGCCATCTCTCCTAAACACCTCCATGCTTACACAGGTATGTCTTCTGGACCAATGGCCTTTCCATTTTTCATCCTCTTTATAGCTGTCCTTACTTCCTCCTTGATAATTCATTGCACTTCCTGATTCAGTATCTCCATATCATCCAACCTCTTCTCTCTCTCTCTCAATCTCTATCTTTATCCTTTATCACCCTAACCTGCTGCACATCTTTCTCAGCTCGGTCCCTCTGTCTAGCCAATCGGTACAGGTCCTTTTCTCCCTCCTTAGTGTCCAACCTCTCATATAACTCATCATATGCCTTTTCTTTAGCCTTCGCCACCTCTCTCTTCATGTTGCACCTTATCTACTTGTACTCTTGTCTACTTTCTGCATCTCTCTGACTATCCCATTTCTTCTTCACCATCCTCTTCCTCTGTATACTCTCCTGTACTTCCCCATTCCACCACCAGGTTTCCTTATCCTCCATCCTCTGTCCAGATGTCACGCCAAGCACCCTTCTTGCTGTCACCCTTACTACATGTGCTGTAGTTGCCCAACTGTCTGGTAACTCTACACTGTCACCCAGTGCCTGTCTCACCTCCTTCCTAAACTCAACCTTGCAGTCTTCCTTTTTCACCTTCCACCATTTGATCTTTGGCTCTGCCCTCACTCTCTTCCTCTTCTTGATCTCCGATGTCATCCTACAGACCACCATCCTATGCTGCTTAACTAGACTTTCCCCGGCCATCACTTTGCAGTCTCCTTCAGACTGACTTTTCTGCATAGGATGTAATACACTTGTGTGCATCTTCCTCCATTCTTGTACGTCACCCTATGTTCCTTCCTCTTCTTAAAATACGTATTCACCACAGCCATGTCCACCCTTTTGGCAAAATCCACTATCCGCTGACCTTCTTCATTCCTCTCCTTGACACCATACCTAACTATCACCTCCTCATCTCCTCTGTTCCCTTCACCAACATGTCCATTGAAATCCGCTTCAATCACCACTTTCTGTCCCTTGGGTACACTGCTCATCACTTCATCCAACTAACTTCAAAAACTTATTTCTCATCCATCGCACTCTCAACTTGCGGGGCATATGCACTAACAACATTCATCATCACACCTCCAATTTCCAGCTTCATAATCATTACTCTGTCTGACACTCTTTTCACCTCCAAGACACCCCTACCCCATTTCTCCTCCTACCCACACCATGATAGAACAATCTAAATCCACCTCCGATCCACCTGGCCTTACTCCCCTTCCATTTAGTCATGCACTCACAGTATATCAATCTTCCTTCTCTCCATCATATCTGCTAACTCTCACCCCTTACCATTCATACTGCCAACATTCAAAGTTCCTACCCTGTTTACCTTCCTCCTTTCCTCCTGCCTCCATGTCTCCCCCATCGTCTTCTCCTTCTTCGGCCAACAATAGCCCAATTTCCACCAGCACCCTGTTGGCTAACAGTACTGGTGGAGGTCGTTGTTAACCCGGGGCCTGACTGTTCCGGTATGGAAATTTGTGTTGTTGTCCGCATATTGATTTGACAAAATTTTACACCGGATGCGCTTCCTGAAGTAACCCTCCCCATTTATCCGGGCTTGGGACCGGCACAAAGAAACACACTGGCTTGTGCATCACTTGTGGTTGGGTTTTCTTTTCTAATATTCTGTTTCCCATAAAGTTTTTGTACTTCCTCTTGCTTCACAGAAACTGTAGGGTAGAGTGAGGAGGAGTGACTGGGGTGAAGTGAAATTGAAGAAGGTGAATCGAACTTCAGTGAAGGGGGATGGTGACACTGAGATGGTTGCAAAAGGGAGTGGGGGGACTCTTGATATAGAAGACAGAGGGTCAGGGTCCAAGTAGGGCTCATGCTCTTATTAAACCAGGAATAAAACTCATTTAGCTGATTAACCAAAATGGGGGGATAAGGCTTGGAAGCACTTCTGTTTATAATTTGTAAGGATTTTCTGAGAGTTCTACAATGCCTGGCTGTTACTGGTAAAGCCTGATCTTTGGAAGTGGTTTTGCAGCTCTCAGAGCTTTGTTAAACTGCCATCTTGCAGATCGATATTCATCCCTGTTCTCAGACCTGTATGCCTGATCCAGCTCTAAGAACTCTCAGCTCCTTGGTGAACCATGGCTTCCCATTATTGTATCTCACAATCATCTTCTTGAGGAGACACACATCTTCACAGATGGAAATGTAATATGTTGCATTGTCAGCATATTCATCTATATATAAATGATCATCTATATATAAAGGATGACATGGTACCATTTTTCCTGTCTTGAAAGGGACGTGTCCCCAAGTATGCAGTGTGCTTCCATCCAGGCTAACAGTATATTCATTATTAATCTAGGGCACTTACAATACTCAGCAAACATACTGTAACACTCCCTGGTTGTGTCTCATTTCTTCCATTAGCATGATGAAACATATGACTTTTGGTGTGCATTCTTTTATAAGTTGGGTCATTGTGATGCCCTGGGTGCCTGCAACCCTTGGCTTCCCCCTGCTTCCAGGACATTGATAATCATAACAGAGGGGGTCACCACCTCTAGTCCTGGACTATAGGGTGGTCCAGATCTAATTATGCAATTTTCATTACGCTATAACTTAAGTTTATTACATAGAAAATCACCCAAAAAATCCCGGACAATCGAGAAGTGTGCAAACTGACGACATGAAGAATCATCTTCGCACCGAACTGGAATCGTCCCCGTATAAATCAAAGTCATTCAGACGATCTGGATCTGCATAATTAGATCTGGACCACACTGTGCTACTATGGCTACAGGTTTTCATTGTAACCTTCTTCTTAATTAATTACTAGTTTTTTGTTGCTAAGTACTTTTTGCTTTAATTTTAATGGATTTGTTGTTTAAGGTTCAGGCACCTTACTTATTTATGTTTTTGTTAATTAGCAGGAAAATAATAGTGAGATACAGAACAAGCCAAGACAGAAACAACTAACTCGTATCCATCATATGATATCCTCAAATAATGAAAGATGAAAGTCTCAGTAATGTTTATCTGCTCTGGTCTACCAAAAATCTTTATACTGCTCTTAGAAAAAATAAAATCAACAGTTTTGGAAATGTCTGCTGCGGCAAGACATGAAATTAAATAATTTGTTTAATTAACAACAAGAGTCAGCTTCTTATTAAGAAATTAAGAAATGAAAATGGCTCAGAGAATTACTGGCACTCAGCTACCATCACTGGAAGATATCTTCACTACCCACTGCAGCAGAAAAGCAAAGAACATTTGTAAAGATCCAACCCACCTGGTCATAGCATTTTTACTCCTCTGCCTTCTGGCAGGCAGTTCAGAGATCTGAATGTCCGCAGTTACCCTTTTCTATAACAGAAACCACCACTGATTGAACTGAACGTCTGAATCAACCACACATAGTTACACATTTATACATGACCCATGTGGAACTCATGACCATTACATTGATTGTAATCTCTACTGTGACTTCACATATTTGTGACATCATTATCTATATCTTTATGCTTACATGTTTACGTTTACATTTACTCTGTGTATATTTGGAACTGTTTGCAGTAACTTTTCTTCTTATAATTTAATGTTTACTTACTTTATTATCTACTCTTATATACTTTTATCTAAGGCATCCATAGTACAATCATTGTATTTTACAGTGACAATAAAGGTATCCTGCATCTTGGATCTTGGAAATTGGTTGGGGTTTGAAACCCTGACTTAGCTGGTCATCTGTTGGCTCACTTCACATTGCATTTCTGATAGCTGCTGTTTAAGGAAGAAAAAAGAAGTAATTCAGAGTTCAGAGTCTTAAAAAGCAAGTCAATTAAAAGTAGGAGAGAGGTTAATTAGCAGTAAATACTGGTCACTAATTAAGAAAAGGGTTAGAATGAAAACCGGCAGCCATTATAGAACATTAGGACCAGTGTCGGAGTCCCATGGACTAGAGCAATGAGGACACAAACAATAATATGCTGTGCAAAGGGCATAGTGCTTTTATTAGCAACAAGCAAAAGTCAAATTTTGCTCAAAAAGTGCAGTACAAAATCTTTAATAAATATTCATTAAAAACAGTGCATTTTTTGAAGTGAAAACCAATAAATAAACCCAAGAAATATGTTAAAATCTAGAATAAAAGCAAAGTCAGATTTAGCTTTTCTTTCCCTCTGAGCCCAAGAACATCTCTCAGCAGGGCTTCTTCAAAAAAAAATAAAATAAAATAAGGACAATAACAATAATCTTGGTGCATCACAGTCAGACTCAGTCAGACACAGTCTTTGTCCACAGGTATTTGCTCTTGTTTGGCCAGGTACCCTTCGACAATATATTTATCATTACTGACTCATGCACAAAAATACTTTTTAATGTTTTACTTTTATTCTGTTCAGATTTTCTACTATATCTTTTGTGATTTTTTTTTTTTGTGATCTGTGATATTTTTAATTCATTACTATAACAAATTCTAAATCAAAAATTTTGTGCTGTCCTGACAGTTTATAGACATGTCAGTATCAAAGTGATAAATTGAAACCAGGACTGTGAAATGCTCAAGTGTAATGTGTTTATGATTTGTGCACAATATTTGTAATGGATTTCAAGATCTACGCTTCACTCTATCCATTCCATGCCTCCTTATACTTTTTCAGGGTCACAAGGAACCGTATTGAACATATTGAAGCAGATACCGATGCAAAGTTGTCCAATGCCGCAACAGTTTTTCACTGGTGACACTCAACACTGAACTAATTGGATACCTTTGAAAGCAAATTAGTCCTTGATGAAAGCTTGTGAAACAGAAGGATGTGCAAATGCTACACAAAAGCACAAATGGCCATGGAAAATTTTGAATAAAGTTTTGTGATTGCTTTCTGCTTACATACCTCAAATGTTGTTTTGCCAGATGAATTAAATATTACTATGCTCCTCTAAATTAGAGATGTAAATTATATTTCAATGTTCTCAAATTACAGTATCTAAAGAGAGTATATTTAAAATATTAGGATTAGTAAGCATGCACAGTTTTTATAGAATAAAAGGGTCTCTATCCCTGGTTTGTGTTCCCTTTTCTTAAGTTTGTTTATTTTGTGATTTTTTAAATGTGGGTTCAGGCCCGCCGCCAGAAATATTTGGGCCCCAGACAACTGGGTATGTGTGGGCCCATCTGTCTTCCCCCGGGTCCCCACATGCCAAAACCTTCAAATACGTATACAAAATGATCAAAATGTAGTTTATCCGACAGCGACAATGCTGCATTTATGAACACCATACTTGATGAGTTAAGCCTTCTCGCACATCAAAGTTTGACTGCGAGAAGGAAAGCCAGTGCTAACGGAAGCTAGTAGCGGAATTGAAACAATACATTAATGAGATAGGCCTATGTATTATCTAACGTGTAAGGTACAATTATACCAATGCAATGAATAGGAGTAACATCTGAACATTTTAATATATACTAACGGTTAGGGTTATCTACATGGTGTACAATCAGTATGGTAACTTGCTGTATCAAACTTTAAAGTTTTCAAAAAATCCGGGTGGTCCAGAATCTTTAGTGATACACACAAAACCAACGCACACTCATCACTGCTTTAAAAACAATAAACACCAAAGCTAATGAATTATCAAACTACGGAGACGGACTTCTGCTACACCATACACGTCAACATCCACGATAGTGCACAACAATGTCGCTGTTGTCTGAGACAGAACAGCGCCTGTGTGTATGAAACAGAAGTATTCAATTACAGCGGCGAAGTCAATCCATTAGCCACGTATTCTGTACAACAAACATACTACTCAACGTCAAGCTCAAGGACGTCGGCTTCGGCTCTCCTTTGTCTTTCAGAAGCGTGCCACTGCTGGTCCCCTTTGACAAGCGTGCTTCACACGACACGAGCACAATATCTACTTGCGTGGAACGTGCAGCTATTAAAACACTCACTTGTATTGTTGTAAGCTAAATGATTTAACTTTTCTATTACATGTAACTTGAATAATTGTCCAAATATATATCTACGTGCACAACATCAGCATAAAAAAAAATCAAGCGTAAAAGGGCCCCCTTCCATTAGGGCCCCGGACCAGAGTCCTGTTTGTCCCCCCCTGGCGGTGGGCCTGGTGGGTTAATGGTTTTGTTGCCTGAATTATACACACATAATTTTGGAAATTACTTAATATATGGATGTTGGTGGTTTGGACTTCCTTGTATTTTTTTTTTTTTTGTTTCTGGAAAAACATCAGATTTTTTTTTGCAGAACTGTTATTTCCTCTTAACCAATCAAATTTAAAGTTACCTCTTACATTATTAAACAGGACTGACACAAAAAAGTATGAAGAATCTCTCACTGGAAGAAGAAATTACAACCCTTGAATTGTCTTTCAGGAAAATGCTTGCAAATTCCGAACGTGGATTCAAAAACTCTTTCATCATATACATTTCTAAGATAACCCCATTAAAATATATGAAACAGTTTGCCTTTGTGCATACAGTTCCTGCTTTATGATGTCAGAGGCTAATTATAAAGCTGGCTGACTGACTGACTGACTGTGAATGCCAATCCTGGAATAAAGGATTTAATGTATTTCCCTGAACAACAGAAACTCAAGAAAATTAGATTATCATAGCACAGTATCACACTAGTAGCACTACTCTAAGTTACGTCTTACAAATGTAAGAAGAAGATAAGGAAAAATTATTGTTTAAAAAAAAAAAAAAAAAAAATTGACCATTTTGACTTTTAAATAAACTTCCTGTGGGCAAAAACACATGGCACCTAACTAAATCATGCAGCATCCATACATACTGTACCATAAGGACCACTGTTTCTAAAAATGTCTATTTACTAGATATACTGGGCTTCTGAAATGTCACCAAAGTAAAAGTGACATACATAGGGGATATTTTAAAAAATAAAATATGCTTGTGGATTTACAAACAGGTATTTAAAATATGATAAATGTCTAGAGATCAAAAGTTATAACAAGGAGGAAATAAATCCCCACTGAAATAAAAACATCTGTACCTCTTAAACCACTGCAGTTTTTATCTTTTTGATTAAACATTTTGTATAATAACAGAAACTAGCCAACCCGCAGCGTACCATATGCCGCATAATCAGGCCGGTTTTTTAATGGTTTTTAAGCACAGGGAGAAAATGAACATTTGAAAAATCGGTAAGGTAATAAATCAGCAAGAAAAGCAACATTGTAACAATGCACGGAACGAACCAACACACAATCGTCCGTGACTGAAAACTGGTGGACCGCCATTGCGCCTTCTCCTCCCAGACGGAGGGGTGGGGGTGGACGGCGCTCAGGTGCGGAGGGTGGAACAGAAGGAGAGGAGAAGGATGTCCATTCCGCTCCCTCCGTCATGCTAGTCTGCTGATTTCTCGTTCAGTATGCACTGCCTGCTCATGTGCCCACCTCCAACTTGTCATTTGAGTCGTTGTCGTCTTTGCACAGTCCAGATGCACCTGTGACTCACGTAGACTTTTCATTGCTCTGTGCGGTTTTGGCTGCTTTTCTATATATAATCCACCAAGACATCCGACCATAGTAGTAGCGAGGTGGGAGGGGGGTGTGTACAAAAGGTAGGGACGTAATCAGTGGGAGCATATGAGTCGCACTTAGTGGGAATTCCATGGTTTCCAGCCTGAATGGGGTTCAACGGCTTACCCACGCCTCTCTGCGCCGGGTTGACACACGCTCAATCTCATGCATAATTATTTATTGAATGCTACACACTTCTGGAAAGACACAGTTGTCTAAAAAGGGAGGGTTTGAGGATACAACAGAAAGTGAATGAAAAGATGGAACTCTGGAGAGAGCAACATATAATTGTCCGTGAGTGAAGACTAGTTTTGGCAGATACAGGCATATCTTTTTGAAAGTTTGTCCTTGTGCCTTATTAATTGTCATCGCAAATGCCAATCGAACAGGAAATTATCTTCGGGTAAAAGTAATTTGAATCTGACAGGGTCAGGAATATCCGGGGAATAAGGACAGTTTGTGAGGTTGCAGATGTGATAGTTTTACACTCCAGTACATTACGGTGAATGGTGCTAACAGACAGTCTAGTGCCATTACAAAGACCTTTTGCAGGCAGGAGGTTTCTGAGAAGCATGATGACGGATCCATTTTTAATTTTGAGTTTATGTGGAGGCATGCCAGTAGGAGTAAGACTATTAAGAAATTCCTCGGGGAATAAAAGTTGATCTGCAGGATCATCTGTGACGATGGAGTCCACGCTCGTGAAAGTCACCTCATTGTTAGGGATAAGTTTTAAGTGACGCTTAATATAGCTCGTGTGCTGACTTGTTCCAGAGTGACAGTTGAGAAGTCGATGTCGCCATACAGTTTTTGAACGGGATCAGAAATTAAAGGAAAGCAATGTGAAGGCAATGTCACAGGTGTTCTGTTTATCCCGTCTCCAACAGGAGCCATTGTGCGAAATGTTGTTCTTCAGGAAGAGCTCTCATATTTGTTGTCAGTGTAAGAACATGCATGTGACGCCACAAAGGGTGCTTGCTAATGCAACTGGCGACAGTAAGCGCGCGGAAGCCACGCATAATGACGGGGAGAATTTGTTGAAAATCTCCACCCAGTAGTATTGTTTTGCCTCCAAAAGGCTGCGTGTCACCCGTGAGGTCACGTAATAACCTGTCAAATGCCTGGAATGCGTATGCGTGTGTCATTGGCGCCTCGTCCCATATAATAACTTTGGATTGTAGAAGATGTTGAGCATGTGGTGAGGAAGGTTTGATGTTGCATGTGGAAGTAGTAGTGAGCTTCAACGGTATGAAACGGTAGCCATGGAGGGCAAAAGAATAGTCAACGTGGCTCACAGCTGGATTTGGACCACAGCACAGACCAAAGCGAGTGAGTATGTGTTTGATGAGCTGTTTGAGTTGGTGGGCAGTGGTCTGAGGTGCGTTCCTGAGCACGTGGGAGGAGGGGTAGAGTTTCTGGGTGGGGCTTCATTGTTCCTTTCGCATGGTTTTTCATGGTGGACGCGGTCGGGTGTCGAAACCGAAAAGAAAAATTAAAAGTCAACGTGGCTCAGACGTGCATGTGGACTCCTAGCACAGATGAAAGAGACTAACTGGGTGGTCGGTGAGTTTTTGCATTCGGGCACATGGGCAGGCAGTGTGAATGCCTAGAGAGCGAGGGTAGATGCGGGCCGGTGAAAAAGGAGTGTTGGTGGGCAGGGAAACGTCTTCTGTGTTCCTGCAGGGGCATCTAAGAAGATGAATGTTTGTCGCGGATGCGAATTGCTGTATGTAGCGTGTAAAACAGTTTGCAATGGTGCACGCTGTCATGCGTCGTAACCGAAAACTCAGTTTTTAAAGACTGCTTACTTCATTGTGTTTTAACCTCAGTTGTAAAGGATTGTTTTAAGGATCCCATTGGATACCCCTCACAAACCGTTTTACACGCTGCATATGGCGATTCACCTCCGCGAGAAACATGCCTCTATGAAAAGTCAACATGGCTCGGAGGTGCATGTGGCCTCTATGACAGACGAATATAAATGACGCCGTTTTTTCTGTGTCGTCGCGTCCGAGTTAGTGGGCGTGCCTCGCGAGTTGTCATCGTATCCAACGGTCTTGGAGTTGGTGGGCGTGGCTCCTTCCTGCGTGCGCCATAGGTGTCTTACTTGTCGACGGCTTAGCGAATCCACGCCCCTTCCAGCGTGCTTTCCATGGGTGTCTTGTCTTAGTGAATTATATATATATATGTTGGATTTGACAGGAAATCATTTTTGACCACTGCATGTCTATTTAGGCATGACAGTGCCACCACTAAAATAATTTATGCTCTGATGTATCACTTAAAAGCCTTTGAGGTATTAAAACTTTGCAAGCATTTCAAAGTGTTCAAAGGGCATTTGTTTTCATATAAATATTTATACATACTGTATGTATGTGTACAGTACTGTTTGCTTTCACTGCTCACATTAAAACACATTGGGTGGCACCAAGTATAACATCACAGGGTGTACAACAGAGAAGTGCAAGAACTTCTGTTGTCACAAAACCTATGCCTTTATCTCTTAGGTCAAAAGAGACTGAAGTGGGTATTACTTTCACAAAATGCTGGAGGTAGACAGCCCAGTTTAAGGCCATGTCACGCTGTATGACTTGTCCAATGATTTTTAGAATATACTTCATTTATTTAATCTTAGGGGGTCAATTGTGACATACTCCTTTGACTACAGTTATGTAGTATGACATATGACAGTCCGCAACATGCCCCAACATAATCAAACAGCTTTCACTCTGTCTTAAGTTGTAGGGGTGGACTCTGTGTGCATGAATTCTGACAAACAATGACTGCCCACTTGGCAATACAGTGCATATGATGCAGTGATGAGAAATAATGAATGTGGGAGTTTTGAGGCGCACAAGCAGAAGAGAGGCTTGCCTGTCTCATGTCTTGTGTTTTATATACCCCAATAGAGTAGAAAAAAGAAAATAAAGCAGATACTGTGGCTGAACTTGCTGCAACTGTAAACCCTCCTTACAACACTAGTGCAGTCAGGCATCACATTGTTTGTTGTCAAAAAAAGGGACAAGCACATGATTCTTTGGAAGTGTGAAACTGTGCTGGAAAGAGTTCACACCTTTTGGTAATATGACATCCCAAGTGATTTCTAGTTGTATAAATTGACATAGTCAGGCGATGAGATCAGTAACTTCAGCTGTCAAGTCTGAAATAACCTTTGACTAGAACAGGGGTTCTCAATGTCGGCCCTGGGGACCCCCTGTCGCTGCAGGTTTTTGTTCCAACCAGCTTCTGTTTTTAATTGGACTCCTGGGCTAATTAAGTGAACTGATATTTCCCAAGTTCTGTGTTTAAGGAACAATATATTAATTAGAAAACAAAAATATTAAAATGGACCAAGCAGTTATATAGGAATAATGTATTTTTTTTCTTTTTAACAATATTTTCATCTTGATTTTCATTCTACTTTTCAAGGTGTTCTAATTGTTTAATTAATCCATTATTTACTAATTAGTGGGTCTGGCTCTAAAGTAGCTGCAGCCTTTGATTATTCTGTGTTGTTTGCCTGGGTGTCCGCTCTGCTCGTTTTAAGTTGTCATTATTAAGATACAATGAAGGGGAAAAACTGCACAGAGAAAAGGCAAAGTATAATGAAATCAACAAAAGAGAGTTAAGCATTTAAATCTAGAGCAAAAGCAGAAATATTTATAAATGTCTTAGAAATGTAAAAATCATGCTGCTATGCTTTTCTGAATGTCGAATAAAAGAAAAAAAAATACCAGCTAATTGAATGAGATCAGTGCTATCAGGTGTTGTCACTGATTAGGAATCTGGTTGGAACAAAAACCTGCAGCCACAGGGGGTCCCCAAGGTCGATGTTGAGAACCCCTGGACTAGAAGCTGTGCAATGTTACATTGGCTTTAGGCAAAGAGTGCCTGATCTTTTGAAGTCATACTGGAGTGGCAAGAAAACATTCCAATTTCCTCAGGCTCATACTGCATAAATACTGCATACTGCACAGGATATGAAGTGGGACATTTTAGTAGTTGTCTTCTATATTTGGAACATTAAGGGCTATGCACACTCAAGCACCTGATTGTGACTTACAGTACCTGTCTGCAGCTGCAAAAGTATCCATGTCTATACTGAAATGCTCAAAAATGTATATTATGTAGACTTTCGCATGCACGGGGCATGCACACATTGGAGGCAAACTCTGTGAATGGACTGTGTAGTGAAAAATTCAGAGCCCTGTGATAATAAGGCTCCCTTGTGCTTTATAATGTTTTTAAATTATCAGCAAATGCAAGACTCTGATAAAGACATTCTGTATGGAGCTGTACCGAATTGTCCCAGTGTCATGTTAATGCACAGATTACAGTTGAAAGTAACAGTCTTCAGGTCATCTTCTCATTAAATAAAATGCCACATCTCTTAAAGCGACACTAAAAAAAAAGCTTAGTTCTATGTTCTTTTGTGAGAGGACTGATTATAAGCAGTCCACAGCAATCAGAGAGAATCTTGAACCAAACATTTGTAAAACTAACACAAATATAAAATATGTGCATGCCTTTGTCTTTTATTCGCTCTACTGCATTTTCGTTTTCATCTCTTTCTCTGTCCTGTAATATTGTGAGCTTGGATGCACACTACACCCATCTGCTTTGTTCAATGCCTTGGTATTGTTTTGCTGCGTAATGTGCTCCTTCTTGCTGAACAGATTAAGTACAAGTAGTAAATGTTGATTATAGGCTATGAGTTATTAACAGATTTTCACAGGGCTCTGAAGTTTTCACTACAATAGTAATACTGCTGGCCACAGGATTTATCGCAAAACTGTAGCAACAGTTAAATTATTTGCCTTTTACCCACGTAAGCTGTGTTCAAACTTTGCAAAATTAAATGTAGATGCTCACAGGTAAGCAATACAACAAGTGCTTCGGAAAGCAACTGTTCTGTGCCTGCTTTGGTGGAAAATGTTTTTGTTCTGTGAAGAGTGACTATTCAGTGAATGAGATGTTGTTATGAACAGAATCCAATATGGGAAAGGCCACAAAATAAGCACAAGAAAATCAGAGTGCAATTAGAGTACTATTTTGGAAAAACTTAGTTTTCGCTTGTCTAAATCATAATACTAAGCTGCATTTGCTGTACTGTATCTGGCAGTAGAGAACATTTTTAAACGTCCTTTTCAGGGGTCAAAAAACGACAGGGTAGTGTGGAAGAAAGGAAACAATGTAGGGGTGCAGGGACACCAAGAATCACTACAGGAAATTCTGGCTTGGTATTCTTGTAGCCAAAGTGGGCTGCCCTTGACCCTGGAAATGACCTATGTATGGTGTTCAAATCTAGATGTATAGAGAGAGCAGAATGAAAGCTTACTATTGACAGGATTAAGCCAGGGATGTAAGTGAAGAGAATACGAAATTGAGTGATTTAGCACCGTGCAGTAAATAAGCCACAAGGCAGATGAAGATTGTGTTTGTATAGGAAGACTCAGTGGAATTTTCCCACCCTGTGAGTTTCGAGAAGTTGTAGAAGTAACCCCTGGTAGGAATTTTAATGATGTTTCTTAGCCAGAATTCAATGAGTCTAGAATTATGAGGTGACTTGCATAAAGGATCACTAGCAAGGATGAGGTACAGGTAGAGTTACTAAAAGAGAGTAAACACTAAGTGGGGGTATTTTTGAGTAGTTTATTACTGTGTTTACTTTTGAGCTCTTTCCAAATAGAGATGGAAACATTTACAAGATTAGGCCTCTGTGGCCTTAGAGTTTGATTTTTAGGTTATTATTTGTTGTTTTGTGTTATTGTTTGTGCCTATCTCATTGCTGTTAAATTAAATAAAGTTTTATGCTTGATTTCTGTGACCTGTTGTTACTGTAAATTGGCATAGTAGTGCAGTGGATTGTGCTGCTGCTTCACGGTTGCAGCTTCTTGTGTTCAAATCTCACGCCTAGTTGTTGTCTATGTGGGGTATGATGTGATTTCCAGGTATGCATGAATTTTCTGCCAACATCACCAGACATTTACAGGTTATGAAAACTTATGATTCCAAATTGGTTTTTGTGTCCATGAGTGTATTCAGTGAATAGGAACCCTGTCCAAAACTACTTTCTGGTTTTGATCACAATACCAATGGGATTGGCTTTTCTTCCAACCAGAACTGAATTAATCAAGTTTAAGAATGTGATATATTATTTTTATGATACAATATAAGTTCATCATTCCTTTATAGGGGGATGGCATTAGGAAGGGCATCTGGATGTACAAATTGCTGCTTCAATACTCCCAAGTAAGGATGGACTGGCCACAATAACTACTAGGAGAATTCTCAGTGGACTTCTCTCTGTGTATTATTGTTGGGCTAAAAACTGTAAGACAGAGTAAGCAAATAAACAAGAAAGAAAGAAAGATAGAAAGAGAGATTGAGAAAATGAAAAAGACAGGGAGACACATAATCACATAACCACCACATAATCCTACCAACTCCCGGGCTGCCCATGACCACTGTAAAATAACTGCCTAGTTGAAGCAAATAAGCGGGAACTGCAAGATAGATTACAGGAGACTTGGAGAAAACTTCTTCCAAAAATGGAAGTGTGGGGGCTAAAAACTAATGGGAAAAGAATTTTAAAAATCTCTAACAAAGGGCAGCATGATATAAGAAAATTAACAATGTATGAGTGAGGAGCTGCAACAGGGTCAGAGATTAGAAGAGGTCAGCACAGCAGCCTGTTTACTTACTGTATAATACCACACAATCCAAGACAGTGCACCAGACCATTTACTAAGCAACAACCACCACAAGGGGTAGGTTGAAAGTTTAGTAACATGGTGTTAATTCTCGGCATTAAAGAAAACAAGGTCATTGGTAGGAGACTTCTTTTAATTGTATTACAAATCTAATGTAGCCACAATTTTCAAATTTTATTTTACAGGGAGATTTTACAAAGAAGCCAACTTTCAAACACATGTGGAATGGAGTCAAGGCTGGCTGTCCCATTTAGACAAACTAAGCAGTCGTCTAAGTCATCAAAATTGTGGGGTTGCATTTTTAAGCAACACAGACTCTGACTTGTAAGCACTTGTAATACAACTGTCCAAGTTCCATTAACCTGATTATAATGTAGCAAGCTCTAGGAATGAAGAGACAGGTGCACACACACAGAAAAACTCCATGCAGGATGTGCAGGTTTCAACCCTCAGACACCCAGGCATATTTATTATTTAATATTAGAACACACAACAGGCAGATCGCTAAACATAGGTAACACCACCCAAAACAACAAATACACTGCTAAACACTGAGACAAGCCTGATACCTTTAACTTAAGCTTCTCTATGTAGCTCTGGTCTTCCACCTGGAAGTTCTCCTCACCATCACTCTTTTGAACCTTTTTTTTTTTTAAGTTTTATTAATTTTATTGCAATCCATACAAATCAATCATTTTTTTTACAAAAAGTAAAACTGAGTTTAGAACAAATCGATCCCCACCCCTGAGAGAGAGAGCAAGGCAAACGGCGTGAAATTTAAGGCTTGTAAACATACCTAAATTAATAAATTTGATGTGATGGATGCATAAGGCAGAGAAATACGGAAATAATTGCTTCCTCTGTGCTTTAAGAGCTTATTTTAAAATATTACTGATTAGATCCTGCCATGTTTTGAAAAAAGTCTGTACGGATCCTCTAACAGAGTATTTGATTTTTTCCAATTTCAAAGAGTATAACGAGTAGAAATAATATGTTCTTGAGTTTGGGTTTAAAAACCTCCAGGGGTCTGATAAGTTGTGATCAGTTATAAACTTTGTAATTATCTTTGCAGTGTTAGATGCCGTTCCCCCTGTGGAAGAAGTCCTATCTAAGAGTGGATTTAAAACACAATTAAAGTCCCCAGCCATTATAATTTTATGATTGTTCAGATTGGGAATGGATGCAAATAAATTTTGTATAAATTCCTTATCATCAACATTAGGTGCATAAACATTTATCAAAATCATTTTACAGTTAGATAAGTCTCCCATGACCATTACATATCTCCCTTCAGGATCCAATGCTACATCTGATGCTACAAATGAGACTGTTCTATGTATGAGAATTCCCACACCTCTAGTTTTCTTTGTAAAACTAGAATGGAACATTTGGCCAGTCCAGTCTTTTTGCAGCCGGAACTGATCCTTGCTTAGTAAATGGGTCTCCTGTAAAAATACTATTTTAGCGTTTAGACCTGTTAGGTGAGAGAGTACTTTCTTTCTCTTTAATTCGTGATTCAGGCCTTTAACATTCCAGGTCACGAAGTTAACTGTCCCATCATGGAGACACTGATTCTGAGTTTTTGATGTCATTTTATAGTCTTAACTGGAAGTGAGACAGCTTCGGCCTTAGTTTCCTATTTCCCCAAGAGTTATTGCCATGCAGCCTATTATTACGTTGGTAGTTATAATTATAAAGATTAAAAGGATTGATTAGGTATAGATCAAGCCTGCTCTCTTTCTCTCCCCCCCTTAACCCCCCACCCTCCCTTTTTGCATCCCCACGTGAGGCTAGAACCCACTTCACACAGTCCCGGTCCTCTGACATACCCAGAGACAGAGCACGTCCAAAGCAAAACAAGCCCCCACACAGTGGCGTTTTAGGATTAAAAAATAGAGATATCTATTACCAATATAATCTAAAAAACTGTGCACTTAGAATATATATAATCTTCAGCAATCTTAGTGTATTAAGATAATACACCCAGATAATAAACCCGGGGAATGGTGTTAGAAAGTGGTCCAGAATAAGCATAATAAGTCTTAATGCAATAATAGCAATAATAATAAACCAAGGGTATGATGTTGAACAGTCTCGTTTAGGGTAGAGAGAAAATAATTAGAAAATAAAAAAAAGAAAGAAAAACAAAAAGAAAAAATAATTAAGCACAATAAAACATAAACAGATAGCACCCGAGTAATAATGAGTGATAATGAGAATATATTAATATGAAAAATAACACCGCTGCTAGCGGAGCTCCACTTCAGATGTCCATCTCTCGCAACGGATGAGACCAAAAGCCCACTCTTTTGAACCTTATAACAATTGTGACGCTCCTGTTTAAATAACCCATGGCAGAAGGTGCTTAGCACCTAGACAGTGTTCTCTAGAAAGCCATCGCCTGTAAATGCTGTCGTCCTGCAGTAAACCTGCATATACTTGGCCACACGTAAATTGATAAATACATTAGTTTTCTTGTTGCTACAATATTGTTTTATATTTCACATACTAGCAATGTTTGGTCTTAACATCTAATGACCTACATGAGCCCTTTATGAGTGGTCTACCAAAATCCCAAGACGCTGCACAATACTCAGCGTAACAGGTTCCATTTAGGCTGAACATTGTTATTTCTTCATAGTCTGATTTTTGCTTTAGTACTGTTTTCTTTTTGGCAAGTTTGTTCTTCCTCTTATTTTTCATCCTTATTTCACTTAATGGATTTAAAAGTAATTATTTCCATGTTCAAAAGATGAAGTCAAGAAAAAAAGCAGTTTTGGATTTCAGCAATTTGTAAATTTATAGTTCTAAATAACTCTAATTAAACATATTATTGTTATTTACTTTTTAAAAACTGCAATATTGCTAATAAAATGAAACTCCTATCAAACAATTAACCTATTTAGTAGTGTTATATTAATTTATTGTTATATTTGTGTTTACACATTTTTTAAGTGAAATTCATATTCTTTTACATAATATCTGTAGTTAAATTTTCACTAAAAAAATGTACGTCTTTAGTCAAAATAAAACGCATACACAAATGTGACTACATCAATAAGTTCATAACCCATTTAGACTACAAGATTACAAACAATATGTTACATAGTAAAACCATATTAAAGAGTAAAACGGCAATATTCCTACATTTTTTAAACTCTTATGTGGCAGAAGAGGTCACAGCATTGAATGGGGGTGCCATTTATAGCTTTGCCTAAAGCAGAAAATGAAATTGTCATTAAATATCAAACAGTGAACAGAATTTTAGTTAATAAAAAGTCTGGATTAGTGTAAGGCGTCCTAATTTGTAAAAAATGTAATGATTTACTTCATGAGATAGACATTAATAATATTATAGTTTAAATATTCTCAGTTGTAACAGGAATTTGTCATTTTTTTACCATTTGATAAAGATTTTTCCCTAGTGAATAATGTTATATTTGTGAAATTCAGCAATCTCAAAATTGCATAAAACGGCACTCCACATGCCTATAAATACCAATCCTCATTTTATAACATTTGTGAAAGGTAGTAACTTTGACGTTTCATATTCCATTGTGGTTGAATCTCTGGGGTTCAACTGATGTGGAATGCCCAACTTCAACTTCTTCTAATCATTTGTGCTGAAGACATCTGTTGGTATACTCTTTATCATAACTGTGTTTTCATGAACAAAATATGGTCCAAAAATGGTCTAAAGTGAGGGGTTTTCAAGTATAGGGGACTAAAAACATGGGGTAACCCCAAAAATCTCAACATCATGCACAACTAGACTTTAAGACAAATCAAATGCTACATCATATATGGGGATTTTCTAATACCAAGCCAGGCAAAAAAATCTGAAGTGATTTCAAAGCATTCATAAGTAATTCTTATTAACACAATTAAACCTAACCTTTAAATGTGCTAAACCCCCACACACTCTTATATTTCTATCAAAGTTCAATATAGTGCAACATCAACTGAACAAAACTGGCAAGACGCTAGAAGACAAAGAAGCTGAGGAGCAACAGAGAGATAAAGTCAAGGGACAGGGCATTATGTGCACAGCTTGTGCTTTTATGTTAGTCAGAGTACTATACTGCTCACATTACAGATCTATGTATAGGGAATGCTTTGTGTGCATGCAATGAAGGTGCAAGGATGTGTTAGTGTCTGGCAAATTGTGGTGGGCCAGTCTGAATAAACACCCACAAGTGTTTTCTGCAGTGCACCTTCTCTGAGCAAATTAACTAATTAATTCAAATCCAGAAAAAGGCACTGTCCTTAAAACTCACTGCAGTAAAAATGATTCCCAGGTACCTGAAGATATTTCCTACACCACCTGGCATTATTTCACGGCCCAGAATATGGGAAAAGGCACTGTCCTTAAAAGTCACTATAGTAAAAAAGACACCCCCCCCCACCACCACCAAAGATTCAAAGGTACCCCCAGGGTCCAAATTTCTGGGTTCCAAAGTAGTCCATTGTCTCTCCTGAGAAAGTGGCATATGTGTGCAAAATTGGGTTCAAAATTCGGGGCAAAGGCACTGTCCTTAAAACTCACTGTAGTAAAAATGATCCCCCAAGGCCAAGGAACTCCCAGGTGTTTTCTACCATGTACTCTCCCAGAGCAAATTAATTGAATGTACTGTATTTCAGGGCTTAAAAATCCAGTAAGGGGCGCTGTCCTTAAAACTCACTGCAGTAAAAAGGTGCTTCTTACCCTCCAAGAGACAAATTAATTTATATTTCAGGGTTCAGAAATAGGGGATTTCCTTTAAAGTCACAATAGGTTGACTTAAACTACCTAAACCACATTATTTGCCTAATATACTTAAATTATAGTAAAAAAGAGCCATCCCATGGTCCAAATTTAGGTACCAAAGTAGTCTATTGTCTCTCCTGAGAAAGTGGGATATGTGTTGTGTACAAAATTGGGTTCAAAATCCAGGCAAAAGCACTGTCCTTAAAATTCACTGTAGCAAAACGGGCAACCCCCACATCGAAAGTGCCCCCAGGTGTTTCTTACAGCATGCCCCTCCAGAGACATATTCATTTAATGCATTTCAGGGCTCTGAATCTGTGAAAAGTCAATATGGCAAAAAAGAACCCATGCTCCAACCTAAGGTGCCCCCCATGGTCAAAATTTTGGGTTCCAAAGTAGTTTATTGTCTCTTCCAGACAAAGTGGGACATATATGCCAAAGTTTGTTGAGACTGGAGCAAGGGTATGGAGCTGTACAAAGAAAAAACACATATTGACAAGTTTAGATTACTGTATACAGTATATGATGTATATAAAACACTACAAACTATAAATATGTGTAATAATAATGGAAATAAGACTACAAAGGGGCGATGCCACCTGCTGCGCCGCTCCGACAATCTTTTTTCTTTTTTTTTTCAAAACAATGAACTTCAAGCCATTGCACAGTACTGTCAGTTTTTTACCAGTGCAACAAACCTGGTAAGTAATTAAAAAGACATGTAGCTAAACTTATGTAACAAACCAACGCGGATGTAACGTGAACGTTTGCAGATTTTATTCCAGAGAGATGACAGCTCCGCCTTAGAATGGCATGCGTACCCGCGGAGGTGTACGTGGGTATTCGTTTGTTGTACAGGCGCCACTAGGCACAGCCTTTCGCCCGACTTCGATTCGAACCGCGTAGTGTCCGCGGCGACGCCTGCTCGGCTGCTGCTGCTGTTGTGCTGCAGCTAAAGTCACGTGGAAAGGCCCTTTAAGTTTCCATAGAGAGAGGCCTCTGCGTGTCACATGATGGACGTGATATAATGAAACAGCAAGGAGAGGAAAAAAAAGCGAAGTGTGTCCTGGGTTACAGAAACACTGAGAAACTACGCAGTACACTGCTAACATCCCGCACGCTTTGACGATAGGGAGACCCAACCGAGAGGAACACTAAGAGCGACAACAACCCACGTTTAACCGCATCCTACGGAGGCTACCCTGGTTGGCGGTGTCGGCGGTGTCTTCGGCATCCCGGGATTGCACCTGCTTTTAGCTGTTCTGCCTTTTTAATATTTTTACACGGGAGTAAAACGCTTTGAGAACTACATTTGTATTTCTTGGTGGCAAAGAAGAGTGCTTGAGGAAAACGGGGAAACGTAAGTCGTATTATTTATAGCCTTCTAATAGCGGCGTTATTCTGGCAGTCAGCAGCCCAGCTTGCTGTCAGATTAGCACTTTTCAAAAATGATGATGCAAAATTTCCACCGATGAGCTTTCATCCTTCACATGCTTGTGTCTTATGTCGCTTGATCAGTGATTGCGATTCTCTGTATTTGTGTGTGTAATGAATAAAGCAAAACGCAATAAAATATCTTCTGTTAAGAGTTTTTTGGTTCGTTGCCACATGGCTCTGACACTCAAATGTTTTTTTTTTTCAATGTCCGCATTCCAGCTAATGTTGCGCAGATAAAATTCAAAGTTGAGGTAAACACAGGGGGTGCTGATGATCTGTTTACATCTAATAAGCGCATACAGTGGTCATTTCTGCAGTGAATCAAAGTGGGCAGCGGTCACTTGTGCTTTTCCATTTGTATAAAAATATCAATATATAAATGAACAGCGGCGATGCGTTTGCTTCACCGGCGCTTGTGCCTCTGACGTTCCGCTGTAGTTTCACAGACAAGCCGCGGCACCTCGGCGAATTCGTGTACAGCTAGCGAAAGATAAATAGATTATTACGGGACAAGTCGTATATTAAAAAAAATGAATCATGACCCATCTTACGAATCGCGATGTACAGAATTGTACATTCAAACCACTCCACCACCAAACACTACCACTCATTAAAGTCACTACATATCCGTAGGGGCCGAATAGCAGATACTTGTTTTATTTTGATTTCTTTGAAGCTCAGTATTTACACTGTGACATGTTTTTCATAATGTTGCTGACAAATAAACTAGAAAGTTTTATCGAAGACTGACATCGCAGCGTGTTATTTTTTCATGCGCATCAAACGTTTACACCAAGATTTAGGAAACACATTTTGCTCACACTTGCTGTATTCGTTTCTACGCAAGCTGCGCCAACAGCGCAACACTTTTTAAAAAGCGGTTGTATAATTAATTAGAAATCATTCAAAGCAATAAGTTCAGCGAAAACAAAAATATCACAGAGTGCATTGTTTATATGTGTGTGTGTGTGTCCTAGATTTGAGTCTGCGAATTAAATTGTATCAGGGACAGTGTGGCAATAACAAACGACGTCACAGTCCACGTCTCTCTTGAAAGGTAATAAAAACAAGAACACCTGACCGTGCGCGGGGGCGCGCTTGTTGATGGCGCGGTCCCATTCGAATGCGCGAGAGTCTAACACGGGGACGCGCCGGGAAGCTGCAGTAGCACGGCCCGAGGATAGGGGCAGGAGTGCTGTCTTATTTAAGTCTGCCCTGCGGTGAAATCTTTGACGAAGGTGTCAGCGCATCTTCGTTGTGTCGCACTGTAGGTAACGTTGGGCATCCATGCCGAAAATTATAGCCTTACAGTTTGCGATTATAATAATGACATTTTTAGAGGTACCCTCTAATGCTGTGCAAGTCAGAAGACTTTTTTGAAAATGCAGACTTGAGTACTGTGATATCATAGCCAGTTTGTGTCGTGTAACGTGCATCCACGGGCCCAAACAGTACTGAGCATGCTCACTGCCTTGCTTTTCCAATTTAATCGCTCGTGAGTTTTTCTGTGCCCAGCGTAATGTGCAGATCCTGGTTCATTTTTGCTGCTATGACTTTCCCAAATGAGTAACTTGAGACTTAAGAATATACAGTATCCAGTTTTATAAACAACCACGTGCCGTGAAGGGACACTCCCATAAGGCAACAACTGTAAACACCATTTAGAACATTACATTCTTGTAAATTAGGTGACTTTAAAAAATGCACAACGCAATAGTATTGTACACATTCCATAATTTAATATATTTCACATCAAAATATACTATGAAATCAGTTAGGGACTGATAAAAGACCCCATCAGAAAATGTTCACAGCCTAAAATACAATCACATTTTCTTTTTTTGAATGTAAGTAAAAACGAATTGAAATAAAAAAAACAATAAATAGCAATAAAAACACATTAATTCTCCCAAATAATACAATAGAGTTGCCACAGTGTTGAGTTCAGTATGAATTGCGAACAGTTCCACATGACCTTAATATTATCCAGTAGTTATGTTCTTTGCTTAATGGTGTTGTCTTGTGGGGGCTATCAATAATATCTATTTATTCAAGTAACTCTGACAGTTGGGGGGGCCCCCCGGATTTAAAAAGTTGATTGCAGTCTTAAGGCCATATCACATTTGATGACTTTTCCAGCAATTTTCAGCCATACTCTTCATTTACATAATCTTAGTGAGTCATAGGCAGATGGCTGCACACTCCCATGAAGCAGTTATGTAGTCTGATGTACCCAGTGGATCACTCCATCAAGTCTGCAACTTGCTTTGACAAAATCAAGCAGGTTTGATTTTGTCTTTAGTCATAGGGGCAGGTCCAGTGTGCATGACAGCTGACAACCAATGAATGCTCATCTGGAAGTACAGTGCATATAATGCAATGAGGAATAAGGAGAGCTTGTGCTGTGGACCTCAGAAATGGAGGAGAAACTCATCTGATGTCTCATGTTTTATGTACCATGACAAAATGCAACAAAGGGGTCGAGATTGTGACTAAGCTCTCTGTACCTGTTAATCTTTTGTTCAGCACCAGCTCCATCAGACAGTATTGGATTTCTCAAAAAAGGATGAGCACGGATGTGCTGGAAGGTCAGCACGTGACTGCTAAATGCAACATTCCCAGTGTTTTTCAGGCATTTAAATTGACATGGTCCAGCGACAACATCAGCAACAGCAGTTGGCAAGTCTCACATAGCTAACAACTAGAAGTTGTGTCATGCCACATCGGCTTTACCTAAAGTGTACATTTTTTTGAAAACAAAAGGTAGCCAGTGTGATAGAACAAGATGAAGGTGGAAGCATGAACAATGGTAAAATGATATCCATCTGTCAATTATTTTACTGTTTAGGACGTTTGTTTTATAACAAACTATGTCATACACCATGAAGTGAAATCCTGTTCTTCCATTTGAAACATGGTTAATCCAGTACAGGACATGGGGGTGAAGCCGGCCTTGGACATAAAGCAAAATCGTTTGCTGCATTCCTGTGCCTCAGAGCAAATGGGAAATAAGTTTCTTATTGGGACATGTCAAATAAACAACTGTGGCAATTCAGAGAAACCTTTGCTACCTAAATTGTGTCATTGATCTTTTTCCTCATTTAATAATGTAACATCAAAAATAATAACTAGGTCTAGCAGAAATTATTTTTTTGTAGTCAAATTGTATTTGTAGCAATTTAGTACATGTTCAAACCATTAGTTTGTTTCTTATTTTCACCAAAAAAATGATATTCTGAGTAATGAATAAATACCACCTTTATGTTTCTCTCACAGAACAAACTGGAAATTTACATGAGTACAATTAACTGGGGAGGTGAGACATAAAATTGCTATAGTTTGTTAACATAGCATAACTCAGGATAGGTGGTAGTAAGTCTCTTGTTATACTCAAGAAAACATCAACTCTCTCTCATACATGTTGGGTCACTGTAACTATTTCTAAGTTACAGTTTCGTGTAACATGCATGTGCTTGGGAGGAAAAACTGGAGTATGCTGAAAAAAGAGAAAAAGAAACTCAGACTACAAGTGATGACAACAACCCAAAATAAAGTCTGACCCCTAAACGTTTTTTTAAATGAAGTGTCCTTTTTGCATTCGTGTCAACAGTGCAGTCCTGTTTGTAGAAGTTTCAGTCTTGTCAGTTTTTTTCTTATTTAAAACATTAGGTGGAACATTTTAAATGAATATTACAATGAATTACCAGATTTTTAGTTTCTACATGAAGACTGTAAACTTTATACTGGGATGTGAGTGAGTGCTTCTGAGAAATTAACTTCAGTGCATGCAGTTCATTTTCACTGCCGCCAAATGTGGTTCTGCAGAGGAGCACTTTAAAAATTCGTCATCTGTATTGCAAGTGGTATGTGTAGCACAACTACCTTGTAATTTCTATTTACAATTTTTTACCTTTACTCAAGAGAAATACCTAATCTCTGGCATCCAGTTTTACTATTTCCAGCACCCAGCTCTTGAAAAGAAGCCAGCCTAAGCTCAACCCCAGAACTTTTACAGGTGATGAGTATAGAAGGTGGAAGAGAAAACAGCAGGCTATTAAAGATATACATGGGGACTAATCTTTCACTGAGGCCTCTATATCACTAAATGTGCACTTAAGGAACAGGTACCCACTTTCAGAAACATTACTGAGTAGTAGTACTGATGTAGTGTTAGGATAAGTTTTAATTCTATCAAGGTAGAATTCCGTAAACTAAACCAGTATCGTATAAGCTGTAATTATTTAAAAAAATGCTCCCTGTGGAGTCTTGTGTACAAAATTAAAAAAAAAAATAATTGGGTGGACATATTCAGCAAAACCAAACAGCTTGCTTGGAAAACTTGTTCCACTGTCTCATCAAAAGTATGCCTAAACGCTGTCTGGATATCTATCACTTAAAAAATGTGACTGGAGAGCTTGATATAAATTTTTAGGAACCTGAGAATGAAGAACATTTTATGCATTTTTCCTTAACACAAAACCACCACACATTTTTTTCAGTACTAAAACCATCAAGGCCTGCACCAAGTGACAGCTGAATTCTTCTGTTCTCAATAATGTCCCATCAGCTCAGCATCCTGATAGAGCATCCACACTGCTTTACTCTCAAAAACAGTAGACTGCCTAACATTAAGAAATAAAATGCTACTAAATAAAAAGAAATTTCTTCACACATAGCTTTCTGTTTTCATACAGCTTATAATAAAATGTTAAAATAGCTTTTACCTAAAAAAAAAAGCTTCTCAGGTCATGCTAATGCTTGGTATAAAACCGTTTTACTATTTATTTGTAAAAAAAAAAATAACATTTTAATTGGTTGGGCACATGAATGAAGTAAAATCTTTTTTTCTGTCTGAAGATTTAAAAATGTATAACCATACTCACATATGTTAATGGTTTATTTTAATATAAACATTTGCAAATGGCAGCTTGCAGGTCAGGTGATTACAAACACTTCACCAGTCAACAGGAATTCTTTCCAATTTCTTTGAACAGCTCCTGCATGCAAAGTGGTAATGTTCCTCTTCATTTTATTATGACTACATGTTCCAACCTGGCAGGGAATGAGATGGTACCATTATTTGCTGTGACATGAGTGGGTTTCTTGTTTGACATTGCAGCTGTCTTCACCATTGTGGTTCTTGCAACCCTGTCATACTAAAGTCCATAATAATCTTTCTTTTTTACTCATACATTGTGAATGCAAAATATGGACATTGATTGCAAGAGTAGCAGGTTACAAAACTGCGTAGAGCCTCGCCACCTGGTAAAGCACATCCACACCTAACTATAAAAGTGACAATATATAAATGTGACTGTTGTGTGTTTGTTACTTTCTAAAGTGAGCCATTAAAATAAGAAATACAGTGAATAGCGAGCTACATACAGTAACTTTGTGTGATTGTAGTCTATCACTGTGTTTGGTTTCTTTTTTCTGTCTTTGTCAGTGATGATGGTATGATGCATGGTGCTTCACATCTCCTTTTTTCTCATGCAAACCGATGGAGGCTTGGTAGCGTGGGCTTGACTCAGAATGTCTCTGCACAGGACTCCCACCCAGGCTTCTTCTGTGTTGCACGCTCTGATTCAGGCTCAGAATCGGGTGGCAGATCACTTTCTAATTCAATGTTAATGTTAGACTTCCTCTTTAGAGTCATCAACGTCCAAGTCCATCTTCAAAACTTAGCTGACATTCATTTTGCTTGGACGGGTAAAACAGATTGCCATTGTGTACTTGTTACTTGAAATTTTGTGAAATACATTACAATAAAAAAGGCAAAAAATCTTGTTTTCACAGTTACAGCTGCATGGTCATTTGCAGGACAGAAGCATAACACACTGATAAAATAATTAAAGATTTAAAAACACAACAACAATTAGCATCTCTATGATATTTCTAAATAGATTAGGTCTTAATGTAACCCTCTGTGTTCAAGACTAAATATATTTAATTCCTGTAGCCATTCAAAGTAGGACACACTGCTGTACTGTGCACAGAGTTTGAGTGACCTAACAAAAGAGTACAGTCAGTAACCCGCCCTTGGGGTGTTTTACTTTATGGATAGAATTTTTTAATAATATACATTAAATGTGTGTGCAGCATAGTAAATCATTTTTAACGTGAGTGGAAATACTATACACAACACAAATGAACATGGACTGACCACAAACCATGTAAATAAAAGGGTACCTGTGGTGTGCAATCAAACAAGACTTAAAGTGACACCCAGCCATGTGTTGGTATTTACTGTTGCTGGTTCCTATTAGGGTTGAGCATACTTTGATTTTGATGTAGGAGTGGATGTTATGGACAAAAATCCATATCAGTTTATAATTAAAAATTCGAATGGTTTTGGTAGATACTGCACAATTTATTTGTATATATTTTGAGACTGGAATGTGTTTTATGGTATGGTCTAAAACCCATGTTGGGTTATAATAAAAAAAAAAATCAGATGGCTTTGGTAGGTACTGCATAATGTATTGGCATGTACTTTGAGACAGAAATATGTTTTTTAACAAGTAAAATATGTATTAAAGATTATTGTGCACCCAGGCACACCTCTTTATCAGTGTAATCTCTTTTTAATGTTCTGCCTATCAAATGGTTTAGGTCAGGGGTGGGCAAAGTCATTCCTGGAGGGCCACAGTGGCTGCCGGTTTTTGTTTCCAACCCAATTGCTTAATAAGAAGCACTTATTGCTCTAGAAACACTTCTGCTTTATTTTAGTTATCTCCCGCATTAAGATTTTGAACCCTTATTGCTTATTTAAGTCTTAAACAGCTACATTCTCGGTTTTTAATTGCTCCTTATTAAAAATAAGATGTAAATGACAAAAGAAACCAGCAGTTATCCATTTTGCTTGTTACCCTTTACACCTGTGTGTGTTTATCATGAACTATTTGGGTTAATTAAATACTTGGAAGGAAAGAGAAGAGAAAAAAGTGAATGACTGAGAATTACCCATCCATTTTACACTTCAAAGTATTTGGATAATATCCTTAGAATGGAAAAAAAAATCTAGGATATGAGAATGACTTGACATAGCAGAGTTAAAGCACTAACAAGCCATGAAATGTAATTATTGGCAAGGATTGTTTTCTAATTAAGTAACAGGGTTGGAACAAAAACCCGCAGCCACTGCGGCCCACCAGGAATGACTTTGCCCACCCCGGTTTAGGTACTAGATACTGTATATTTTTCTTTCTCTCTCTTCCTGCTTCAAATTACACAGCACTCTGGGCAATATCTTTTCTTTAAAGAAGTAGGCTCACTTATTACATATAGTTCAAGTACAAGTCTATACACAAAGATATTACCTTTAAGAAGCTAATTTACTGACATAAAACATTTTTCCTGTTTCCTTTTGCATGTGCAATATTTTTAAAGGGGTAGACTCACTTATTACAAATTAAGAGGGGTCTGGCTGCAGACGTAAGCTGTGGAGCTCAATGCTAGACAGGAAACATGTCCTCCATGCAAGCTCATTTTTGTTACTTTTTTGTTACATTATTTGAGTCAGCTAATAACCCCACAACCCTAATCTTAACCGTAGTCTAAGCATGCATATCATGGAAGATCACGATTTTGAGCATGGATGTTATGTGTTTCCTGACTAGTGTTCCAGATTTTCAAGTGGACATCATATGCTTTCTGTCTAGCGTGGAGATACACAGCTTCCAAAATCAGTAGGCAAATACTCTTGCACAATCACAAAGAGGAGAAAACAAAAAGACACTACCTTTAAGACATAAATATACCAATGCAAAATTACATTTCCTATTTTCTTTTGTGACATTCGTGTTTAAAAGTATTCACAAGCTCTTCAAAAGCAGCAGGAATGTCATCACATTGCACAAAACGTGAAGCTAACAATATTTTAACATACAAGGAATTAGTTGTTTTGTAAGTGTCCATTAATTGCATTCCCACACTTTTTTCTCCACTGTAGCTGCACAGCTTTGCTTTTCCTTTCGAGATGTGGTTTAGTTTCAAATAATCACACTTTCATACACACACTGGTCAGAGATACAAAATCAGCTTTGTGTTACCTGCCTTAACATGCATCTCTTATATAGCATGGTAATTAAAGTCTATAAATTCTTTATCATTCTAATACAATCAACATTTTTCCCGGCTGGAGTGCTTCTGTCTTTCAGATCTGTGTTGAAGCTAGCAGTCCTGCTGGTCCCCAGGGGAGCAGTTCTTTCCTCATTTTATGTTGTATGACTTTGATACTATGTGCTTTTATTGATGCATCCTGATTTCATATTTTCAGTGCAACAACCAGAATTGAGCAGAATATTCCCAATTAGATTTTCAATAGTATGTTGTAAAGTTTTAGAATTATATCCTTGGATTTCTTAATATATTCTGTTAAATTAATTAAAGACTTTAAACTGGCAGAGTGTGAGTGTGCCATACAGTAAACGTCTGCTCAGATTAGGGATATTTTGAGTCTTGTTTCTGTTGTTCTAATAATAAATATTTACCTTTTAACAACAGATGATTTTGAATTATCAATACATTGATAATTAGTAACACCTGTTTCAAATTCTAAATATAGAATTGGAAAATGAACTGCATGTGGTATGTCTTTTTATTTTTGCATTTTCACTTGGGCTAGTAACATGTATTTTGAAAGGTGCTAGCTCTGCCTGTGCTACCCAACTCTTTCTTTTTTATTCCAAATGTTAATGCAGGTTTAAATAACCATACGTACATTTTGCAGGAAGAACTGCCATCTAATTGATCAGTTTACAGCTTGTGAGAAGCATCAGTAAGTAAGTTTTCTTAAAAATATGATTAAACCAATCCATCCAGTCATAAATGATCATTTTAGATCCCTCAAGTGTTTATAATTCTTTTTACAGCCTTTTTTATTTTTGGTAATTGTAATTGGCCTTTGGCTTTTGGAGTGCTTCCCAATTGCCTTTCCTCAAGGGCCAAATACGAGCAGCAACAAAGAGCTAAGGGCCAGTGCATCAGTTTTAATTAAAGTAGTATCATTATTTTAGGATGAGTATTATAATAATATCATAATTAATATTATTATTGAGTGCCATTAATTAATTATATATTACACCTTACCATTCAGTTAGAAAAGTGACAGTTACAGGTTCAAACAAGAGACCTGAATTTGGGGTGGTGGTAAGGTTCTGATCCAGGTGTGCCTTGGAGATTCTGTTCCATTACTGGCTTTTGATGATGTTTATTGTAGAAAATAATTATTCACAGATAATGGAAGATGGAAATATTGTGAAATATCATGTTTATCTAGAAGTCACTCACAGTAATACCCTTGTCTTGTTCTTTAAGCAAGATTGAATTTGACATTTTTAAGTTCTACTTTTGAAAAGACACTTTACCCAGCGACTGAAATAGCCTTTTAGCCTTAGCAGTCCATTGGCCACCTGAAGAAATTTACAGTGCATCCGGAAAGTATTCACAAAAGCACATCACTTTTTCCACATTTTGTTATGTTACAACCTTATTCCGAAATGGATTAAATTCATTTTTTTCCTCAGAATTCTACACAAAACACCCCATAAATACAACGTGAAAAAAGTTTACTTGAGGTTTTTGCAAATTTATTAAAAATAAAAAAACTGAGAAATCACATGTACATAAGTATTCACAGCCTTTGCTCAATATTTTGTCGATGCACCTTTGGCAGCAGTTACAGCCTCAAGTCTTTTGGAATATGATGCCACAAGCTTGGCACACCTATCCTTGGCCAGTTTTGCTCATTCCTCTTTGCAGCACCTCTCAAGCTTCAACAGGTTGGATGGGAAGCGTCGGTGCACAGCCATTTTAAGATCTCTCCAGAGATGTTCAATCGGATTCAAGTCTGGGCTCTGGCTGGGCCACTCAAGGACATTCACAGAGGTGTCCTGAAGCCACTCCTTTGATATCTTGGCTGTGTGCTTAGGGTCGTTGTCCTGTTGAAAGATGAAACCATCGCCCCAGTATGAGGTCAAGAGCACTCTGGAGCAGGTTTTCATCCAGGATGTCTCTGTACATTGCTGCAGTCATCTTGGTTGTTTGTCCTTCTGGAAGGTTCTCCTCTCTCCACAGAGGACCCCTGGAGCTCTGAAAGAGTGACCATCGGGTTCTTGGTCACCTCCCTGACTAAGGCCCTTCTCCCCCAATCGCTCAGTTTAGATGGCCGGCCAGCTCTAGGAAGAGTCCTGGTGGTTTCGAACTTCTTCCACTTACAGATGATGGAGGCCACTGTGCTCATTGGGACTTTCAAAGCAGCAGAAATTTTTCTGTAACCTTTCCCAGATTTGTGCCTCGAGACAATCCTGTCTCGGAGGTTTACAGACAATTCCTTTAACTTCATGCTTGGTTTGTGCTCTGACATGAACTGTCAACTGTGGGACCTTATATAGACAGGTGTGTGCCTTTCCAAATCATGTCCAATCAACTGAATTTACCACAGGTGGACTCCAATTAAGCTGCAGAAACATCTCAAGGATGATTAGGGGAAACAGGATGCACCTGAGCTCAATTTTGAGCTTCATGGCAAAGGCTGTGAATACTTATGTACATGTGCTTTCTCAATTTTTTTATTTTTAATAATTTTTCAAAAACCTCAAGTAAACTTTTTTCACGTTGTCATTATGGGGTGTTGTGTGTAGAATTCTGAGGAAAAAAATTAATTTAATCCATTTTGGAATAAGGCTGTAACATAACAAAATGTGGAAAAAGCGATGCGCTGTGAATATTTTTCCTGATGCACTGTACATAGAACAGTTTCATTTGTAGCATCAGATGTAGTATTGGATCCTGAAGGGAGATATGTGATGGTCATGGGCAACTTATTTAACTGTAAAATGATTTTGATAAATGCTTATGCACCTAATGTCGATGATAAGGAATTTATACAAAATTTATTTGCATCCATTCCCAATGTGAACACTCATAAAATTATAATGGCTGGGGACTTTAATTGTGTTTTAAATCCTCTCTTAGACAGGACTACTATCACAGAGGGGATGACATCTAACACTGCAAAGATAATTACAAAGTTTATAACTGATCACAACCTATACCCCTGGAGGTTTTTAAACCCAAACTCAAAAACATATTCTTTCTACTCACCAGTACATCATTGCTACGCAAGAATTGATTATTTATTTATAGATAATAATTTCTTGCTTACGATTAAGTCTTGCAAATACGATGCTATTGTTATTTCTGACCATGCACCTCTGATCTTGGAGCTAAAGTCACTATGCCCCACACACTCATCTCGCAGATGGCGTCTCAACCCGCTTCTATTAGCAGACGAGAATTGTACAGAATTTATATTCAAACAAATCAGTTTCTTCCTAGAGACAAATACATCCTCAGAGATTTCTGCAGGAATACTCTGGGAAACTCTTAAGGCCTTCTTAAGAGGACAGATTATCTTGTATCTTTCCCACAGAAATAAATTAGAAACCAAGAAAGTAGCAGAGCTAAAAAGCGAAATTACAAGAATAGATGAAGAACATGCCAGGCCTCCAAGCAAGGCTCTACATAGGAAAAGGCAGGCTCTGCATTCAGAACTAAACCTCTTGACAACTAAAGAAACTGAACAACTAATTTATAAATCCAGACATCATTACTATGAACACGGAGAGAAATCTAATAAGCTTTTAGCTCAACAAATTCACAAGCAAGAAGTCTGCAACGCAATCCCAGTAATCATCAACACGAATGGAGACAAAATCATCGACCACAAAAATATAATGCACACATTTAGAGACCACTATAAATCCTTATATTCTACTGAGTTTAAAGAATACAACACACAATCTAATGCATTTCTGGATACATTACAGATACCACAAATAGATACTCCTAGTGCTGAGGAACTGGATAAACTTCTGCCGTTATCAGAATTACTAGATGCTATAAAGTCACTTCAAGGTGGGAAAGCAGCAGGCCCTGATGGCTACCGTGCAGAATTTTATAAGAAATTCTCCACTTAGCTAGCTCCCCTCCTATTAGCAACATTTACAGAAGCCAGAGACAATGAAACTCTTCCTCAAACTTTTCGCCAAGCATTAATCACAGTTTTTCCTAAGCAAAATAAGGACTTATTACAATGTGCATCATACAGACCAATTTCACTTTTGAATAATGATGTTAAAATACTCTCAAAAATCATAGCTAGAAGAATGGAGAAAGTGCCCCTTTTGGTAATATCACAAGATCAAACTGGATTTATCAAGGGTCGACACTTATCTTCAAATCTTCGACGCCCATTTAATGTAATATACTCACCAACTAAGTCAAACACCCCAGAAATATTATCATTGGATGCAGAAAAAGCATTTGACATGATTGAATGGAAATACCTTTTTACTACATTGGAGAAATATGGGTTTGGCCTGAACATTTGTGCATGGATCAAACTACTGTATACCAATCCAGAAGCTTCAATTAGTATCAACAGCATCTGTTCAGACTACTTTAAACTAGAACGAGGTACTAGACAAGGATGGCCCTTGTCACCGCTGCTGTTTACAATCGCCATCGAACCACTGGCAATACACTGTCGAAATGCTGATCAGATAAAGGGGATTGTCAGAGAAGGACTGGAACAGAAAATTTATCTTTATGCAGATGATATGATACTGTATATATCGGACCCACAAAATTCTGTGCCTGCAGTCTTAACAGCACTCACAGAATTTCAAAAGAACTCTGGTCTCAGAATTAATCTGAATAAAAGTGTACTCTTTCCAGTGAACATTCAAGCATATAATATTAGATTAGACACCATGCCTTTTATCATTGCAGAACAGTTTAAATACCTTGGGGTAAACATCACAAGTAAACATAAAGATCTTTATCAACAAAATTTTGTCTTCTGCATGGAAAAAATTAAGCAAGACTTGCATAGATGGTCAACCCTTCATCTTACTCTAGCTGGAAGAATTAACACTGTTAAGATGAATATTTTTCCTAAGCTCCTTTCCTATTTCAAAACATTTCAATATATATCAATAAATCATTTTTTAAGCAATTAGATTCAACAATAACCTCATTTATTTGGAACTCAAAACATTCACTTATCCAAAGAGCGACCCTACAAAGACAAAAGGCAGAAGGTGGCATGGCTCTACCTAACTTCCAGTTTTATAACTGGGCAGCAAACATACAAGCTATAAAAACCTGGACACAAATAGATGAACATACACAGGCCTGGGGCCTCATGTATAAACGGTGCGTACGCACAGAAATGTTGCGTAAGAACTTTTCCACGTTCAAATCGCGATGTATAAAACCTACACTTGGCATAAAACCACGCACTTTTCCACGGTACCTCATACCTTGTCGTACGCAAGTTCTCTGCTCGGTTTTGCAGACTGGCGGCACCCAGCGTCAACGCAGTGCTACTGTTCCTGCGTGATTACTCTTTATTTTTCTGACGCGGCTTTATAAATACACTAAAACTAACCGCATATTGTTTATTAGTGTATTGCAGCTGATTTTAATTAACTTGTAACAATGTAATGGTCCAGGGAGTAGCCATAGTATTCCAAATACCATAACTGCTTTAGCGTTGTTACTCTCACTGCACCATCTTCTTCTTCTTCTTCTTCTTTCAGCTGCTCCCGTTAGGAGTTGCCACAGCGGATCATCTTTTTCCATATTACTCTCACTGCACCACTCGGAGTATTTATATAACTGTATCTGAGTGTGAATCACAGCAGCAGCTGATCGGAAAGAGAATTATCGGTATACAGCATCAAGCACACGCTACCTCAGCCATGGCAAAACGTTTCAAAGCCTTTCCTGTACGGACCTCGCGGTTCAGAAGCAGTTTCATCCCAAGAACTATAAACACACTCAATCAATTGCTCCTTGTAGAACTGTTTGTACTTATAAGTACAATTACCTCACTGTAAACTTGCACTACAGTTATAATATTGCACAACCTGAGCCACTTTATAAAGCGCGTATTTACATATGATGATGATATCATTTTTAAGATGAAATGCAGCAAAATATGTTTATTATATTATACAGGTTAAACTTTAACTTCATTTAAATAATCTATATTCTTCACTGGGACTGGCGTGAAGGACAGAATAATTAAACATGTACTACGAAGATAGTTCAATGTTCCTTAAACGTTTTGAAGAATCAACGCTCTAAGCTTACAGATGGCTTAACGTCTATTACAGAGCTGATTGTGTGGCGATCGGTTACTTGGAGAAAGAAAAGCAAGGACTGCAGGGGCGGCCACGCCAATATATCTATACTAATAAACGGCAAAGCCCTCACTCACTCACTGACTGACTGACTGACTGACTGACTGACTGACTCATCACTAATTCTCCAACTTCCCGTGTAGGTAGAAGGCTGAAATTTGGCAGGCTCATTCCTTACAGCTTCCTTACAAAAGTTGGGCAGGTTTCATTTCGAAATTCTACGCGTAATGGTCATAACTGGAAGTTGTTTTTCTCCATTTACTGTAATGGAGTTGAGCTGGAGGGGCGGAGTTTCGTATGACATCATCACGCCTCTCACGTAATCACGCATTACGTAGAAAGCCAGGAAGAGCTACAAAACGCGCTTTAGAAAACATGCATTATATAATTAAGAGGGAAGCGAAACAATTAGAAGCGAGCGAGTGACATATAAAACCATATTCAGCGGCTCACGTGAACTGACGCAGTGCGCAGACAAAAAGTAACAGTTCCAAAGAGTGCTGAACAAAAACCGAATTACACTGCTACGCTCAAATAGATAAACCACACGCAGTGGCGCGATAGCAAAGCATTCGCCTGTAGCGCCCACGTCCGAGGTTCGATTCCCGAGAGGGGATGCACTAAGTATGTACGCGCGCTTCTCGATTTATTTTAACCTCGCATCCCCTTAGTTTGAGACGTATGAAAACGCATGCGGTTAACGCAGAAAGACAGATCATCTATTCACCTATTGAAGATTCATGAATAATGGATATTTTATTCGCGATCAATGATTGTTTTGGTAAAGCCATACTCAGTGTATTCATTAGATGAAC
>JANRMT010062792.1:49168807-49184981 GCA_026402145.1 Polypterus bichir lapradei
TTACGTGGGCGGCGTGATGATGTCACACGAAACTCCGCCCCCACGGCTTTCAAGCTCAACTCCATTACAGTAAATGGAGAAAAATACCTTCCAGTTATGACCATTACGCGTAGAATTTCGAAATGAAACCTTCCCAACTTTTGTAAGGAAGCTGTAAGGAATGAGCCTGCCAAATTTCAGCCTTCTACCTACACGGGAAGTTGGAGAATTAGTGATGAGTCAGTGAGGGCTTTGCCTTTTATTAGTATAGATTAGTAAACCTTCAAAATAATGTGCAGTTAAAGTCTCAACAGCATTCTCAGCATTTCTGGAACTTATTAGAGCCAGATAACTATAAGAGTCTTCACCTAGCAGCTCTAAAAATGTCTGCTTTGTTTGTGTCTACATACCTCTTGAGAGTCTGCTTTTTCTGACATGAATGACATGAAATCAAAGTTCAGAACAAGACTGACAGATGAACATTTAAATGGCTCCATAAGAGTGAACCTAAGTGGCTACACTCCACCATGCACCTCTCTTGTTGACTCCATGCAGTGCCAGTCATCGGACTAACTAAAAACACATTACACATGCAACTGGACATGTGAATAGTCTTGTGAAGTGAAACAGTGAAAAAATGACAAATGAGTAAGTAATATCTGTGTATTTGTAATTGCATTGTTTTCTTTTGACAGCATTCATGTTTTAATTCAATAGTCTGAGATACACTAGAAAATGCATACAGACAAACAAAATGCACTTGCAGGTGAACTAAATATTTTTTGTGATGTTTTTATGCAAAATGTGAGTTGTGGACACCCAACATTTTGTAAATGTTCAGGCTAAACAACCTTATTCAGTTTCTTTGGGTTGAAATAAGCTATGAGAATAAACGTTAGAAAACATGAGTAACTCTTGGCCATTTTCATTTTGTAAAAGTAGCTCTCAGAGGAAAAAAAGGTTGGAGACCCCTGCTATACAGCAAACTACAACAAAGAAGAATTTTGGGAAAATTCAAAGTACAGCAAAATGTGAAAAGCTAAAGACTCAATCCAATAAAAGAGAAAGATTGACTAAACGTTAAACTAGGCGACTGATTTGATCTTTGCAGATGTATGGAGTGTGTACTCTGTGCTGAAATGATCCTTGCTGGTGGATTGAAGAGTTTGAGGTTCTGTGTTTCTTGCATGTAAAACTTGATTAAAATACAGTATATGACCCCTAAAACTTCATTTTTGGCTTCCACTTGTCAGTACTTTTTTAAGTTTTTTTTTTTCCTTGTGAAGGGTATTATTGCTCTTTTTGAAGTGCTTAGGAGCCTGGGCATGTTGTGAATGAAGGGTATGCATGTGTTCATCTAGGCAGAGCATGCAAGCTAATCAGCGGCAGCAGCAGCAGTATAGGAATATTAGTTAACTCATATATATCAAACATAAGCTGATAAGAATTGTTGCTAGGAAGAAGTTGAGGGTAAACAGTACATCAAAAAAGGAGATAAGTTAAGCAATTATAATATTAATAATTTGCATTGGGTTAGGAAAAGGGAAGCAGTAAAGAGACGTCTTAGGGAAACAGGCAGACTTAAGAGAAACTCTTGTAATAGATAAAAACACATTTAGTAGGTAGTTTAAAGTTCATTAGTAATAGAGGAAAGAAAGCATGTAGTAGTGTTAGGGCATCTTAAACAGTAAATATAGAGACTTAGAGAGGACAAGTAACTATTAAAAAGTTGTAGTGAATTACATTAATAATTTATTTATATATGATTTTAACAGGGCTTAACTGTCACTGAAACAAATTTTTAATTATGAAGTCAATACAGTACAACTCCTGTATGATGTAGAACTTTTTGGAAACAGGAATTGACAAGCTGTGTTTCCAGGATTCTTTCATCTGTGGGAGATGCCAGCTGATATAGAACCTCGAGCTCAGGTTTGCTAAATTTGAGGAGGGAGTGGTTTGCTGGCATTGGCAGATCTTGCCCAGGTGTTCATTAAGGAAGATAGTTTACACCACCATAGTGAGATGTTTGTGCAAGGCAGGACGCATCAACTCCTGAGTTTGAAGTTTTATATAATTTTCAGGGTCTTTCAGAGCAGAATAGTGACTCTGATAACCCTGAGGTGATGGGTAGAGATGAGGAGCTCCACCAGGTCCCCAGAGAGAGAGAAGTAGTAATAGTGGAGGACTCCATCATAATGGTGACAGAGATGCCAGTTTGCTGCTGAGAGAGAGAGTCTTGTATGGTATGCTGCCTTCTGGGTACACATGCAAAAGAACTCCCTGTAAGGATGAATAAGCTCTTAGCTGGAATCAGGGTGGACCCAGTGATCATTGTCAAAACAAATGAAATGTGAAAGAGTAGGTTGTCAGTTATGCAATATAAATTCAAAGAGTTAGGAATCAAAATGAGGTGCAGAACTGACAAAATGGTCTTCTGTGAAGTTACGCCATTGGGACTCCTTCTGGAACAGATGGGACCTGTTCTTCTGTGATGGGTTACATTTGAACAGAAGTGGTACCAATGTATTGGGGAGGTATATGAATAGGTTAGTTCTGAATGAATTGTTTATGCAATGTTTGGGGCTGGGAGTTTAGGAAAGGTCAGATACAGAACTACATATAAGGGACAGGCAGTAGTATAAATACAAATATACAGTACAAGATAACTCTGAAAGTTGTAGTACACTGTTAAGTCAAAATAAAACAAGTAATACATTTAAAATGGCTTGCCTTAATTCTATAAGTATTAAGAGTAAAATAAGTGAGTTGGATTTATATGTAGCTGCATATATCTATCATATAATAGAAATAACAGACAGATACACTGTCACACACGTGCGCATGGGAGGCAACTAAAGGGCTCAAAAGAAGGTAGTTCCCGGTTGGACCGGGGGTGGCAGAGTGTACTGACCCTTTCGCTTTTTTCCCAACAGACCAAATGTGGGAAAATCCGCCTGGACTCTTGAACGTAACTTCCAGTTCTACCCCTGAAGACGTCACTTCCAGTTCACCCCTGAAGACGTCATTTCCTCCCCCCATCTATAAAACCCACCATGTCTGTACCAAACCTCAGTTCTGTTTTGGATTCTTGTCTGTAAAGACCATTTTCCTGCAACCTTTTTGATTTAGCAGCCATTTTTCAAGAATACGGGAGACTGCCACAAACCTCTTTCTGTGTTGAGGCCCAATTATATACTACAACACATTATTTAGGAATGACTGGCAGAGCAATCAAGGCAATGGAGTCTCCATTAGATTTGAAAATATGCCTTCTTCAATTAGATGGTGAGTAATAGCTAGTAGCAGATTCAACTAGAAATCATTTTGTTTAAAGCCTTTTATTAGCAGTGTTTTAAATCCCCAAATGTAGACAATGCTTTCAATTTACATCTTTTTAATTATATTAAAAACACAACTTTAGAGGAGGATATTAGAAGTCATGAGGGGCTTAAATTTCCCAAATATTAACTGGACTAGAAGTAGTGTAGCACAAGAATGGGAGTTTTTGGATGTAATCAATGATATATATTTTCTTAACATCATCACCGATGAAGAGGGGATGCCTATCTAAATTTAATATTTTGAAATAATCAGAGGATTCAGGAAGCAGATGTGATTGAACCATTTGGATCAAATCACAATAATAAAATACATTTCACAATGTTTTAACAGAGCACATATTCAAAAACTAAAACAGTTTAGTTTCAGTAGGGCAAATTTTGAGCAGCTGCAGCAAAGCCTAAATATCATCAAAAGGGATAAACTTTAGAGTGCTGAGACAGGAGATGTAGGGCAGGTTTGAAAGTATTTTGAAGGAGTAATTAAAGACAATCCTTAGTAGATAAATACGGACCAAAAAAAAAACCAAAACAATGTACAGCTGTACAAGGCCTATACAACTAACAAATCCACCACTAACTGCATGCCATATTAGAGCTTGAGATAAAGCTTTTTTTAGCTTTACATATAAAAAGACATTTTAAAAAGCTAAAAGGCAGTTGGAGAGAATTAATTGCTAGAAAGATGGAAGATGACCCAAAGTAGTAAAAGAACAGTCAAAGAAGTGGTGCATTATTATGAACAGTAAATTATCAAATGCTTTAAAGTTGCATTTTTCTGAAGTTAATATGTTTGAGGAAGTCGGTAAACTCTCCAAACTTACAAGGACTGCTAAGAAGGTACTTAGTACTTTGGGAATTTTTGAGAGGAGTTCTAAAGGGGATGAAATCTAACAAATCACCAGGACCAGATAACATTTATCCTCCAGAGTTTAAAGAGGCAAGTGACTGCATATACAGTACAAACCTTTGACACACATTTTTAAAAAGTCTCATCACACTTGGGAAATTCCTAAAGACTAGGGGCCTCATGTATAAATGGTGCATACACATAAAAATGTTGCTTACTTCCATTTCCATGCACACTTCGAGATATATAAAAACCTGGCATAAAGCCACGCACATTTTCATGGAAGCCTCACTTGGGTATGCAAGTTTTTGCTTGGTTTTGCAAACAGGCAGCACCCAGCTTCAAAGCAGTGCTATTGTTTCCGTTTGGTGTTCCTCTCTTTTTTAGATTTACATCCATGACATGGTATTTACCAAATACACTGAAATTAATTGCATATTGTTAAGAAATTCAATGTCAATGTCAATTTATTTATATAGCACATTTAAAACAACATAGTAATGCTACGGCCAAAGTGCTTTACAATAATAGAATAAAGGAAAAAAAAACAAAAACAAATAAACAATAAAACATAAATAGTAATAAAATATATGAACATTAAATAAGATACATAATAAATAGAAATACTGTTATATAATTACAAAGAGGAATCCATCAGTATTACTGAAGGTCATGGAATGCTAGTGAATAGAAATGAGTCTTTAAACTTGTTTTAAACAGTTCAATTGTAGATGACTCCTTTATATGATGAGGTAAAGAGTTCCACAGGCAAGGGGCAGCAGCTGCAAGGCCCAGTCCCCCTTGGTTTTACATTTGGTACGAGGGACAAAGAGAGACAACTGACCAGAAGATCTAAGCACTCTGGGTGGTTGGTGTAAAACAAAAAATTCAGATAAATAGGCAGGAGCAAGCCCATGTAAAGATTTAAAAACGAGCAGCAAGATTTTAAAATCAATTCGAAAACTGACGGGCAGCCAATGTAAAGAAGCTAAAATAGGAGAAACAGAGTCATACTTTCTTGCCCCAACCAGAAAGTGAGCGGCAGCATTTTGGACCAGCTGTAACCTGTGTATCAGAGATTTGTTAATCCCAGAATATCGAGGCGAGAAAAAATAAAAGCATGAGTAGCTTTCTCAAGATCTTTAGAAGATAAAAAAGGCTTGATCTTACCTAATAGACGAAGTTGGAAAAAGCAACTCATGACTACAGAATTTACTTGTTTCTCAAAAGAGAGGTTACTATCAAAGGTAACACCAAGATTGCAGACTTGAGGTTTGGAAAAGACAGAGAAAGAGCCGAGAAGTCCAAGACCAATTTGGGCTTTAGCTGATGGACCCACTATAAGCACCTCCATTTTATTTTATTTATTCATTGTAATCATTCTGTAACAATATAATGATGCATAGAATGGCCAAACACTTCCAGCTACCACAGCTGCTTTAGCATTGTTAGAAGACATCGCAAATGGAAGAATTAGAAGAGAGTGCATATTTATAGATGATAATGCATGGCTTCTAAGTCGATTTTGATTTCCAAGAGCTATCCTCTTGGAGCCATGGGCTGAACTGGCGCCGGCTTTGCAAAGGCAAACTTTGGGGAATTGTGCTTCACCTGCTCCATCGGGTTTTTAGCCACAGGTGCTTTTCAATGTGAACTTACTGAGCGATCGGGTATTGCACAGTCATCACTGAGTCGCTCCTTTCTAACTGTATGGGTTGGTATTGTCTGCTTGTCATCCATATATATTATTAGGTTTCCTCACACTGTGGTTGAACTGGCAAACATCAAAGGACAATTTGCAGAAACGTCTGGTTTTCCAAATGTAATCGGAACAGTCAACTGCATGCACATTGCTATTGTAACAGCGCTGGACAAGTTACAGCAGCTAGGGATGAATCACCAAAAGAACGAACTGGCATTATATCACTGTAGCAGGAGAGCATATAAAAAAATGGCAGCCCCACACACTTACAGGTGCTTTTTTTTTCACCTAGTGTGGGGAAAGGCAAGCATTCCTTTTAAGGAGAGCAAGTCACCTCAAAGAGCCATTTAAATAGCAGAGAATCTATCCGTTGTGGCACTCGGTACCGATGCTGCACTGTAAAGGCGCCTTCAGAGAATGAATTTGCTTATGTAAATAGAAAGAATTTCCACTCTGCTGCTCTGTAGTGCACAGAAAAGTATGTTGCATTGGGGAAATGTGGTGTGCTGCATAATATGGCACATAATCATGGCTTGTTCATACCTGAAGAGATGCATTATGATGAACCTGACCCATCAATTGATTTGCCAAATTGGACAGTGTTACAACTTCATTTGAATTTAATTAGATTATGAAAACAAGTAATCAGGTATAGCATTTATTTTTTAACCAATTCTTTCAATTTGTGGTCAATATCACATGGTAAAGCATTTATATTTGTTTGTTTATTGGCCACTTCTCTTACAGCATCTACTGTTGCATTTTGTGACTCCAGAACAGTGTCTGTCACACAAACGGTTGCCCAGTAATTTCCGAGGCAGAGGTGTGTCCACAGCCAGCGCTCAAAGATGTGCTGTAGTACTATGTAGTACCATTACTGCCTGGAGTCGCGTCCTTGGCACAGGAGTCAGCTTTTGTAATATTGTCTGAAACAGATTAAACAGATGGTGGGCTGCAATTCACCTTTTCATGTCAACTTTGATATCTGACCACTTCCTTTTTATTTTATTTCAGGTACTGTGTGACTTTGGTTATACCACTGCATAAGCCAACAAATAATATGTTTTCCCTTGCCTTTACTTTGCATTTTCTGAAATAATTTTTTCCATTTGCTTTTGCCATTGTCTTTTAACAAAACACTGACTGGAAGGGGCTATTTATATTGATTTGCATATTCAAATATGCAAAATTCAAGGATAAGTCGGGGTGGGGCTGTAGGCGCGTGCATGTGTGTTGATTGTGATTTATAAATGGAAAGTACATGGAACTTTGCTTATGCACAGTTTTATGTGTGTGAATTTTTTGTGTGTATGCACATTTTCAGTTTTGTCCATACGCCATGTTTTATTGTGAATTCTATGGCGCTATACATGAGGCCCAGAAGCTAACAAATATCCCATTGTATAAAAAGGGTAATGGAGCTGATCGTAACATTAGGCCAGTAAGCCTAACATGCATCTTAGGTAGATTAATAGAAGCACTTTTTAAGAAAAATATCAAGCAGTATATGTCTAGAACAGGAGTATTAACAAATAGACAACATAGGTTCAGATGAGGAAGGTCATCTTTCACTAATACTCTAAAATTCTATGAGGAAGCAACAAGAGGTGCATATGATATCATTTATCTTGATTTTTCAGTAGTCTTTTGATAAGGTACAGTATGAAAACTCTGTGATCAAACTAATAGTAATGTGAATTCAAGGTTCAGTGTGTTGGTGGGTACAAATTGGCTCAAACACATAAAGCAAAGTGTTAAGGAGAGAGGAACTGTTTTAGAATTAGGTAATGTTAGAAGTGGTGTCCCTCAGTCATAAGTGCTGGAGCTGCTACTCTTTTTAAAATACAAGCATGATTTGGACAATAATATAACCAATAAGCTAGTTGAGTCTGAAGGTGATACCAAACTAGATGGAAGGATACATAAGGCAGAATCAGCTAAATCGATGCAGAGGGACTTGGATAGCAAACTTCCCTCCTTCAAAATTGCTGAATATGAGTCTCACTTTCACCTTCTCCTATAGGCTTAATATCTCTCTTATGTCTCTTTCACATTATTCTGGGCTGTCCCATTACATAACTTAGAGCTTTAGTCTCAGTTTTCCTTCTGCTACTAGAATGAGTTATTATAATGACAAGAAATTACATTTTAAGCACCATCCTGCTGTGAAATCCAGGCTATCCCTGGAGTCTCTCTTGGGGTTAAAAATGGGCATGTACTCCAGAGTCCCGACCTGTATATTGCTGACTGTTGGGTTTAAAATATTAGTCTTATTTTGAAAATTAAATTGTACGCTAATAATTATGTTGTCTTGTAAGTCATTAGTCCTTAAAAATAGTTTTACCAAGACAGACAGGCATCTATCAATATAGTTTGTTGCAACTCATCTTTAAATTGAATGATTTTGTTATCTTTCAGATGTTTTATGTTCTTGAAGGTCTTAATGATGACATTATAAGTAAATGATAAAGTAATGTACAAGCTACTGTATGTCAAGATTCATATTGGGATCTCAGTGTCTGAAGTCCCAGACAGGCTGGGTACCCAAACTCCTACTGTACATTACAGTGTGCTGAAGTTTTTTATATGGCTTTGGTAAAACCAGACAGTGGTCTGGTATTGAGGCTTTTACCAGTACTTCACATAATTAAATGAATGCACAGAACACACTGAAACAATTAAACAGATTACAATGTATAAATATAAATAATTTTAATTAAGTTACACATTAAAAAGTATTTAATAAGAAAGTATGTATGTAATGAAAGGTGTTTGAACTGTTTCATTTGTAAATGGATTCTTGTGCATCACAACTTCAGGAGACAGAGTTGGAATCCTGATCCAGCCAATATCTATATGATTTTTGTCAGTTTTTCCTGTCTACATGGATTTCTCACAATTCGTCTGATAATATGCCCTCCAGTCGGAACCCCTAACAGGTGCCACTGAAAGAAGAAGTCGACTCTAATACTATGCCCTGTTCCCCTAAGTTAACTGGCAGTTTGTTTCTGAGTTTGCTCTGTGTTGGGCTGTTGCCCTTTCCATGGTTGGTTCCTTCATTGCATTTGATGCTGCCAGAATAGGCTTAAATTGTCTGTGATCCGGATATTTTGGAAATGCAAGGGTAATATGTGTAAAGATGTGTGTCAAGCTTGTATAATGGAAATCAAACTAGGAATTCAATAAAACAGTTTAGAAAGGCAGAATAGGCCTAGAATACACTGAACCTAGTTGGCATATTAAAGTGGAAGAGCAACTTGTAATACCCATGATGATTTAAGGTGAAAAAGAGCTCATTTATATTGAATAGGAAATGTATCAAATGCATTTAAACGATTCCATTTTCTGGTTCCTAAGCAGACCTGCTTTTGGCAAAAAATTGTAGCCCACTCCAGCCTTGTGCTTTGCATATGTTTCGGCTGCTTTGAATGGGTTTGTATAACTGTGGTGAAGCAATGCTGGTTTTTTACTATGCAGCAGTGTTTTATTTTAATCTTTTCATCAGCTTCACTTCAGAGAAATTGCCTAAGTTGGGGTCAGCGGTTTAAAGCTTGCACTGAATTTCCTGACAAGAAACAAAATACATTTTTTTGTGTCTGCTCCATGTCAGTATTTCAGTTCTTAGAAAACAAAACTCTCAGAAAATGTGTATGTGCATATATATATATATATATATATGTAATATTTGTTAATTCCTGGAGCTTTGCAAATATTGTACTTACATGTTTCTATGTCTCTTCAGAAAAGGGAAGTTATAGTGAAGCAGTTTTTCTTTGCACATTTACATTTTCATGGTCATTCATCCATATCTTAAGGTACTATATTTTAGAAAAACAGCATTTCTGCAGTTTTATATATTGTAATGGTATACCATCTTAACAATGTGACAAAACTTCACCAAGCATTCAAATGAAAAGTATTTTATCAAAATGCTTGGTAGGAATTATTATAGGGAGAAACATAAAGTGACAGTTATACGTAAAACTAAACCCCATTGACCCACATGGTTAGTCTGACACAGACTTGAGTTTTTGTGGTGGTAGCTTGGTACAGGCCCAGCCATTCAAAATGTTTAAAGAATGCTGCGTCATTTTGCTGCATTTGGTCTGCTGCAGATTGCATGAGAGCGTAGGGCTTCAGAAATATGACTACACTACCTCTTAACACCACTGGGGGGAGCATTGAATCTATAAAGTAGAGTGTGAAGCATTTGGTGCTCTTACCAGAAAAAAGTGGGTTTTTGAAACCCGATTAAGGATTCTTGTCAGTTTTGTTCCACCTGAATAATTGCATTTGTATGCAGTGTAGACTTTTATTGATTTCATACTGTTTTTATACTAGAGTTTGCAAACATAAATGTGTTTTTTTCAGGCTTATATTCATAAAATAAATTTTGGTAGTAAAGAATAAAAACACTAATAAAATACAATTTATTTAAATTTTATTTTCAAGACGATCAAGGATGGAAGATTATTCTCACCACTCAAAAAAAGATTTATTCCATTATTTTGGAAAAGTATTGCATTATTTCCAATAAGTATTGCAATATTTCAAAGAGAAATGGCTTGCTTGCTTTCAGTATTGTGCATGTGTGTGCTTAGTAATAGCAAGTGAGACAGAGATTCAGCACACATATAGCATGCAAGCAAGTGACAAGAACTGAACAGATGTTATAGACATATACATTTATTCTTGCATATGCTGAGATATAAAATTAATAAGCCCAGTGTAGGACCATAAGAAGCCAGTGATTATCCCAGCAATCCTTGACCCAAGGCAGGGAGCGACTGTTGTAGCTAGTATGGCACAACTACTCACCCAAGCAATAAAGAATGAACTATGGGTAATATATTAAACAGAAACCTATAAATAAATTCATTTAATTTTAAATCCAGTTATTTACTATAGATACTGTTTGGAACCAGGGTAATCTGCTGGCACAGCAGTTAGTGTAAATTCCCCAAATCTTTGGAAACTCAGGTTTAATTCTGAGCTGTACAACAGCTGATGTTTCTGCATGGGTTGATTGCAATATATGAAAGTGCTGAGTGAAATGCTGGGGCACCTTTCTACTGTAATTCAGACATAGGTTCAGAATGTTTTCCAAATACATGCAATTTATGCTGATTGTAGAGTTTAAACCCAACACTGAGTCATTATACTGAAGGTGTCAGTAAGTGGTTTCTTCCTTTCCCCTGAAGCTGGTAGGCACCTCCCTTGTGAACCTGAACAGTTAAGTGGGTTCACAAAATCAATTAATAAACTTTCAATATAGTACAATGTGTAGCAAAAAAAAAGTTATTTAAACCTGGTGGATATCATTGGTTAGCACTAGAAGCGCTGTATTGTGTTTTTAAATTTATAATTATTAAAAAGTGTGCATGTCTTTGATTTTCATAAGTAGCTGCTCTGCTAACTCTAAAAGTCTACTTAGAAAATGTTTTTGAGAATGTGTATATATATATATTGTAATAAGAAGAGACACGAGGCATGGCAAGGTTTGGGGCAGCCACCCATTTAATGCGGTATCCTGGCTGCAAAAGCAAATGATTCATGTAATACAAGTTTACACGACAGAGTCCAAAACAGAACTGCCTCCCAGAGCAAAGGCGGGAGGCTTTATAGGACGTTGGGCGGAAGTGACGTTGTCCTTGGGGCCGGGGCCGGGACCGGAAGTGATGTCGTCCTCGGGGCCTGGACCGGAAGTGATGTGTCCCGCTTCGAGGTGTTGGCTCCTGGTGGGATTTCCCGGGAAAGACCTGTAGGGAACTTAGAAAGAGCGTCAGCGTACCCCGCCCCCCCCCCCGGACAGATGTATAATCAGTCCTCTCTAAGCCCTTCAGCTGCCTCCTATTCACACATGTGTGACAAGACTCCCCCCTCAGCCCAGACCTGTCGGGTCGGGTCAGGCGTCCTGCACCGAGAGGTCGTGGGCCTGGGAGAGGGCATCAGCGTTGGCATGAAGAGACCCCTGCCAATGAACGAGCGAAAACTTGTACTGCTGCAGGTCAAGAAACCACCTCGTGACCCGCGGATTCGACTCCCTGTGAAGGGCCATCCACTACAGAGGTGCATGATCCGTCACCAGAGTGAACACCCGACCCAAGAGGTAGTACCGCAGCTGGGTCACCACCCATTTGATCGCCAGAGCCTCCTTCTCCACCGCTGCATACCTGGTCTCCCGGTCCAACAGTTTCCGGCTCAGGTACATTATGGGGTGTTCAACACCGTCGACGCTTTGGCTCAACACGGCTCCCAAGCCTGTGTCCAAAGCGTCCATCTAGAGAACAAATGGAAGAGAGAAGTTAGGGGAGATTAATACAGGTGCTGAAGTCAGAGCCCTTTTCAAGTCACTGAATGCAGCCCCCGCTTTGTCAGACCATACCACTATGTTAGGAGCTCTTTTCTTCATCAAGTCGGTCAAGGGCGCCGCTCTCTCAGAGAAGCGAGGCACAAACCGGCGGTAATACCCGGCCAAACCGAGAAAGGATCGGATCTGCCGCTTAGTCTGTGGACGGGGCCAGGTCAGTATGGCTTGTAACTTGGAACACTGTGGCCTCACAGTACCCCGGCCCACCAGGTAGCCCAAATATTTGGCTTCTCTCAATCCGAAGAAACATTTCTTGGGGTTGATTCGAAGCCCGGCCTCCCCTAATGCCCGCAATACTGCTGTGACCTGCTGTAGGTGTTCCTTCCATGTGCTGGAATAGATGACGACGTCATCCAGGTAGGCAGCACGAAACAAGTTATGGGGTCGGAGCACTTTGTCCACCAGATGCTGGAAAGTCGCAGGCGCCCCGTGTAACCCAAACAGAAGGACACGATACTGCCAGTGTCCACTAGGAGTGCTAAACGCGGTTTTTTCCTTCGCGGACTAAGTTAAAGGAACCTGCCAGTACCCCTTTGTCATGTCAAGTGTGGTCAGGAATTTGGCTGGTCCCAGCCTCTCGAGGAGGTCATCCACGCGAGGTATAGGATAAGCATCAAACCGGGAAACCTGGTTAAGCCGACGGAAGTCATTGCAAAACCACCAACTGCCGTCGGGCTTAGCAATCAAGACGATGGGACTGGACCAGGGACTACTACTCTCCTCGATCACTCCTAGTTCCAGCATTCGCTTGATTTCCAGTTCCACCTCCGCTTTCTTTGCCTCTGGGAGTCTGTAGGGCCGCTCTCGGACGATCACCCCCGGGTCAGTCAATATGTCATGTGCAATCAGAGAGGTCTGACCGGGCTGTTCACTCACCACCTCTGGGACGGAGCGGATAGCTGCTTCGAGCTTGTGCCTCTGTCTGGGAGATAGCTGCTCGCCGAAATTAAGGGAACTTACTTGAGCGAAGAGAGAGCGGGGCTGACCGGAGGAGGGATCGGGGTCCTTCTCCTTCCACGGTTTCAGCAGGTTTACATGATACACCTGTTCGCTTGGTCGACGATTGGGTTGTTTTACCAAATAGTCGACCAAACCCTTCCTCTCCTTAATTTCATAAGGGCCCAGCCAATGTGCGAGCAACTTGGAGTGAGAAGTAGGCACCAACACCATGACGCGATCCCCCGGGCGGAACTCCCGGAGAGTCGTGCCACGGTCATAAAGGCGGGCCTGTGCTGCTTGCGCCTCCTCCATATGACTTTTTAGAATGGGTCTAATTGCATCAAATCTATCGCGCAATTGGGCGATATACTCCAAAATATTTGTTGAGGGAAGTGCCTCTCCTTCCCAGCCCTCTTTTAAGATATCTAATATACCCCGGGGCTGTCTTCCGTACAACAATTCAAATGGAAAGAAGCCCGTAGAGGCTTGGGGAACTTCCCGGTAGGCAAAGAGGACGAGGGGGAGGAGTTGGTCCCAATTCCTCCCATCCTTGCTGACCACCTTACGTAGCATCTGCTTGAGAGTTTGGTTGAATCTCTCCACTAACCCATCGGTTTGAGGATGATACACTGCAGTTCTTAAATGCTTTATCTTCAGTAACTTGGCAGTCTCCTTGAACATTTCCGAGGTAAAAGGCGTCCCTTGGTCCGTTAGGACTTCTCTAGGAACGCCCACTCGCACAAAGACTCCTACTAGTTCCCGTGCGATTACTTTAGAAGTAGCCAAGCGCAACGGAACGGCTTCCGGGTATTGGGTTGCATAATCCATGAGGACGAGTATATATTTATGTCCTCGGGCTGAGGGTTCTAGGGGTCCTACTATGTCAACCCCAATCCGGTCAAAAGGAACGTCAATCAGGGGAGGGGGACAAGAGGAGCACGGTCCCTCCTGGGAATTTGCCGTAGTTGACATTCCGGACAGGAAATGCAAAAGCGGCGAACCTCCTCATTAATCCCCGGCCAAAAAAAATGAAGCTTGATTCGCTCCAGTGTCTTGTCGGAGCCGAGATGGCCTCCAAGAAGGTGGGAGTGTGCTAACCTGCAGACCTGCCGCCGGTAGGTTCGCAGGACTAGCAACAACTTCCGGACCTTCCCCTCATGCTCAGCGACCCAATATAACAAATCATTGTCAATGACGAAGTGAGGTCCCTGTGGCATGGGCTGATGTGTGCGTTGGCCGTTAACGAGGACCACTGCATTCTTTGCGTGTTTCAGAGAGTCGTCATTCCATTGTTCTCTGTTGAAAGAAGCCGGCGTCGCTCTAAACTGAAAGTGCAACTCAGAGAGCGGGTCCAGTCTGACCTCAAGGGACGGAGACTCCTCCCTCGCTGCCGGGGCGCTGGTAGATGACGTAGCAGCCCTCGACGGTCCGGGAGTGCCTGCGTCACTCTCTTGGCCCTCTGCCCCACTCCCTGTCGGCTGATTACACGGCGTGGAAGCAGTTTGAGATGAGTCTTTCTCACCTATAACTAGTCTACCGCTGTTATTTTCAGACCAGTCCTGCCTGAGGATTACTGGAAACGGAGGATCTGGGTGAACCGCTACGGTGAGTTTTCGAAGGGTCCCTCCGAGACACACGTAACACCGGGCGGTTTTGTACATGCGGATGTCTCCGTGTATACATTTTAGGCTGGTCTTTCTTTTAGTCCACTGTTGCGGTAGAACAAAACGGCGAGCAACGACAGACACGTTACTGCCGGAGTCAAACAGGGCCGTCACTTTGTGACCGTTAATGAGAAGCTCCCCTGTATGGTTGTCTGCCAGGGGATTGCTAAGGGCACACCAACAACACTGCCGCGTCCCCCTACAGTCTGCCTTGTTCCGTGACAGGTCACAGGCCAGACGGTCCGGCGACTTCGGAACAGGCTCTGGAGTGCGTGGCAGGGACTTCCTCAGTGGGACATAGCTCCCGTGTAGTCCACCAAGGGGCTGTTCTGCCCTGCCAGGTTTCAAAGCCTGCCTCGGGGTCTTTAGGAGCTGTAGGAGCTCTTGCATGGAATGAAATTTACCCCAGGCCGGCTGGACAAAGTCCTGGGGTAGGTGCTGCAACAGCAGAAAACAGGCAACCTGCTGCACGATTTGTAGTGGGGTCAACTCAAATGGCCGTAGCCACAGACCCACCTGCTGCCAGAGAGCCATAGCTTGTTCTGGGAGCCCTTTATTTGGATTAAACATCCAGGTTTGTAACTCCTTCACCTGCTGGCCTGGGGAAAGCCCATCTTTATCAGGGACCTTGGTCCCAATGGGCAGCTCGGCTCTCCTGCCCAGGAGAGCATAATGAGCCCCTTTAGTGTCCTCCCCAGAAACCAGCCCACGTCTGTGGGTCCCTTCCACCTTCTCCACCAGATAGGGCTTCAGCCCAGGGTTGCCCTCGTGGAGCAGAGCCTGCACCGGGTCCTTCCCGACCCCCCAGCACACTCCCCGCCCTGAAACTCGGCCCCGGTACTTTCCTACCTGGTTCTTTCTAGGGTCGTGTCCCGGGTTCTTCCGGGACATCATCCTGCCGACTACGCCACTGTAATAAGAAGAGACACGAGGCATGGCAAGGTTTGGGGCAGCCACCCGTTTAATGTGGTATCCTGGCTGCAAAAGCAAATGATTCATGTAATACAAGTTTACACGACAGAGTCCAAAACAGAACTGCCTCCCAGAGCAAAGGCGGGAGGCTTTACAGGACGTTGGGCGGAAGTGACGTCGTCCTTGGGGCCGGGGCCGGGACCGGAAGTGATGTGTCCCGCTTCGAGGTGTTGGCTCCTGGTGGGATTTCCCGGGAAAGACCTGTAGGGAACGTAGAAAGAGCGTCAGCGTACACCCCGCCCCCCCGGGCAGATGTATAATCAGTCCTCTCTAAGCCCTTCAGCTGCCTCCTATGCACACGTGTGTGACAATATATATATATATATATATATATATATATATATATATATATATATA
>JANRMT010062792.1:49184991-49229795 GCA_026402145.1 Polypterus bichir lapradei
ATATATATATATATATATATATATATATATATATATATATATATATATATATATGGGGGCATTCAAAAAGTTTCCACACTTTTATATTTTCATTGGAAACGGTGAGGGTGGGAGGAGTAGTAATTGGTCGTGTCTGAGAATGTCATGTGACTAGTTCTGTCTGGCAAGCCGGCTTCCCTTGCACTTTAGTATAAGATGTAATTTATTTTTGAAATTCTTAATAAGAGTTAAACAAATTCAGAAACTTTTTGAATTTTCCTCATGTATAATTTTTTTACATGAAAGGCCACCTGTTACTTCTGCAAATGCAATTGAATGCCGGTACCCAGGTGTGAATCGCTGTCTCTCTCCACTGTCTTGCATTTCACCATATTGAATATCCTTTTAACCATCTTAAGTCCTCTCCTGTCACTGACATTATTGAACATTGCTGCCCAAATGTGAATTTCTGCCTGTCTTCTTTAGCAAACTAGAATATAAGCACAGAAAAAGTGAGCTACTTATAATCCCAAACATTGTTTTACCACATGTGAAGAAAATAGACAAAATGTTAGTGGACAAGTTATTTCATTTGAGTAAAACATTAATATAAATTGCTTGAAATGGCATAACAATGTTTTTCACACAACATCAATCGGGAAAGGAGAATACACGAGGTGCCACATTGTAGATGGAGCAAGCTGTAAGAATCGCACAAAAAATATGTATTGAGCATAGTAATAATGAAATGATGAACCTCATACTGAACATACTTACACATTGGTTTGATGTCACATGCATAATCAGATCATATGATTTTGTCCTAAATGGCCAGCTAATATTCACCCAAACTTTACACTGGCTGTTACAGGCTGAAATCAAAGGCTTCTTCTTTTTGGGCGCATACACCATCAGCACGGCGCTGTCAGATCTAAATAGCAGCGTTGCGAATTGCTCGTGTACTGAAGTGACTTTAGCTGCAGGTGTCAAGCAGAGTACAGCAGTCTATTAGCCAGAGAAAGCTCTGTAAAGAAGCTGTCTGTTGTTACGGGCTTGCCTGTGTCCAGTCTGATAGGGCCACGGGACATTTTGATTGCCAGTACAACAAATAGTTCTAAGCACGCATCAGCCACAGCGCTGCCATCAACTCAAAGAGAGAGAGAGGCAAGTGAACGTCACTGAGAGAATAAAATTGAATAATAAACAAGCGCTAACTTTTACAAGTAGCCAAAATTTACACCGGGTGTTACAGACTTAAATCAAATGTATGTTTTTATTATATTGTAGAAATAATGACAGTAATAATAGCAGGTCAATACTCAAAATGCAGAGCGCTTAGGTCTTCAACCCAGGTCCTTTGGGTTATAAGGCAGCAGTTCTTACCTACACTATTCAAGAATTCATATAAACTCCCAGCCGATTGACATTTGAGCTTGAGTTTTTAACTCATTGACAGCCACATGTAAATCGAATGTTTTTTTTTCTTTGATTATATTCTTGAATAAAAGCACATGTTTATTTCATATCTGGACTAAAGTCGACACACATTATACACTTCATGTCATTATTAGTAAAGTTTCTGCTTTAGGTATGTGTTCAGCATTTCTTGCATTTCTCGCATTTCCTTTCATCCTACACTTACCCAGATCTTTGTAGGCACATAGCACACATGAAATGAATTTATTCCAAATAGCGATATACTGTATTATTTACCCTATACAACTCCAGATCTCACACATAGATAAGGAGCCTTGGCTTGAGCTGGGAGAACCTTTTGTTCTTGAGCTGGGCTCCGTCAAAGCGGGGGATGGGACAGCAGGCTGCTTGTCCTGATCAACGCATTTACAAAACAAAAGACGCTGATGGAAAGGTGCGAAGGGATTTAAGATTTTTTTTACCTCTACACTTCAGCTGCTTTTATGGATTATTTATGAACTTTGGGGTCTGCACATTTTGATTTATTGTTAATAAAAGCACTTTTGCACAGCTCATTTGGTTACGCTATCTATGGTATTGGGTTCAAGAGGCTCCCAAAACAAGAAGATGGAGCATGGAGCAGGACCCGCACCGTCACAAATGGTGGCAGTGGTGGGATGAGCTGCAAATGGGCACTGAAGAAGGAGACATAACTGTAAGCAGAATAGGTGCCAGACTTTTGAAAGAACCCACGGGACCCAAACTGAAGGAGGACATTTTAGAGACTGAACTTTTTACTGGACATTTATTTATTGATTCTTTTAATTGTCATTTTAAAGTTCTTATTCTTTTAATGTCCTGTTTTAACAAGAGAGCTTGGGTTGGTTTTAGTTGGCTTGGTTTTAGTGTTTTTAGTGCAGTGTTAGGGCTAAGCCGCAGACCTGGGCCACCTGTTGCACTGGGTTGGAATAGGCTTGCAGCCTTCACACAAAACCTGAAGGACTAAACATATTTTGGTAATTGGGTAGTATTACTAACAAATTTCCATAATTCAGTGTTAAAACAGGTAATCATTTGCTCACAAGCATACTCACTGATACCAATCAGTCCGCAAATATAAGTGCAGAATGTGCAAATTACATGCCAGCAGGTCTTTTGTGAAATAATGCAATACTTCTGCAAAATAATACAATACATTTTTTTAGTGGCAGAAATAAGTAAGATAACTGTCAGATAGATGTGGGATGAGATGGAGGCAGATGTCAGATTCTTAGACTAACCCCTCCATTCTGATACAGTAGGTGATGGCATTTATGTTGTACAGTGTTGAATAAACTGTTAAGAATTGCGATGTCCTTTAATTTTTCCTGGGTTTCTTCTGATGGATTAAATTTGAATTAACATGATTTTTTGGATTTCTGAACCCAAAGATTTAAATTCTGTTATTTGTTTTTTGCTTTAGTGTGTTACTTAAAAATTATTAATATTTTATTGTCATTTTCTTTGTTAGTTTGTTTTATTATTGAATGCTGCTATTTTGGGATCTTTGCATATCCCATCACTATGAAAATTAATTTCCAACCTATCAAAGTATAGATTCAAAATGGCAGTACATGTGACTTTTCTTTTTGACTCCATGATTGACTTCTTTAATATTTTTTGACTATGATTTTTTAGTTAGCATTTGTTGTTTTGACATTTTTTTTTTTTTTGACTCCCAGTCTAAATGTTTGCATGTTTTCTGACCGTGTTTTTTCTCCTGTCCTTTTCATAAAAGCTATACTTACTAATCTACTGGCTATTACCTATATAAATAGTATCATTACTGACAAATTGAATAAACAAACCACATCATTATTAGTGAATGATGTAAAAGGATGGAGATCATTAAGTAGATTGAAACTTTCAGAGTGATAAAGGTGTGGGCTGTAGGGGGTGTCCTAAGCACCAAATCCAGATGCAGTTGTCACAGACACAAGTCCCCGGCGCAAAAAGACTTTTGTTAGCAGAATTCCTTTCCACAGGCCTCTTTATAGGACGTTAATTTCATTAATTTCCTTCTATTTCTTGCTCTCTTCTCCTCCTCTGCCTCTGCCCTGAGTGAGCTTTGTCCTCCTGAAGCAGAAACATACCTTTTCAAGCCAGACCTACTAGTACTTCTGGCATGTTAGTGCTGTGAATCAGGTGGGACCCCTACATGACAGGAAAGCTGTCACCCAGCAGTTCCCATTAAGTGTACAACTCCCGTGCAGCCCAAAGGGTGTCCCAAACAGGAGTGTGGCCAGAAGAATGCTGCCACACAGCATACTCTATGTCTCTGGAAAGCAGAATCTCGCTGTTATTGCATTTATCTGGCCTGTCAACTGGGACGGGTACCAGGAACCAGTCTGGCTCAGTTGCCAGCCTATCAGTGACCTCCTTTACAAGAGTAAATGAAGTAAGCACCATCTTCTGGTCATTTTGGCTAGCCAGGCATTAAATGGTAGTAGCTTGAATATTAAATACTGTATGTCTAAGGGTTAACAAAGCGTTTAGCATGGCTACATCTGTACTTTCCCCACCTTAAATCGCTCCATAGAGCAATTCTGCCCTTATCCCACACATTCTTTTCTCTATTAAAGTAAACTCTAACTCGAGTGACAGTATGTCCTGCTAATTTCTGCAGTCATGTAAATGCAGGGCGTTTTTATTGTCGATTGTAAATGTTATTTTCTTTGTGAAGTTTCATGCTTAGAAAGGTCAATGATTAAAGTCAGCACAGTTTTGTGTTGTCACATTGTCCCAAACAATAAATAGAAATATTAATAGAAATGCTGAAAGCAGTAATCTAAAATAAGAGATGGTGATGCTAAAGGATCATAATAAAATATTTACATTTTCAGCTTTACTATTATTTTCTTGAAAGAGTAACTAAATGTACAGTATATAAATGAGAGCTCAAAATAACTAGATTTATTCATATAACATGTCTCAATGTACATAGAAGACAAAATTGCAAATATTCATTAAGCTCATAACCAGAAGAACACAAACAACTATGGCTTCCAAAGCAATGCCCAAGAGATATACTGTTCTTGAGCAATGAAAAGAATTTGTAGAGCATAATGTTTTGAATTTAGAGGGCGCTGCTTTTTCATTCATTAGTGATTCTACTGATTTTATTATTAAACATGTCACATATAATTTTGTCTGCCCATTCGTCACATTTAATACTGAACCTCTTTATACTAACATTCCACAAGAGTCCTTACCAGTCCAGTCCTTACCAGTTTTGACACCTTAGTATATCACTCTATGTCTTTCCATTGATTTTGTTGCTAATCCTACTAGGCTCCGTTTCACATTGAAATTTTTCATTTCTGGTAATTGTTACAATGGTGTGACAGTGGATGCTGCTTTAATCCAAGGTATTGCAAATCTGTATTTTTTGAAGTCTTAGGACAAATGTATATTTTTTTGTTTGAACTTGGGCCTTCTTGCTATTTAAACTTCTAATTAACATCTATTTACAGATATTTGTGCTTTTTTACATGGATGATTACAAAGATATATTTGATAATTCTTATGATTCTTTATTTTTGTAGAGTTGTATCTTGCATTATGTTTAGTGCTGCCTGGGATAGGTTTTAGATCTCTGTAACCCTGAATTGTAGTAAGTGGGTTTGAGAATATATTTTTGTTGTGTAATTATTTGTTTTTGTTCTTATTCATACAGCATGAAAATAGAGACATTTTTTATCATGTCTGAGTTTTTATGCATAGTAGTTTCTGCCCTAAGTATTTAGGGATGATTTTGAGTATTGATATGTGATTCATTCTTCTTTAATGTTTTCATCACTTGCCTTAAATCTGTATATGACTTAGACAAATAATTTATTTCAGATTAGGGAGTTAGGATTTGATCTACAGAGTGATAATATTCTGTCTGTCCATTCTCAACCACACTTGATCCACTTGAGCAGTCAAAATATACTGTTTGCTTTTGGGGTGAAAAAAGGCTAAAAACTTAGAGTTTATAGGTTTTAGTAGTGTTTAGTTGTCACACTTTAGATTAAAGATCCATCATAATCTTTAATTGAAAAAGCTTTTTAAAAGTATTGCTTATTTTTAGTTGGAAGTGGCATGATGGTATAAAATGCTGCTTCTTTATATAGCTTCAGGAATTACCACAAAATCATCAGTCTAGGTACTATCCACATGGGGTCTGCACATTATTGCTGTGTGTGAATGGAGATTCACAAAAATGGTACAAGTCTTAACAGACTTTGGTCTAACACAGAACAGGACAGACAGGCTAACATGGCGATTTTAAAGCCAGGCAGGGGAAGTGTTGTCATCGGGGCAGGAACTGGAAGTTACGTCATCGGGGCCAGAGCCAGAAGTGACGACATCGGGCCCAGAACCGGAAATGACATCATCAAGTCCAGGCAAAATTTCCTGTGGTTGGTCTGCCAATGAAAAAGAGGAAGGATCAGTGCACTCTGCCACCCCCTGGTCTGGCTTGGAATTATCCCTTTGTGAGCCCTTCAGCTTCGTCTCCCATGCGCACGTGTGTGACATCTGTTAGACATATATCATGGTAATTGAAGCACATTTTTTTAAGACATAGAGTAATACAGTTTATGGACAAACCCACAGAGTATTGAAACATGAAAACCGCTTACATAGATCAACAAAAATATGACGCATTATAGGCTTGCAAATACAATAAAGCTGCTAAGATGTTTTCTGGAATTTCTTGACTTCCCAAGCATTTGCATTAGGTTATTACATTTTTTAATCATATTCAGTTCATCCTTGCTGTAATGAACAGCTGTGGAAGATAAAGACTCATGGCTTTTTTGTTTCCAAATGAATCAAAAGCTTGTAGCATAAGTGTTCAGTTTACCTTATGCAGTTCATCACAAGCTTGTTACATAGTAACAGTTAAGTATGAGAAAAGATGTTTCTCTAGCTACTTACAGATCTTCTTAGAGTTTTAATTTATTACAAAAATAAGCAGTTGTACAATACAAATTTTTAAGATTTTTCATCAGTGTAGACTTGCATGGTGATGCTCTGCATTTTAATGAGAAGCTTTGCTTTCAGTATTAAGTGTGTGTGTTATGTCAGAAATATAGTAGTTAGTCCATGTTCTTGGTATAACATCTTCATTTTTCATTGAGCTTCAGTGTCTTTGCCATGGCTTCTCACAAAGTGTGACATTTTCTGACACAAGAGGTTAGGTACTGACATTAGCATGGACAATAATACATAGCTTAAGCATGGAGGAGTGGATTTTACAACTAGTGATTCCTCAGTGTGTTTGCCAGAATTTCAGAGTGTCCAACATCAAGAACTCTAATGAGAGTAGCCTAGAAAGAGTGCTTGAAAGAGTGTACTTTCAAACCCCAAAATTAATTAGTGAGCTACTTTGTTCCAGCAAGTGATGAGGTGTAGGTGTCTAGTTTTAAAGAGAAGGTATAACCTGTGCTGATTAGATCAGAGGTGATTTCCATTTACATATATATGTCTATTTGCAGTGAAAAGCTTAAGATGATATTTGTAAATGTCTCTGTTTCTGTAGACATATTGTTTCCTCTTTGTTTAACACCTCTGGTTACCATATTTTACTCAGAATACAAGCTGACCAAATGTTGGGGAGCAGTATACCTGCAGAACAGCTCACCTGCCCAATGTAATATATCTTTTTGGAATGCAGGTGGTTAATGTTGGCTTACTTTCACTGTTTCTGTTAAGTCTGTTCATTTAGCAAACTGCCTTGTGTGACTCTGAAGGGCTATTAAAATAAGATAATGTTGGCTATGTCTTAAAAGACAGAGCAATGAAAAATCAAACAAAGAAAACAAAAAGCACAATAAAGCAGCCTTAAGCAGATGGATCCTCTATAGACATGTAAACAATGAATAATAAATGAGATTTAAGGGCATTTAAATGTCACCTGCAATATATGTTGCTCATTTTTTTCATTAATGGTTTATGAAACTTTTGCTAAAATATTTCTCACAGTAGTATCTGATGCTTACTTCTCTGTGCACCATTTGTATTAATTGTATCTGGTCATTAGAGCAGTCCTTGTATGAGGGTATAAAATATATGGAAGTAATATTTTCAAATTATTATTTGCATCCTAATGGAAATTACTGAAATGCGATGCTAACCTTAGCTATGTAGATAACATGAGCACATAGTGCTTGCCTAAGGCACTCAGCTGGCGTATAATCCCATTATATGTGGTCCACTTATCAGCAGTCATCACAGAAAAGTCTGGAAAGATGCAAATTTGATTGTTGATTAAAAGAATGTCTTTCGTCTCTCTGGAACAGCCTAACAGTTTATTTTTTTACCCAAAATGTATCAGATTTAATAATGAAATCTTTGTAAAATGTAGAATGAATGAAATAACCAGTTTCACTTTACAGGTTTTCCCTGTTGACATGTCTCAAGATTTTAGTGAAGAACTCTAGATTGCCTTCAGTAGATTTTTTACATTCAACCTCTTTAGTAAAATCCAAAAATCTAACAATTGCTATCTTGTGAAAATAATTTATTCCAAAGAATATTGCATTTGTTTTCTAAAGTCACCCTTTTCTCCAGTGCAGTTGTCATCAATATGTTAAAATGTTTTTCTCAATCTTGAACTGGGTACCAGTTTTTATTTGTAACATCTACCAGTGTTTCACTGCCTATTATCATTATTTGTTTTTGTATGTCCTCTGTCAGCTTAATTACACGTTCCTCCTTTGGCTACATTGTCTATAAAGTCATTTATGCAGTCCTCTGAAGATGTCTCTTAACTATTTGTAATGGACAAGGAGTTTAATCTTTTTTTGATGTGGAGTGCTCTTAGCATATTTTTTCTGCAACTGCTGGACTAGGCACCTCAGAGCCTAATGCTGGTCTCCTCTTCATCCACATCACCACCCACAACTGATATTTATATATCTGTATGTTATATATGTTACCCACTCAATGTTGTTTGCAGTTAAGTTCGAGAAGAATTTGTAACCTCATGTTTCTAACAGAAAATTCTGAACAAAAGGGCTTCAACAGCAAACAATGTCAAAATGTCTATGAAAAAATTGTTAGTTGCTCCAATTGCATATTCCACATGTCTGGTGTCCAGTCATATGCTCACAGTGTCTCAAACAAATATTGTTAAGTAAGTAACTTCACGAAATGTCTCTTGTGAATAACTGGAGATTGCGTTCAAGTAGCTTAAGCAATAGATTATTATTTTTTGGTGGAGTCCTTTAAAGAAGGCCAAAGTAATGTGATTATCATGTAGGTGGGCAACTGATAAAAGCAGAGTAGCAGAGCAGCTTTGGTTTTTAAGAATAATGCAAAAAAAAAAAAAAGCAATATTTGTCATACATGTAGTGTGATGAGAGGTCCGTGGCGAAGCACGATTTTTAAATAAATAATTGGGTCCTGGAGTGTGCAGACTCTGAAGGGGTAGCTGTTTGTGCATGCTGTAGCTGCTCTGGGGTTGATTGTGGTGCTTGGCTGATCGCGCATTCACATGAAAACACTAGTGGATCAGTCTGGTACCTCATTAACACCTCGGAGTAGGTGGAGTACAACTTCTGCACCCAATCTGGCAGAATATAGGGAGCTTGCATAAAAGAGTGCAGATCAAATCAGAAAAAAAAGATCAAAGGAAGAGGATGAGAGAACAGAGGTTACGGAAGGAGAGATAGGCAGGATGGTCAGGAGGCTGTGTTGTGAAGAATTTATAGACAGGTGGTTGGGAGTATGCCCTGTGGAATATGCCTGCCCTCGAAGCTGGAGCTGGAGAATTGGTGCTCCTTTAAACAGTGCAGTGGAGTAGGAGTGGCCCTGTTGTACAGTGTCTCCCTCTTGACGCTGACAGACTGGCTAAGGGAGATGTGCGTGATGTTTAGCGGGGAGTCCTACAGACACCAACGGACTGGTAGGAGGGTCCCAAACCCAGGATTTAGTGGTTGACTGCACCTTTCAGCGGGTGTCTCCTCATTCTGCAAGATCCTGATGGGAGAAGCTGAGGAGGCGTCAGATTTTAGAGAGAGGTATTGGGGCTTGTGTTTGTTTTAAGCGTTAGACCCGAGCGTTAGATAGTATTTTTATAGTAGACCTGCTTAATAAGTAAGGACCAGTTTCAGCTGCAAAGAGATTTGATTGGCCAGGTCTTTCACCACAGCTATACAAAGAAAACTAGAGGTGTGGGAATATCATTTATAGTATCAGACATAGTATCTGATCCTGAAGGGTTATATGGTCATGGATAATTTATTTCAATCTAAAGTAGTTTTGGTAAATATACTGTATGTGCACCTAATGTGAATGACAAAGATTACATCCAAAATGTGTTTGCATCTATTCCTAAAGTGAACACTCATAAAATTATAATGGATGGAGACTTTAATTGTGTTTTTAATCCAGACATGGATAGGTCTTCAACTACAGCAGTGATACCATCTAACACTACAAAAATAATCACAGTTTGTAATGGGTCATATCTGACCCATGGAGATTCTTAAATTCAAACTCAAGAGCATATACAGTACCTTCTTCTCACCAGTACATCACAGTTACTCAAGAGTTTACTATTTCTTTATTGATAATAACTTATTGTGCACATCACATTTTGCAAGTGTGACACTATTGTTATCCCCAATCACGCACTTCTTATCATATGCCCTACACATTCATTTTGTAGCTGTAATCTTAACCCCTGTCATTATCTGATGAGACCTGTACAGAATTAATCTCCGAGCAAATTGATTATTTTTTAGAGACAAAGGCATCCTAAGAGGGGTATGGGAAAGTCTGAAGACTTTTTTAAGAGGACAGATTATTTCATATCCCACAAAAATAAATTGGAAACCAAGAAGGCATTAGAGCTAATCAATGAAATTACCAGAATAGATCAAGAAAATGCCAGGTCTTTAAATGAGGCACTTAGTAGGCAGAGACAAGTTTTGCAATCAGAATGTAACCTCTTGATAACTAAAGAAACAGAACAGCTCATCTTTAAATCACAACATCAATACTATGAACATGAAGAGAGGGCTAATAAGATCTTAGCTTAACAAGTCCACAAGTAGGAAGTTCATAATGCAATAACAGAAATTACCAACAGAGAAGGAGATAAAATCATTGTCCATAAAAGTATTAACCCACTTACTTACAGAGTACTATAAATCATTATATTCTACCCAGTTTAAAGGTGATAAGACACAATCTAAAGACTTTTTTGATGTGTTACAGATACCACAACTGTATACTCTTAGTGTGGAGGAAGTGGATAAACCACTGACACTCTCAGAATCACTAGACACTGTAAACTCATGCCAAAGTTGGAAAACAGCACATCCTGATGAAAACCCAGTGGAATTTTATTTAAAAAAATTTAAATAGGTTAGCTCTACTACTATTAGAAGCTAGAGACAACAAAATTCTACCTCAAACTTTTCACAAAGCATTAATTGCCATCTTTTACAGACCAGTTTACCTTCTGAATAATATTAAGGTACTCTCCAAAGTTCTAGCTAGAAAGACTGAGAAAGTGCTTTCCTCTGTAGTATCATAAGACCAATCCGGGTTTATTAAAGGCAGAAACTTATCTTCTAATCTTCAATGTTTGTTTAATGTAATACACTCACTCATAAATTCTAACACTCAGAGATCTTATTATCTTTGAATGCAGAAAAATCATTTGGCATGTTTGAATGGGACTGCCTACTTACCACATTGTACAAATTTGGGTTTGGTCCATACATGTATGCATGGATTCAACTTCTCTCTACCAGTGCAGGAGCCTCCATTTACTTTAACAACAGTATTTCAATCTACTTCAAACTAGAATGTGGTACAAAGATGTCCACTGTCACCATTGCTCTTTGCAAATGCCATTGAGTCATTAATAGCAAGCCTGAGCTGATTGGGCATGCTCCATATTTTCTTTTAGAATTGGCCAGATTTTGTCAAATCTATCGCATACAGTAATTGCTTGATATATCTAGAATGTTAGTGAAGGGAAGATCCTTTTCCTCCGATCCTTCTTTTAGAATATTCAGTAGCCCACTGGGCTGACCCCCATGCAGTAACTCAAATGGTGAGAAGCCCGTAGAGGCTCGTGGGACCTCCTGATAAGCAAAAAGCATAAAGGGGAGTAACTGGTCCCAGTTCCTTCCATCCTCTCTGACCATCTTGCGATGCATTTGTCTGAGTGTTTGATTAAACCATTTTACTAAGCCATTAATTAGAGTATGGTATACTGAGGTTATCAAGTGCTTAATGTGGAGTAACTTGGCAACATTCCTGAACCTTCCGAGGTGAAGGGTGTCCTCTGTGAGGATTTGTTTAGGGGTACTGACACGTGCAAAGACCCCTACCAATTCCTGTTCAATGTTCTTGGAGTTGGCAAGTCACAGGAGAATTGCCTCTGGGTATTGTGTTGCATAGTCTATGATTACTAAAATATCTTTGTGGCCCCATGCAGAGGACCCCCGGGGTCCTACAATATTCACCCATATTTGCTAAAATAGAATGTCAAAGAGCCGGACAGGGACCAGCGAATCGTGGTCCTTCCAAGGAATCTGCCGCACCTGACACACTGGACAAGAACAACAACAACAACATTTATTTGTATAACACAATTTCATACAAAAAAAAATGTAGCTCAAAGTGCTTTACAAAATGAAGAAATAGAAAAATAGAAGACACAATAAAAAATAAAAATAAGTCAACATTCATTAACATAGAATAAGTAAGGTCCGTTGGCCAAGGTGGACAGAAAAAAACAAAAAAAAACTCCAGACGGCTGGAGAAAAAAAAAAAAAAATCTGCAGGGATTCAAGACCAAGAGACCGCCCAGTCCCCTCTGGGCAATCTACCTAACATAAATGAAACAGTACTCTTTGTATTCAGGGTTCTCATGGAAGGACTTGATGATGATGGTACCGTAGACTTCTGGCTTTCAGTCCAATGTTGGAGCATCATGATGCTTTGAGTAGGTGGTGGTGGAGCTAACCTATTCCACCGGAAAAAGAAACAGAAGAGAGAGTTGGGGTCAGTACGGATTTTAGAGCCACTATGAATAGTTATTATGATGAATTGAACACACAGAGCATCAGTATTAAGTTAAAGTGAAGTTAGGAGAAAGCCATGTTAAAGTAATGTGTTTTCAGCAGTTTTTTAAAGTGCTCCACTGTATTAGCCTGGCGAATTCCTATTGGCAGGCTATTCCAGATTTTAGATGCATAACAGCAGAAGGCCACTTCTTTTAAGTTTAGCATTTGGAATTCTAAGGAGACACTCATTTGAGGATCTAAGGTTACGATTTGGAATATAGGGTGTCAGACATTCCGATATATAAGATGAAGCGAGATTATTTTAGGCTTTATAAACCATAAGCAGAATTTTAAAGTCAATCCTGAATGACACGGGTAACCAGTGTATTGACATCAAAACTGGAGAGATGTCCTCGGATTTTCTTTTCCTAGTTAGGATTCTAGCAGCTGCATTCTGCACTCGTTGCAAGTGATTTATGTCTTTTTTGGGTAGTCCTGAGAGGAGTGCGTTACAGTAATCTAGTCTACTGAAAACAAAAGCGTGAATTAATTTCTCAGCATCTTTCAATGATATAAGAGGTCTAACTTTTGCTATGTTTCTTAAGTGAAAAAATGCTGTCCTAGTGGTCTGATGAATATGCGATTTAAAATTCAGGTTACCCCTCGGTTTTTTACTTCCGTCTTAACTTTTAATCCTAATGCATCAAGTTTATTTCTGATAACCTCATTGAATCCATTATTGCCAATTACTAAAATTTCAGTTTTCTCTTTATTTAGAGAAAATTACTATTCATCCATTCAGAAATACCAGTAAGACATTGTGTTAGTGAATTGAGCGAGTCGGAGTCATCAGGTGCTATTGATAAGTACAGCTGTGTGTCATCAGCATAGCTGTGGTAGCTCACATTGTAACCTGAGATAATCTGACCTAACGGAAGCATATAGATTGAGAAGAGCAGCAGACCCAGGATAGAGCCTTGTGGAACACCATAAAGAATATCATGTGTCTTTGAGATGTGATTACCACAACTCACAAAGAATTTTCTCCCTGCCAGGTATGATTCAAACCATTTTAAGACACTGCCAGAGAGGCCCACCCATTGACTAAGGCGATTTCTAAGAATATTGTGATCAATAGTGTCAAAAGCGGCACTCAGATCTAAGAGGATGAGAACAGATAAATGGCCTCTGTCTGCATTTACCCGCAGGTCATTTACTACTTTAACGAGTGCAGTTTCTGTGCTTTGATTTGTTCTGAAACTTGAATGAAATTTATCAAGAATAGCATGTTTATTGAGGTGGTCATTTAACTGCATAATGACTGCCTTCTCTAGAATTTTAGTTAAGAAGGGCAAGTTAGAGATGTGTCTAAAATTTTCAAAGGCAGAGGGGTCAAGATTATTTTTCTTGAGCAGGGGTTTAACTACAGCAGTCTTAAGACAGACTGGGAAGACCCCCTGTATCTAATGACGAATTTACTATGTCAAGAATATTGTCAATTAGCACGCCTGATACTTCTTTGAAAAACCTTGTTGGTATTGGGTCAAGGACGCAGGTGGAGGGTTTCAGTTGAGAGATTATACTATGTAATTCAGGTAAATCTATCCTGGTGAAAGCATTTAATTTGTTTATAATGGAGTACCGGGGCTTTGGAGGTTCTGCAGTGTTGGGGAGATATACTATGTTATCTCTAATATCATTAATTAGAAGCACAAATGATTTAGAAGCACAAAAGTGGTGGATCTCCTTGTTTATTCCTGGCCAATAAAATCAGAACTTAATCTGCTTAATCCGGTGTGAGCCAGTTCGTAAACCTGCTACTGGTATGCTCGCAGGACTAGCAGCAACAACCTCACCTTGCCCTCATGCTTTGCTACACGATATAATAAATCATTAATTATTAAGTGTGGGCCTAGTGGCATTGAATAGGATATGTGTTGGCTATTGATCAAGATGACTGCTTTCTTGGCAAACTTAAGGAAATTGTCATTCCCTTAACAGGAATTGTCACTGTTTACAGAAAATGTAAATTAACAAGCGGATCCGGAGCAACCTCATTGTTCGTAGTGACAATCCATAACATTTTATGGTCAGTCTCCGTAGAGACATCTGTGTTAGACGGTGTTGCATTGCCCATGTCACATTGGGTTGTTATGTGATTGTACTGTGCTGCTGGCTGCTGTTGCAGTGTGGGGACAGCTTGAGACAGTGATTCAGCATCTATAATAAGGCCCAGAGGTTTACTCGGGGTGGTTTGTGTTCTGCCTTTAATGTCTTGCCCCAGTATCTCTGGATAAGGTGGACTGTGCATAACAGCCACCCTATGTTTTTGGGTTTAAACATGGTCTGTTACGATACAAGAGGTGGACCTGTACCATCAAATTTCCCCATATATATATGTCAGACTGGTCAGTCCAATGGTCAGTTTTTGGCAGATACACTTCATGTGCTCCCAGCTCTTAAAACAACGAAAAGCGGAAAACAGAACACGCAGTTCGCCAGCAGCAGCAAGCCAGCAGATGATCCGACTGCCTCTCCTTAGTGTGAATGAAGCACCCCCCTCCCCCCTTTACAACACGAGCGGCTGACGTGAAATGGCAAAAGGACAGCTGCTGTACAGGCTTTTAAATGATCGACACGCAGCGCGAAAAGCAGAACGCACAGCTTGGCGGCAGCAATAGCAACAGGCCCTCAGATGATCCAACCGCTTCTCCTTAGCATGCGTTCAACCTCCCCCCCTTCACAATGCGAGCAGCATTATACGTCCTGCGAGAAAGAGATTTAACCATGCCCAGGACCGGAAATAAAGGACAATAAAGTATTGTTTTTACAAAAATTTTAAAGTAAAAGTGAAAATAATGCATATGTAACAATTCCCATGAAAATAATGCATATGTAACAATTCCCATGAAAATAACAATCTCTTTAAATTGTATATCCAGTAAACCAAGCTCCAGGGTGGGTGAGCGAAGTGAGCAGGGTGCGGAGCCTCCTAGTTATATATATTTCTCAAATTTTTCCCATTGTTTGTCTTGCAAGTCTGTTTACTAACAATAAGGCTGTCATGTTACAAACATCTTTTTTATATTTGTATTATTAAAAGATTTACACAAATAGGATTTAATAGATATAAAATTGTAGGATTAAATGTTTGACTTTGTTCTTTGTGTAAGACAGAGGAGCATTATGTGACACTGGTGACCTTTTTGGGACTAGTAAAACCTGTATTGCTGAACTAAGTTGCATGACAAAATGAAACCCAAACAAATGAGGCAATAGCAAGAATAAAATCTTTTTTTTTTTTGAAAGGGAAACATTATGGCGCAGTGTGTGTTGCTGCTGCCTTACAACTACAGGAGAATCATTTCAAATCCTATTTTGTTCACTCCCTGTGTAGATTTTGCAGATGTTCCCCATGCCTGTGTGGGTTTTTCCTCAAATACTCCAGTTATCCTCCCCATTCTGAGGATGTGCCGATCAGAGTAATTTTCAACTTAAATAGGCTCTGTGTGTGTTTTTGGGCCCTGCAACACACTGGCACATCATCCACTATTGCTTCACACCATGCGACCACTGGCAAAAGCTCCAGCTCTCCACAAATAATGAAAATGGATGGATAGGTATTTATTAACTACAAAAAAATGTTGATTATTTACATTAAAAATAATTCTATAGATAACAGAATGTATTCATTTTAAAGTGGTTATTATCAAATTAATTAGTACATTTTGTGTAGCATTTTTATTGTTCTACTAGACATTATGCCCGTTACAATAACGGGCGCAAGAACAGTAATGCATAAACATTAGTAGGAACAGTCTATATTAAATGGCAAGGGACCTTGTATGTGGCTGTAATATGTGTCACTGTATTGTGTGCCTTTAGTTTTCTCTCTCAGTAATACTGGTTTGTATTTCCGTAAAATGCCTGTAATTTTGTCTGACAGTAATACAGTGGAACCTCGGTCCACGACCATAATTCATTCCAAAACTCTGGTTGTAACCCGATTTAGTTGTGAACCGAAGTAATTTCCCCCCATAAAGTTGTATGTAAATACAATTAATCTGTTCCAGACTGTATGAACTGTATGTAAATATATATTTTTTTAAGTTTTTAAGCACAAATATAGTTAATTATAACATTGAATGCACAGCGTAATAGTAAACTAAATGTAAAAACATTGAATAACACTGAGAAAACTAACACTGCAATAGTTTGCGCTATAGCCTTATGACCCGCTCGCTAAAAACACTTTTTTTTAATGAGTTTGAAGCACAGGGAAAAAAAGAACATTTAAAAAAGAAAAGTTAACATTGCCACAATGCACGTGCGCGCCTGTGCGTGTGTGTGTATATGTCTCGCGTGTGTGTGTCTCTCTTAAGCGCGCGCCTCTGTGTCTGTCAGTGTGTGTGTCTCTCTCGCGCCTGTGTCTGTCTGTCTCGCACGCACCTCTGTGCGTGTGTGTTTGTTTGTCTGCCTCGCGCGTGCCTGTGCCTGTGTGTGTGTGTCTGTCTCGCGTGCGCCTGTGTGTCTGTCTGTCTGTCTCGCGCGTGTCTGTGTGTGTGTCTGTCCATCTCGCGCGCGCCTGTGTGTGTGTCTGTCTCATGCGCGCACGCACCTGTGTGTGTCTCTCTCTCTGCACACACAGGGAATGCACAGGAAGAGACTGAACACGTGCCGTGTGGCCCCGCGCATGCGCACTTCACCAGAAGACACACACACACGGACACCTGGACGCACACAGGGGTTTTATTAAAGAGGATTTTCCATCCATCCATCCATTATCCAACTCGCTATATCCTACCTACAGGGTCACAGGGGTCTGCTGGAACCAATCCCAGCCAACACAGGGCGCAAAGCAGGAATAAACCCTGGGCAGGGCACCAGCCCACTGCAGTTGTTCTATTTTACCTTTATTAAGTAAAAGCACTTATCATCAAAGCTCTGCACCCATTACTGCTTTGTGTAAACTGCTCAGCTCTCACATGATTTCTTTAAAATGGCTTAGTGTCTCTTTTGCCAAGACACAAAAAAACTGACGGGCTAACATACCTAGTGGACCTTACAAAGGACTGTCAGCATATATAGGTGTGGTCTTTATCTTCATTTTGCCTTTTAATACTTTGTAACTCTTCCATACCTTCAACACACAAAAGCAGCAAGAAAATCATGATTCTTCATGTATGATATTATTTACTTCACCATGTATAAAGAAATCAGAGGGGTGCTTGGTTTATGTCAGATCATTACAAAAATCAGTTTAAAGAGAGAATGAAAAGACATAATCCTAGGGTGCTAAGAAGTGTCTTTAAACCACAGGGTCCATAGGGTAGTGTAGTTAACAGTTTTTGCCTTAGAGGGGAGTGTACCTTTACCTTGCGAAAGGCATTCCCAACATTTTCAGTGCTAGGTAGCAGTTTATATATAAGGGATAGATGTTTAGAGGCAGATCTAGAGTGCTAAACCATTTAAATAAGGTGGATGCAGCGCACCTATTTGCCCCTAGGAGTTATCTTTCCTAGAAGGACTCCTTACCCAAAATGTAATCTACCCAGAGGCTTAATAGGTGTCTCTCAACTAGAGAGGTAGTAGCTTGGTTTAGGATGCAGAAGATAGCTTTCTATGAGTTGGTTTGGTCAGGTGATTATTGGATGCATTTATTTTTTGGTTTTTGAAGTAAGAGCTTAGAGATTTAAATTTGAAGAAAAGTAAAATAATTGTCTTATATTTTGCAGGTTTGAATGGCATATGGTTTCTGCTTATTTAGAACCTTTAACCTTTACAGAGCTTATGGAAGTGTATTTTTATATTGTCCTGGCTGGCAAGGTGAGTGCTGAGATTTAGACAGAGTGTGGGCCGGCTGTCTGGAGTGACAGTGAACATTCTACCTAGTCTTCTGTACAACTCTGGAAGATTTTTTGCTGTGGGTCAGGCAAGCCCACAGTGGATTTAAATAGTGAAAACGCAAAAACAAATCGAAAGAGTCTGTATTGCCAAAATAACGACTGCATATAGGGAACTGAACCTCATGGAGAAAAAAATACAAATGGAGGAGTGTAAGGTGATGCAAGAGGAATCGTCTCATATTAAGAACACGGAGACCACTATTAGGAGAATAATGGCTCTGGGCATGTTTTTGGTTTTGGAGGTGTTGCCTGTAGCCAATGCAGTGGGAAAGATTCTTAGGCATTTTGGTACCACATAGAGTGTTTTCCTGCTGTGAGTAAAATAATAAAAGCACTTGCAAGATAGGGCTTAAGTGCTAATACTCTGTGGTAACTCCATTTCTGTCATCTCAGTTCTTATCCTCTTTAATAAAAGCCCTGTGTGCGTCCAGGTGTCCGTGTGTGTCTTCTGGTGAAGTGCGCATGCGCGGGGTCACACGGCACGTGTTCAGTTTCTTCCTGTGCATTCCCTGTGCAGACACATACATAGAATCATGAGAGACAGACACGCACACACAGGCGCGTGCACGACAGACACACGCACACACACAGGCGCCCACGTGATAGACACACGCACGCATACACACATGCATACACACACACACAGGCGCTCGCGGGACGCACACACACACACACACACACACACGCGCGCGCGGGACGCACACACACAGGCGCACGCGGGACGCACACACACAGGCGCGCGCGGGACGCACACACACACACACACACACACACAGGCGCGCGCGGGAGCACACACAGGCGCACGCGGGACGCACACACACAGGCGCACGCGGGACACACACACACACACACACACACACACACACAGGCGCGCGCTGGACGCACACACACACACACACAGGCGCGCGCGGGACGCACACACACACACACAAGTGTGCGCGTGCATTGTTGCAGTGTTACTTTACTTGGTTGTTTATTAATTTTTCAACTGTTCATTTTTTTCCCTGTGCTTAAAACTCATTAAAAATGGTGTTTTTAGCGAGCGGGTTGTAAGGCTATAGCGCAAACTCTTCCAGTCTTAGTTTTCTCAGTTGTTCAAAGTTTTCTTAGTGTTATTCAATGTTTTTACATTTAGTTTACTATTACGCTGTGCATTCAGTGGTATAATTAACTATATATGTGCTTAAAAACGTAAAAAAATATATATTTACATACAGTTCATACGGTCTAGAATGGATTAATTGTATTTACATACAATCCTATGGGGGGAAATTACTTCGGTTCACGACCAAATCGGGTTACAACCAGAGTTTTGGAACGAATTATGGTCATGAGCTGAGGTTCCACTGTATCACTGTCATACAAAATTACAGGCATTTTACGGAAATACAAACCAGTATTACTGAGAGAGAAAATTAAAGGCACACAATACAGTGACACATATTACAGCCACATACAAGGTCCCTTGCCATTTAATATAGACTGTTCCTACTAATGCTTATGCACTACTGTTCTAGCGCCCGTTATTGTAACGGGCTTAATGTCTAGTTTCAATATATTTGTTATGGTTAAACACATTTATTTAGCCTTATTATTTCTAGTAATATTGATTATTTCCATATCATTGTTCAAATTTGTTTTACAGTGGTCACTGCCATTTTTCCTCTCTTGGGCTGCCTAGTTTTATGTTGAAAGCTATTTGTTAATCATGTGACATATGACATCTTCTTGTTCCACCAACAAGTCATGGCAGTGTTGTTAGGTCTTTATAGCCTAGGAAATGCTAGTAAAGGAAGTGTGGGATATAATGTGAAAATGGAAGGAATGAAACAGAGCAGTAATTTCAGTTTTATGTTCTGGGTAGAAACATGCTTTTTCAGATTTGGAAAAGGCAGACATGTTGGGTTAAAGTGCATAGAGTGAAAAGGCAAAGCAGAAAAAGATAGTTTTTAGTGGCAAAGACACAGGTTATTTGTATGAAGTGTAGCGGTAGGCTGACAGATGACCTTAGACTGTAAGGACAGACACATTCGAACATGTCTCAGTGATTAACTTTGCTGGAATGTGTATGGATGTGAAGTGTACATGTAAACAGCATACTTTAGCAATAAAATACTTTGGAAATTTAAGGTAGTTGTTATTGCTCTTTAGTGTTTGAAGGTATATTGATGAGTACCTATGATTTCTTTGTATTATATATTGATTAGATCTGTCATGGACTAATATGTCCCATATGAAACTGCTGCGCTTTGTGTCATTATTGTGGTTCTGTTAGGTATCTACTTTTCAGGTGAAAATGGTGTCAAGTGCCATTGTATTTTGAAGAAAGTTGACAGCTATGACTTACTGGGTACATCTTAGTGGTCATGAGGCTGATCACCAACTAAAAAGGTATTTAAAGATTGTTGGGAAGGTGAAATGTACAGGATTTGCAGTTTTGGTTGGTTGGGAAGTAAGCAGACAGAGAACATTGCTTTATCTAATATGACCTATGCTCCTCTGTGGGTTTTTCTTTTATTCCTCCTTGGGTATTTCCTTTATGCTAGGTTAGGTTTGACTATTCAGGAGAGGTTTTCAGAATGTGGCTTGTATGTGTCTAAAAGGAGATATTATAAATAAATACATGCATCACTAATATTATGGTATGGTTTCTGTTTTTACAGATAGATCTAAAGATCAACTATACCATCATGCAGATGCATTACTGTGTGCCCCAAAATTTTAGTTGTAAATTAGGAAAAGTTGACAATTTTGCTGTAGTGATGGATAAGATATTTATAACCTAGCTGTAATGTTGTTGTATGTTCTTATTCCTTCTCTGTATTATATAGATTTAAGTTGGTTTTCTATTATTTTCCATAACTCCAGATATTATATTAGATAGATGTTATTATGACTGAAGTGTTTTGGTGAGTCTGTTTAATTTTTTGGGTCCTGGCACATGTTGGGGTGGAAAGAAAAAAATGATACCTCCAATAAGGTGATAAAACAATCTGTAAAGATCAGTACTGTTGATAGAGGTATTTCATTGAGTAAAGAGGATCCATGTTATTAATTAAGGATCATGTTTATTCACTCTGCAGGTATTGTGGGATGCACAATTGAAAGGCAGCAATTTATATGGGATCCTGAGAAATCTAAAATCACTTAGGAAGACAATGGTGCCTGGAAGGGAAGAAGTTATACAGTCATATGAATAAGTTTGGGAACCCCTCTTAATTCATTGGATTTTTGTTTATCATTGGCTGAGCTTTCAAAGTAGCAACTTCCTTTTAATATATGACATGCCTTATAGAAACAGTAGCATTTCAGCAGTGACATTAAGTTTATTGGATTAACAGAAAATATGCAATATGCACCATAACAAAATTAGACAGGTGCATACATTTGGGAACCCCAACAGAGATATTACATCAATTCTTAGTTGAGCCTCCTTTTTTAAATATAACAGCCTCTAGATGCCTCCTATAGCCTTTGATGAGTTTCTGGATTCTGGATGGAGGTATTTTTGACCATTGTTTCATAAAAAATGTCTCCAGTTCAGTTAAATTTGATGGCTGCCAAGCATGGACAGCCTGCTTCAAATCATCCCCCAGATTTTTGATAATATTTAAGTCAGGGGACTGTGACGGCCATTCCAGAACATTGTACTTCTCCCTCTGCATGAATGCCTTTGTAGATTTCGAACTGTATTTTGGGTCATTGTCTTGTTGGAATATCCAACCCTTGCGTAACTTCAACTTTGTGACTGATGCTTGAACATTATCCTGAAGAATTTGTTGATATTGGGTTGAATTCATCTGATCCTTGACTTTATCAAGGGCCCAAGTCCCTGAACTAGCCACACAGCCCCACAGCATGATGGAACCTCCACCAAATTTGAAAGTAGGTAGCAGGTGTTTTTCTTAGAATGTGGTGTTCTTCTTCCGCCATGCAAGCGCTTTTTGTTATGACCAAATAACTCAGTTTTTGTCTCATCAGTCCAAAGCACTTTGTTCCAAAATGAATCTGTTTGTGGCGTGAGTGCAGCAAGGGCTTCTTTCTCATCACCCTGCCATACAGATGTACTTTGTGCAAATTGCACTGAATTGTAGAACGATGTACAGATACACCATCTGCAGCAAGATGTTCTGACAGGTCTTTGGAGGTGATCTGTGGGTTGTCTGTAACCATTCTCACAATCCTGCGCATATGCTGCTCCTGTATTTTTTTTGGCCTGCTAGACCTGGGTTTAACAGCAACTGTGTCTGTGGCCTTCCATTTCCTGATTACATTCCTTACAGTTGAAACTGACAGTTTAAACCTCTGAGATAGCTTTTTGTAGCCTTCCCCTAAATCATGATACTGAGCAATCTTTGTTTTCAGATATTTTGAGAGATGCTTTGAGGATCCCATGCTGTCACTCTCCAGAGGAGAGTCAAAGGGAAGCACAACTTGCAATTGACCACCTTAAATACCCTTTCTCATGATTGGAGACATCTGTCTATGAAGTTCAAGGCTTAATGAGCTAATCCAACCAATTTGGTGTTGCAAGTAATCAGTATTGAGCAGTTACATGCATTCAAATTGCCACAATTGCAAGGGTACCCAAATTTCTGCACAGTTTTTCACATTTGATTTAATTTTGTACAACTAAATACTGCTTCACTAAAAATCTTTGTTCAGAAAACATACCAGTACTCAGATGTTCCTAGGAAATGAAAGACATGCCACTGTTATCTTTTTTGTTGAAAGTAAATTATTATTATTATATATATTAAAACGAGACTTGGTTTAAATTCTACATTATTTCGGAAAAGCAAACTTAAGGAAAAAGTTATTAGAGTTAACCTGAGATCATTACTTGCGTGTTATTGAAGTGTAGAGCATATGAGAAGGAAAGACAGCAGACTCTAAAATAGTTATGTTACTTTGCATACTTGCAGTATGGACAGGGAGCCCAAAAGAAGCATAATCTAATAATTAAATTCTTGAAGCATATTGAGTTATAAGATGCAATTTAAATTTGTATTAATGGATACTTATTTATTTATGTTTTTATAATAAGTAATTTTTGGTGGGGGGGGTGTGTTGGTGGAAGTTGTTACGGGAGGGGTCCCTTTCCTGAATACTCTTCACACTTTAGTTCAGTAGGTGGCAGTAATGTATCCTTTTATTTGGTCTGCCAACATTCAATAAAAACAAAAGAGGAGGAAGCTCTGTATCCTAGTATTGTGATAAATCCTAAAATCTTGCCTTGTGTTTATTTTGACCTCTGAGGTTTTTTTTTTACTTATCTAAGAATTTTGGTTTCAGTTTTTGTGTGGGTGTCTGATCATTTTTGACACACTTGATCCATTTGACCATTGTTTTGCTTCTTTCTACTTCCTGGTCCATTTTTAGTTTCAGCTACTGTTTGTTTTAAAACAGTGCAGCACAGTGTTTTCTCGTTTTGTAATCCAGCAGTTTCTCTCTATCACTGTTACAAAACAGTGCAGAACAATATTAAATTGATTTCTTTTCCCGTGAGTAACTCTACTTAATGCTGATTTTGCCATTTTTTCAATTTGCCTTGCAAGGCATTTTCTCAGTTTTAAAGTCTCTAGTGCCTTAACATGAATGTCAGTCTTTGAATGGTACTACTCAGTTCCATAATTTATATTTTATTATAAACTCAATATTATTTCAACTGCTGCCAATTGTTTTGATTAATTTAATAGTTTTAATTCCAAAACACATCTTTTATACCCTGCGGTGGGCTGGCGCCTTGCCCGGGGTTTGTTTCCTGCCTTGTGCCCTGTGTTAGGACCCCGTGACCCTGTAGTTAGGATATAGCAGGTTGGATAATGGATGGATGGATCTTTTATACCATCATTCTGAGTAAACATTAAATATCAGGTTTAATAAAGTGTTACAGAAACCAAAAATACGAGTACTTTGTATTTTCCACTTGCTCTGTAAAACTCGTAACTGCTTATAAAAGATAACTTTTAAGTGACTTTTGATTGCCTTTATTAGGAATATTATTAATATGATGCAATACCTTTGTCTAGTTATGTTTTGTAATATGGTTAAAAAATAACATGTAACTCAGATTTGTCCTTTCATTTTCTCAACGTTTTCTTCTTTATAGAACCAGATATATGATATTGTTGTGTGAGAGCTGAACTCCCAAATTATGAGAGGGCTTATGGTTGTGTTAATGAACTCTGTGTTCAGTGTCCTGCTCTGTTGGGGTCATGTCACATTATATAACTTTTCCAGAGTTTTTCATGTGGTAGACTTCATTTACATGACTTTAGCAATTTGGGGGCAGTTGTGACATGACCTACCAGTGACCAGAACCGTCTGGTTTTATGCCTAAGGAGTCTACCATTGACCACATCCTGGCTCTGCATTGAGGGTTTTCATGGAGCGCAAACGTGAATACAGTAATCCCTCGCTATATCGCGCTTCGACTTTCGCGGCTTCACTCTATCGCGGATTTTATATGAAAGCATAACTAAATATATAACGCGGATTTTTCGCTGCTTCGCGGGTTCTGCGGACAATGTGTCTTTTTACTTCCTGTATATGCTTCCTCAGTTGGTTTGCCCAGTTGATTTCATACAAGGGACGCTATTGGCGAATGGCTGAGAAGCTAACCAATCAGAGCACGCAGTTAAGTTCTCCTGACTGAGAAGCTAACCAATCAGAGCACGCAGTTGAGCTCCTGCGTGCTGAATGCAGTGTTAACCAGGAAGTCTCGTCTCGCTCATTCACTATCAACGTGTTTTGCTGTGTAAAGAGTTGTGCTCTTTAGTGTTTATCTTTGTGCATAGTCAAGCCCTTCATTATGGCTCCAAAACAATCTGCTACTGCTTCAGGGGCCGTTCCCAAGCGCAAGAAGAAGATGTTAATGATTGCCGAAAAGGTAAACGTTTTGGATTTGTTGAAGGCTACGATTCTTTTTATTTAAAAAGTAGGAAAGGAATATAAGATCTACGGCTGCAGTGTCCTTTTAACCAGAGTGCAAAACGAGTTGTAAGTGGATGTAATAAGGCAGTAGTCTGGATGGAATCTGCTTTAGGGATTTGGATTGAAGACTGCCAGAAGAAGAACAACGGCAGTGCTACACAATCGCCTGAAGTGGCTCCTTTACAAGGGCTGTAACGCTCTCCTTTGTTGTGCAGTAAAATTAAACTCATTGTTATCGGACAAGTCATCGTGTCATTGTTGGTGAGTAACCATAATTAATTTTCTTCTTACAGTGCTTAGTACATGTACGTACGTTTAGTGTCACTGTACACACATTTACTGTATACTATTTTTCTTGCATTGTACGTATTTATTGCTGGTGACCTGTCTATCGTAATGGCTGTAACATATGTGATATCGGAGACACTCAATATCTTTAAAATAATATTTAGGTTTTACTGTATATAAACAGTGTGTTTATATACATAATTTCAATGAATCTTACCTAATATCTAAGAGAATACAAAGGGATTATGCTGTATAACTCTGCGGGGAATATTTTTAAACAGTGCGGGAGAGTTTATAAGGGCTTAAAATATATAAAAATAACCATACAAACATATGGTTTCTACTTCACGGATTTTCACCTATCGCGGGGGGGTCTGGAACGCAACCCCCGCGATCGAGGAGGGATTACTGTATCAGCAGTTTCTTTGCAGCCTTTGTCAATTTTCGTAACGTGTTCGACTTAGTTGATCGAGCTCTCCTGTGAGACATCCTGAGGGTTTGTGGGATCCTTGCTGGATATCATTGCCGGCCTATACACTGGTGCTGTGGAGTGGAGGCAGAAACTTTGTATTTTTCCCAGTTGATTCTGGGGTTCGTCAGGGATGTGTTCTTGCTCCTACTCTGTTCAGTGCTTTTATGGACTGGGTGTTGGGCAAGGTCGTGGGGTCCAGCGGCTCTGGGGCATCTGTTGGCGAAGAAAAATTCACGGATCTTGACTTTGCTGATGATGCTGTGATCTTCGTCAGTGGAGGCTCTGATCGGGGCACTCGAGTGACTGAGCGAGGAGTCTGAGTGTCCGGGCTTGCTAGTGTCCTGGATAAAAACCAATACCCAGGCCTTTAATGACCTCTTGGGCACAGCCATTAGCAGTGTGTCTGTTTGCGGAGAGAGTGTCGACCTTGTCGAGAGGTTTACTTACCTTGGCAGTGACATTCATGTCTTTGATGACTCTTCCTATGAAGTCAGTAGACGGATTGGGAGAGCATGGGGTGTCATGGTTGTGTTAATGAATTCTGTGCTCAGTGTCCTGCTCCCGATATCTATGCAAAAGGACGAAGGTCCAAGTCTTTAGAGTCCTGGTGCTTCCTGTCTTGCTATATGGTTGCAAGACATGGACACTAACTATCCAGTGACCTGAGATGAAGGCTGGACTCCTTTGGTACTGTGTCTCTCCGGAAAATCCTTGGGTACCGTTGGTTTGACTTTGTGTTGAATGAGCAGTTGCTCATGTAGTCCCGAATGAGGCACATTACCTGCATTGTGAGGGAGCGTCAGTTACGGCACTACGGCCATTTGGCGCGTTTCCCCGAGGGTGATCCAGCTCATAAGATCCTCATTGTTGGGGACCCGAGTGGCTGGACCAGGCCAAGGGGTCACCCACGTAACAACTGGCTGCGGCAGATAGAGTGTAATTTCCCGGAGGGTGGGACTGGACCGCGTGTCTGCCTGGGGGGTTGCCAGCCAGGATCCCGAGTTGTTTCGTCATGTAGTGGGTGCGGCAACGCACTGTACCAGTGCATGCTCCCTGACTGGACTTGTGACATGCTCTTAGAACCTCCAGTCTTGTAGTCTGACTCACTCAGTGACTCAGTCCAATAAGTCTGTGACTTGCCCCAACAAAATTAGACAGGTTTGATTTTGTCTTCATTCTTAGGGGTAGGCTCTGTGTGCATGAGAGCTGTCAACCATTGAGTGTCTATTTGGAAGTATAATGCAAATAATGCAGGGAAGATAATTAAGGTATGCAAGTGTTTTGAATCATGCAAACAGAAGAGAGGCTTGTCTGTCTGATGCTGAGTGTTTTATGTACCATAATAGTATAGAAAAAAGAAACCTGGCAGGATCTGCAGGATATAAACAGTAATGTTTCAGAATAAGCATTTAATTTGGGGAAAATGATTTTCTTCCCCCTTTTTCTTCTTTTTGAACTCTTAAAGCTTTACTCTGTCTGTTGGCATAGCTCTCTTTCTCATGTGTGAGCTTAGTTTTGTAAAGGGATTGTGGGTGAATTCACTGTATGTTTAAACTCTTCACATGGGCTCTGGCTTTGTCAAATCAGCACGTTATTGGAAAAAAGGACAAATTTGCGATACTTTGGAAATGTGAAACTTTTTTGGAAAGTTTTAACAAAGTCATTTAATTTGACATACCCTCACACACCATGATATCCATAGCAATGTGATATGCTCTGGAGACAAGATCAGAACTGCAGGCAACAAGTTTGACATTGACTTTAGTAGTCCTATGGTTATAGTCAGTTGTTTAACAACAGAAATAGACCACTTGCTTTTAAGGTGTTTTGAGTGCTTACATATTCGTGTGGGCAAATGCACCTGTGAAATGTGTCAAGTTGGTGAATATTCCCAAAGAATAGTTGTGTGTTGGAGAACAGTGTTATCTACTTACAATGCATTTTTTGTAATGTTGTTGTTAGTTCAGTTTTTATTTATGTTGCCATTATATTGGTAACATCAACATATAATTGTTTTGTGGGTTCTTTTATTTGTGGTAGTATCTTTTTCCACATAATTTATCTGGAGATAGCCATAATGTTCATAGAAATTATATCCTTTGCCACTCACATGAGTATGTCATGTGATGTCATCACACCACCTTTATAAAAGTTGTTGCCACACACTCGGGGGTGGTGGGGTGTCTAAGCTTTGGTTCTTCAATATAAAGGACCTGTGACTTTAGAAAATTGTAAGGCTGAGTGTAAATAGTGCTAGGACTTTAGCTTGGTCTTTTGACTTCAAATTTGGGTCACTGTTTCGAAGATTGGTATTCTGGTATTTAGACCCTTTGCATGTACATATGATTAAGGTGAAGTGCTTATTTTAAAGAAAAGTTTATACACATTTCTACTTCTAAGAAGCTTTTGGATTTCAAACTTATTGAAGTGTTAATTCAGAAAAAATGTTCTTGTGAATTATGACCTGTAGTTACAGAAAGCAGACTTATATAGGTGACCTTCAGCTGTTGTGTTAAATTAACAATTAAGTAGTGATTTTGCAAGGTTGGTTCCTATATTCTTTAAATTGTACATGTTGCAGACAGACAAGTTAATGGAAAATATGTTCTCTAACAACATATTTTACTGCTATGAATTCTACGCTGCCCTTGAAAATTTCTAAAGATTGTATTTCAACAATGTATCCTCGCTATAAATTCCATCAGTTAACAACCTTTAATGGTCCAGTACAACTTCCTACAGTTGCAGTGTCGCATTAGAAATCATGATTTTTATTTTTAACTGAAAAAGTTCAATATTCTATTAATAATAAATGTGTACTTTGCAGCATAATCAATGCATATATGCCTGGATACATGGATGTACATACTGTGACACAGAATTTAATTCTAAGGTTTGTTTGGCTGATGTAAAAAAAGAAAAAATGAAACTTTATTAACAGAAATAAACATCAACTGGAGGAGCACTTTTGTTATTGGGCATTGTTTTCAAGTTAATGATGAAGGTATTGGGTTCTGCCAATTATTACATAGACCACTCAGCCTCTATTGCTGTTTTAAAATTTCTAAATTAACCAAACAAATCAACATATTCTGTTTAATAAAATATCAAATTAGACTCACAAAACATAATCTTTCCCTTCTTTTTTTTTATTTTGATGGCAGATGGCAAAATATATCACTTTGGTTTGATGTTACTTTTGACTGCATGAGCTGCGAAAATGCCACCATAGTTTTAGAAACTGGTTTTTGGATAAACTACAATCACAAACATGTTGTTTTACACTGAAGGATGAAAAATACGATAAAAGTCTTTAGGATATTATGATGCCCAGGATACCCACAGCTGGCATAACATCCTTGAATAGAAGACATTGATAGTCATAGACCAAGATGGACACAATAATAAATAGAGTGCAGTGCAGGTTTTCTTCAAATAAATAAAGAAATAAAATACAGCACCCTTGTGGAAGTATAATCAGTCAATTCAATAAATAAATATTAAATCCAAAGTTTTATAATTAAGGATAAGGCTTAAAATTGGGTTCCCTGAGCCTCAGTGCCTTTCTTTTCTGCTGTCTTTGCCGCCCTCGCCTCAGGCTAGCATGCGAGGTAAATGTTTTAATCCATTTGCATCCCAGCCACCTCAGCATGCTTATGTCGATCAAACACAGGAAGCTTTGCAGTCTACTTGTGACTTTACACTGTAGGAAGATAAATCAAGGTAAATAACATTTGATCTGGCTTTTATATGAGTAACATATAAATGTTATTCATATAAAGACCATCACGAAACAAAATCACAAATACAACTTGGCACGATACCTTGGCGAGCTCTGTATGCCCTGATGCTTTGAAGGAAATGTGTGTGGGGCAGATTCACTGGCAGGATGACACCTGACCTCTTACTGCATCCAAACGTTGCCCTGTTTCAACTTTACACCTGGTTCAGCTGCGTTGTTCTTATGTGTGAGTGGACGTTTCTTGCGGGGAGGGCTTGATGTAGAACCCTCATCCTCATCTGGTTTCATCTCTGTTATAGCACGTCTTTATTTGAAAACAGTAGTGTCAGATAGGGGGAAGTGTGAATGTGACTGAGAGAATAAAACTAAATTAAAAAAAAAAACACTGACTTTTACAAGTACCATAAATTTACATCTTCCGTTACAGACTCAAATCAAATGTATGTTTTTATTATATAATAGTAATAATAAGAGCAGCTCACTACTCAAAACAGTAATACTGAGAAGCGGCCGGAATCGAACTCACAACATCTTGATTATGAGTCAGCAGTTCTAACCGCTGCAGGACCCAAGTGGTCGTGTCAATGTTGTACCCTATCCCAATTTCTTTTTCTTCGGTTATAGTCTTGAATAAAAGTGCATTTGTTTTGTTATACGTGTACCTTTTGTGAAAGTGTTTATTTGATATTTGAACTTCAATCTTCACACATATTTTGTTTGTTTTTTTCAAAAATGTTTAACAAGTAATGGATTGAACAGAAAAACATTAACATTTAGATTCAAACCCTCAGTCTGGCACACTTTGTTTAGCTTAGCAAGTCAGTTAACCTGCTTTTCCATTAATATTATAAAAACACAAGAAGGCGTGGCCTGGGGTGGAATAAAATCCAGGTGTGTTCACTAAATATATTCCCCAGGGGAAAAATGTTGGTCAAAAGACAAATATTTACTTAGTAAACCCCTGTAGCAAGCACCCTTCCATACCTGTCACAAGTTCCAAAAATGCCTCCTAGAGGGACTTTCTGAATAAAGCTCAGGTACGACTGATCACTAGTTCCACAGGAGCAAAACATTTTATAGCAAAACATAGCTTGTGGCTCTCTCTAGTAGAAATTTGGAGTGCAGAATTTGGCAGAGTTATGTTCAATGTTGTGTATTTGCATACCAGAAAAATGCACTTTAACATTTATAAAATCGTCTGTAAATAATTGTAGTATGTGTGCAGGCCATAGAGTTTAGGATAGGAGATGCAAAATACAATAAAAGTTAGGAGTTTTATTATTTTATGTTATTATTTCCTGTATTTGTAGCTACGACTTTTCATTAGAAGTGGCCACATATGTAAGAAATTCAAGAAAAGAGATAGACATGAATGGTTACCTTTCATTATACACTTTGTTGAGTTCTTGTATGAGTTCTTATATGAAATTAAATTAAGAATTCCAATGAAATAAACAGTATAAAAGAAAAAGACAGTATTTGATAGTCTGTAATATGAGTGTGTGTTAAAATGTCAGAGTGGGTTGGAGCAGTACTACTGTTTCAGAGATCCATCACCTTGGATTAACATCTCACTCAAGCTTCTGTTTGTGTGTAGCTTCTATGATTCTCTCCATTTTTGTCTGAGTTTTTCTCAAGGTACTCCCAGGTTTCCAGACATATTCCAGACATTCAAGTTCTGTTACTTATAAATTCCAAATTTGCCATATGTACTGTATGTTTGCATATATGGGGCTTACAGTGGACTGTTGTTTGTCAACTGTTCAATTCTGCATTGCACAGGATCCAGTCAGAATAGGGTTTGCTATCTTTCCTGAGTTGAAAGTGATAAAATCTCTTTAAGATTGTTATATTATTTTACAGTAAAACCTTAGTACAATGATATATCTTGAAATCTGACATATTTAAATCCACAGTCAGTGAACTTAGCAAAGCAATAAAAGTAGTACTTAAAAGCCAGAATTGAATTTAATGAAAGGCTTGGTTGGAATGAAAATCAGAAGACCTCCTACATATTTGATTTAAATAATATTTATATAAAAAGAGTTTCCTTTTCTCTCATTTGTCATTTGCACATAATTGTAAGTTATAAAATCAGAGCTGCTGATTCTCTGGCCATTTTCTTTCTGCAGCATGTAAAGAAATGAGATTAATCAGTGTCTGAGTTGTATAAAATTAAAACAGAAAAATACAGAAAACAAGGAGTTACTAGATCCTGCATTAATCAGGTAAACATGTCTGTCAACATGTCATTCATCTCTTGTTTTTCAGGTACATTTGAATGTTCAAAAAGGATGAAGAGTCAAACCAATTTCATGGCCAATTCAGTCACTTGAATGCCAGCCTGCTGACGGCCACAATGAATCACAGCAGGGGGGCTGAAGAAGCATACTGAGGAAAGAAGACAGGGATTCTTAAGTATGCTACGCAGGACTTGGTGGTTTCCACGACAACTACCTGTGGCACAAAGATGAAAGCTGCTGTATACAAAACTGAGGAGGTTTTAACTAATATATTTCTTGGCGATAAAATATCCTTTGGTTCATTGCCTGGAATGGTGTTTTACAAATCCAGTAGGATCACTTGTACATAATGTAAGTAAACTTATATTTTGTGAAAAATGCCATATATGTAAAAGAAATGTTCTTTATTTGTGCAGAATGTTTTTTCATTGAATGAATATTCTGACATTGAACTTTATTACCTCTGCCTAATGCCAGTAATGACATTTTTTAATGTTTATATTTCTGCTCCACAATTTTTCAAATTAATGCAACATCAGTAGTGCAACTTGTTTATACATTGCTTTCTTTAGACACAAAAAGAACTGACATTGTACAGAATATATATTATTTTATTTGAAGGTCCCAGGAATAAAATAACAAAGGCTTTAAAAGCACCAATTTGTCGTAAATTGGTTGAAATAAGTGTTGTGGGTTTCAATAAAATGTATAGTGACAAAGATACAAAAGCTTTTCTTCCTAGTTACTCAACAAACTCATATTACTAATTTGCAGAAGCTTTTTGAGCAGAGTTTAGTGATACACTGATACCAGAGCAATATAACCACAACTGGTTAACCTTCCGTTTAAGAGGTATTTCCTATTTAAAGGAATACTCCACCCAAAAATGATAATCTGTTTTTGTCAGTTACTTACTGTACTTAGTTTTTAATGATGGCTGAGAATGGGGACCCACGTTGAACAACAGCAAACAATATCAAAATGTCCATGAAAAAAATCTGAAATTACTCACTCGGCACAATTCATGTGTAAAGTACCCAGTTGTATGCTCACAATTTTCCAGACACTTGCAGTTTGGCTAAAATATTGTTAAATAATCAATTTCTGGAAAATCTTTTTATGCATGGCAGTACAGTATGTATTTTTTAAGCTGACTGTCCTAACCTATTGTTGGCGATTTTGTTTTAATGTTACTTTGCATACATGTAGATGGGTTTTTATGACTGCCACCATGATGAGACCACTATATAGACTCTGTACTGTGTAAATACTTCCCCTATCTGCCAAGTTAGTTAGAAAATACATGTATATTATGTATCAAGTTTATGGAAAGTATCCATATTTTTTCATGTTAACATGTTATGGAAACCATTCTTAAGACTTTATTCAAAATTAACTAATACTTTTTTAGAAGACTGCTACCTACATTAAATATCAAAGACAGGTAATAGAGTATATTTAATAGTATTTAATATTTGGTATCTCTTGCCTTACATGTACAGTCAGGTTTCTCCTATGCCTTTCTTCAGTGTCCTCATGTGTGTCAACCTGTCTTGTCCATTGTTTCTTCTCTCAATCACATCCCAAGCCTGCTTTTCAGACTTGTAATTTCTAGGTGGGTTGCTCACCTGCTTTTTGACTCCCACTAATGTTAGAAGGGCCCCCAAATGTCTGCTGTGGAAACATTGATCATATTTTTGCGAAATGTCCTGTGTTTGATGATGCCTGTCAGCGTTCTTACTACTCTTTTTCAGCATTCTTATTACACTTGCTTGGTGCTTCCTGTTTAGATTGAATTTCATTGAGCAACCAGAGTGCAACTGACCAATCAGACCAAAGCCATACTGACTAATCAGATTTCTCAGAGGAATGGGACACACACACATACATTATTATTTTATTATATAGATAGTGGCTTCCAGTAAGAAGTAACATGTAATTACCTCTAATTTGTCCTTACAAAAATGGAAGAAAATGAGTGAGTCGTAGAGTCTATCTGACTGTGGGATTTTGTTTATTTTTTAATTTTAAGTCAATGGTCTTTTGTTTATCAAATTGGTTAATTACCCACATATTGTAAACGGTGAAAACAAATTTCTGATACATTAATTTTGTCAGAAGTTTATTAAATCAAAGATGTTAAATTGGTAAAAAATATTTTTGTAAAAATATTGCAATTGTCATTATATATGATTTGTATTTTAATTACTGCAAGGCATTAAACTGGGAAAGGGAGTTTTTTCACTGATGCACAAGGTGTCCTGTCAGCAGGACACCACCATATTTCAAAGTTGTTTGTGTTGTTTGCTATCTTTAATTTTTAAAATATGTCATTTGCTCATGTATATGCTAAGGTGGGCAGCATGTCACAGCTGAATTAGTCTGCTTTTATCAAAGATCCCACATACATCGAGCCATATATAGTGAAAGTATCATTGATAGCTGAGATTCACAGCATTCCAGTGATGTATAGTTGTTCATGATTGGTCATTCATATTATACGTCACACCTGTGCGTTAAAGGCAGGAAATTAATTGCTTGAGCGACAGCTCATCTTTACACACCATTATGCATAAAGCTTCTTTTAGATTCTGATCACAGTTTTGAATCCATTTAGAACAACACATGCTGAAAGACTCGATGCTACCCTTGATTTGTTAGTATTTCTTAGCATAACTTTGAAACGTTACAGTGTGAAGGTTTACAGTTCAGGCATTATGGGTGCGATTACCATAACCATTTGTTGTCTGCTCCATGTTCTCCATTTGTTAGATTTCTGAGCAGTGCTTTTTCAGTTTTAACTTAGAGTACCAGTGAGTAATGTTATATTATACTTTGCGATTGAGTTTCACTGTTGCTCCTGCTGCTGCGTCATAAGCACAAGTGGTAAAAAAAAGAAAAGAAAGTATTTTCAGCTTGTGAGCTGTTCACGGGATAAATCCAATTCCTGCCTTTACCAAAGGGATCGACAAATGCCGTATGATATTTTTTTATCTTGTTTCTAATTGCATTGTAAGTGACAGAGAAATACTGGATTAGGTATGCGTGACATACTGAAACTGGTATGAAAATGTATGTATGTACTGTACTTATTCCAGACATGAATTGCAAGAAAAACAACAATAACAAGAAAAATAAACACATAAAAATGCACTAAACTTCTGTGGGGCAACTGCAACAAAAGGCAAAAGAAGATGAGTGAATTGTATAAAAATTGTATAAAATCTCTAATCTAGTGTACAAAATGTAAAGCTTTCTCTGTGTTTAGCAAGCAATTATTCGTACATAGTTACAAACTGTTTCCTTGTTGCCTCGTCTTCTTCTTCTTTTGGTTGCTCCTATTAGGGGTCGCCACAGTGGATCATCTTTTTCCATGTCTTTCTGTCCTCTGCATCTTGTTCTGTTACACCCATCACCTGCATGTCCTCTCTCACCACATCCATAAACCTTCTCTTGGGCCTTCTTCTTTTTCTCTTGCCTGGCAGCTCTATCCTTGGCATCCTTCTCCCAATATACTCAACATCTCTCCTCTGCACATGTCCAAACTAATGCAATCTCGCCTCTCTGGCTTTGTCTCCCAACCTTTCTAATCCTGTCCATCCTCGTCACCCCCAATGCAAATCTTAGCCTCTTTGACTCTGCCACCTCCAGCTCTGTCTCCTGCTTTCTGGTCAGTGCTACCGTCTCCAACCCATATAACATAGCTGGTCTCACTACTGTCCTGTAGACCTTCCCTTTCACTCTTGCTGATATCCGTCTGTCACAAATCACTCCTGACACTCTTTCCACCCATTCCACCCTGCCTGCGCTCTCTTTTTCACCTCTCTTCTACAATCCCCATTACTCTGTACTGTTGATCCCAAGTATTTAAACCCATCCACCTTCGCCAGCTCTACTCCTTACATCCTCACCATTCCACTGACCTCCCTCTCATTTACACACATGTATTCTGTCTTGTTCCTACTGACCTTCATTCCTCTCCTCTCTAGAGCATATCTCCACCTCTCCAGTGTCTTCTCAACTTGCTTACTACTATCGCTACAGATCACAATGTCATCAGCAAACTGCATAGTCCACGGGGACTCCTGTCTAATCTCGTCTATCAACCATTGCAAATAAGAAAGGGCTCAGAGCTGATCCCTGATGTAATCCCACCTCCACCTTGAATGCATCTGTCGCTGCTACCGCAGACCTCACCACAATCACACTTCCCTCGTACATATCCTGTACAACTCTTACGTACTTCTCTTCCACCCCCGACTTCCTCATACCACAACAGCTCCTCTCGAGGCACCCTGTCATATGCTTTCTCCAGGTCCACAAAGACGCAACGCAACTCCTTCTAGCCTTCTCTATAATTCTCCTTTAACATCCTCAGATCAAACATTGCATCTGTGGTGCTCTTTCTTGGCATGAAACCATACTGCTGCTCATTAACCATCACTTCACTTCCTAACCTAGCTTCCACTACTCTTTTCCATAACTTCATGCTGTGGCTCATCAATTTTATCCCCCTGTAGTTACTACAGTCCTGCACATCCCCCTTATTCTTAAATATTTGCACCTGTACACTTCTTCTCCACTCCTCAGGCATCCTGTCACTTTCCAAGATTCCATTAAACAATCTGGTTAAAAACTCCACTGCTATCTCTCCTAAACACCTCCATGCTTCCACAGGTATGTCATCTGGACCAACGGCTTTTCCATTCTTCATCCTGTCTATAGCTGTCCTTACTTCCTCTTTGGTAATCCGGTGCACTTCCTGATTCACTATCTCCACATCATCCAACCTCTTCTCTCTCTCGTTCTCTTCATTCATAAACCTTTTAAAGTACTCTTTCCATCTGCTCAACACACTCTCCTCGCTTGTGAGTACATTTCCATCTTTATCCTTTATTACCCTAACCTGCTGCACATCTTTCCCAGCTCGGTTCCTCTGTCTAGCCAATCGGTACAGGTCCTTTTCTCCCTCTTTAGTGTCCAACCTCTCATACAACTTATCCTACGCTTTTTTTTTAGCCTTTGCCACCCCTCTCTTCACCTTGCGCCTTATCTCCTTGTACTGTTGTCTACTTTCTGCATCTCTCTGACTATCCCATTTCGTCTTCGCCATCCTCTTCCTCTGTATACTCTCCTGTATTTCCTCATTCCACCACCAGGTTTCCTGTTCCTCCTTTCTCTGTCCAGATGTCACGCCAAGCACCCTTCTTGCTGTCACTCTTACTACATCTGCTGTAGTTTCCCAACTGTTTGGTAACTATTTACTGCCACCCAGTGCCTGCCTCACCTTCTCCCTAAATTCAACCTTGCAGTCTTCCTTTTTCAACTTCCACAATTTGATCCTTGGCTCTGCCCTCACTCTCTTCCTGTTCTTGATCTCCAACATCATCCTACAGACCACGATCCTATGCTGCTTAACTACACTTTCCCCTGCCACTACTTTGCGGTCTTCAATCTCCTTCATATTGACTCTTCTGCATAGTATGTAATCTACCCGTGTGCATTTTCCTGCACTCTTGTACGTCACCCTATGTTCCTCGCTCTTCTTAAAATACGTATTCACCACAGCCATGTCCATCTGTGATGATGCAGGTTCGTTGCATGCTCCCCTCTTCTGTCTGGGAGCCCTTGAACCCATCACCGCTGGTAATGTTACCGATGAGCTTAGCAGTGAGGTAACAACATAGCAAGGGGATGGTGCAAAAGTGTCTAGTGCTTTTATTAAAAAATCAACAGCAATAAGGTGTTCAAAAGAAAGTGCAGTGCATTCAAAAAGTCTTCAAATAAATAATGCATAAAAACCGTTGTGAAACGTGGAGGTTAAAATCCATTAGAAAAATCTTCTAAAAATAACGAGGTTAAAACAATGCAGGAAACAATCCTTAACACAAAGCCTGGCGCTTCTTTTACCCTGGCGGCTCTCCTGCTTCTCCCATCTGGGCCCTGCAACAGAAGAGTCGCCCTCTCAGCAGCTGACCTTTTCTCCACTCGACTGGTCTGGAGGCCTCCCGATCCCTGGCTTCGGTCCGAGACTTGGTTTCCTTGACGACCAGGATGCTCACATCAAGGACTTCACCCACCAAGCCTCCCAACTCCCGCTGCCTTCACAGCCTTGCGCGGCCTGTCGTCCTTCAACTGGTCACTCCAGCTCCTTAATCGCTCAGCTGGAGCGACTACTTCCTTCAGCCCCACCGAGTGTTGGCCAAACACTCTCCTCGTGGGCTCACCTCCCAGCTGCCTACCTGCGAGCCTGCACTTGCTCGCTCGCCACACTGCTTCCTGCTCTCCAGCAACCTCTGTTTCCTTCTCTCTCTTTTTTCTTTTTTTCCCCCCTTTAGCTGACTCGCGCTTCTATTTATCAAGAGGGCAAGGTAGCTGTGGCAAATCAGCAGCCCCAGGAACAATCACGGATGCGGACAGTTTCCCACCTGTGCACTTAGGTGAGAAACGCCCACATCGCGAATCACCCCGAGAACCACTTCAGCCACACAACCACCATGCCCCTTCACCAAGCCACGAGCACAGTGATTATTTATTTAAAAGTGGCCCTTTTTACATGAGCTGTGGACCTACTACACCACACCATCCTTTTGGAAAAATCCACTATTCTCTGACCTTCTTCATTCCTCTCCTTGACACCATACCTACCCATCACCTCCTCATCTCCACTGTTCCCTTCACCAACATGCCCATTGAAATCCGCTGCAATCACCACTTTCTGTCCCTTGCATACACTGTTAATCACTTCATTCAACTCACTCCAGAAATAATCTTTCTCATCCATTGCACACCCCACTTGCGGTGCATATGCACTAACAACATTCATCATCACACCTCCAATTTCCAGTTTTATAATCATTACTCTGTCTGACACTCTTTTCACTTCCAAAACACTCTTGACATTATGTTACTTCATAATTACTCCTACTCCATTTCTCCTCCTGTCCACACCATGATAGAACAATTTGAATCCACCTCTGATCCACCTGGCCTTACTCCCCTTCCAATTAGTCTCTTGCACGCACAATATATCAACCTTCCTTCTCTCCATCATATCGGCCAACTCTCTCCCCTTAACAGTCATACTGCCAACATTCAAAGTTCCTACCTTCAGTTCCCCTCTCTTTACCTTCCTCCTCTCCACCTGTCTCCGGACACGTCTCCCTCCTCTTCTTCTCCTCCTTCTTCTTCGGCCAACAGTAGCCCAGTTTCCGCCAGCACTCTGTTGGCTAACAGTACTGGTGGCGGTCGTTGTTAACCCGGGGCTCGACCGAGCTGGTATGGAAATTTGTATTGTTGTCCGCATATTGATTTGGCAAAGTTTTACACCGGATGCTCTTCCTGACATAACCCTCCCCATTTATCCAGACTTGTGATCGGCACGAAAAAACACACTGGTTTGTGCATCCCCTGTGGCTGGGTTGTTGCTTCAGCATGCTTAATATAAAAAATATATATATATATATATTTTTTTTTTAGACAAAAAAATATAATTGCAATGCAGTACTTGTTTTTAGAGAATTCATGGGTGCAAGAGGCTAAATGTTTCCAAAAAGGGGGACTCCTTGAGTCAAACAGTATAACTTTGCAATGCCATTTTGCAAATCCAGTTTTTTGGATAGAAATCGCTAAAGGGCTATTTTTTGCGTTTTACTTAGTTGATATTGGTGTAATTACATAAATACTTTCTTTTAAAAGTCTGAAGTGTTGTAGTCACTACTCTACAGCCATTTACAGCTTCTTTATTACATAAGCAGAATAACAGCCATTTACTTTTGGGTATATAATTTAGGCTCAGTAATGCTAAAAACCCCTTAGAGTATAAGGAGTTAATTATAGCAGTAAATCAAATCTCTAACTTTTCATTTTTCACGTGTACCATTTTAAAGATATTTGCATGAAATGCCCCCCACATAGCTTCCATGAATGTGTACGTACTGAATCTCAGAAAAACAGACATTCGGAGAAGCAATTACCATTGATTTATAACATGAGGCTATGTGACATAATATGGTTCCACAATCTGCAAAGTTGGACAACTGGTAGGAGACAAAGCGGTTAATGTAAATATTGTTGAATATAAATCAAAGAGACTTGGGGTATCTGGAGTACAATGTTCATTTCTGGTCATACCAGTCAGCAATGTCTATGGATAAGAGAGTTTAAGACATAATTATTGATACCAGTTTGTAGAACATCCTTCAGTCCAAAAAAAGCAGAGTCTTTTTAGTTGAATTAAGATACACTGGTGAAGGGCTGGATTGGTGGATAAAACCAAATACATTTATAACATTGTATCAGTTTGGTAAACAACTGTATTCATTTACCTAAACTGCTCTTTTTGTACATTTATTTTTTATTTTATTAGTTACTGAACAGTTTGTATGGCCTATTATAAGAAGCATGTTTCATTTGGCACAGTTGTAAATTGAGAATAGTGAGTTGGCATATAAGTGCTGTAGTTGTTTCAGTATGAGTGTGAGAAACACATAAAAACTCCTGCTCAACTCAGAGCTTAATGCACTAGATAACTGTTTTTATAAGCAAAAGAAAGAAGAGTGAAGTGTTATTTATACCACAGCAACAACAATACAACACAGTACTGAAATAGAGCAGTTAATCTTTATTTTGGGCAGAACACTAAACTGTTCTTACTGAGTGAATTCTTAAAAAGACTGTAGTGCCAGTAATCATTCTTAAGTTCCACTGTGACCAGTAAATTGATTTGTAAATCATTTTAACTTCACAGGATGACTGTTCATTGTATTTTCGGATTTTAAGTAAATGATTAGTTACTTTATTACTGTATATCACTGAGGCTACAAATTTTATTTTGTCGGATTAGGCCCTAATTGACATCAGTCAGAATGACCTTGCAGCTAAGACATTGGACGTTGCACCATACATTTGCCAGTTACATCTCCTTCCCTGACTGACAATGGATTCATAACTGCTTGTGTGATAACTATATAATATATGTAAGGAGTCATACTATAGCTAAGCCTATAGCATAGTATGGCAAAAGTTACATAAGTGCTGGCTGCTGGCTATATTGCAGGCACTGATGCTGGACAGGTATATTTTTGTGGAATAAAACATGCACTTTGTGGAGCTAGCTTTTTCTTCTCACTGTAGAAGTTATTGAACTTCTTCCATGCCTTACAGCACTGGGTAGAATCAAACTAAAAATTCATAGGGTGCCTTCCATGCCCCTGGCAGTTGCTTATTTTATTTGGAGTTGTAGAGGGCTGGTTACTTGGCTGCAAAGGGCACAAGTAATAAAAATAAAAAGTTTCAAACTCGTTGGCTATCTCTGTACCTGTGGTTTAGCTTAAAGGTTATTTCTAAAAAAAAATTAGTTAGCATTTCATAAATTCCATATTGGTTAGACATACAATATGTGTAGGTCAACTAAATCTAATGATATGACATGTAATGTTCTAATGGAAGAGCAAATTCACAGAGAACAGTACACTTCATTGCTAAAAACTAACCAGTAAGCATTATATATGTATTTAATTAGCTGAGTATTTGAAACCAAAGTAATATTTATTAGTTCAAAAAATAAAAGGTGATGAACATAATGAGATGATGTACTGTATATTGGATCAAGATTCCTTATTTTCAACATTTGTAGAAAGCAACATACTGTATTTAATGTTGACACCTGTTTGCAAAACCTGGGTGTTATATTGGATTCTGAAATATGGCTCCAAGCTCATATAAACATGGCTTGAAAAACTGCTTTTCTTCCTCTTACAATTGAATAGACTATATATAGACCACTGTAATTCCTTTTATAAATGTCTTTGTAAGCATCTGTGACACAATCTTCAAATGGTTTAAAATTCAACAGGTTGCTTATTAAACACAGACAATTTTAAGAGTTTACTCCAGTACATCTCATTTGTTATGATTACCTTTCAATAAATAAAGAAGCCAGTTTTAAAGAGTTTGTATAAATGAAAGCATTATAAATAACATAGTTTTTTCACAAATTCATGTGACACTGCTGTAGTATTATTTTATTTTTTAGTATTAATTTTGTCATATTTTGTTCAGTTACTGAATGGAAAATGTCAGTAACTGTACATAGATGGATACATTTATATTGCTCAAATCATTTTTCATAAACCAATGCTAAAATCCTCCCCAAGCCTATAAAATCTTCCCAGTGTGCTTTATTTATTTATTAGCATAATAAAGTTTTTATCTCTTCCTTATTTTTATTGGAATTATTTTTGGGGAGGAAAACTATTTAAACTGATTGTTACACCTTATTAACAGTTTTTGTGAGAATAAATAGTGCAGTTTGCAAATTGTCATATTTTGTGAGAAAAAATAGTGCAGTTTGCAAATTGTCATATATATAGAGAGAGTTAGGATCAATGTGATTAGCCAACTCCAGTGGAATTGTTACCACATCCATACAGATGATACCTACAGATTACTGTTTTGACTAATCATTTTTAACTGAGTATGCTGAATATTAAAGTTTTACTTTGCTTTGCTAAAATAAAGCCGCACTAAAACAATTGTTTATTGATAACTGACATAAAATAGTGCTGCCTATCTTAGCTATGTTTAATTAGACAAGTAGAAGGACAAAACAAATGGTAATAGCAATGTCTTGTTAATGCACCAATAATACAGGGAATTTCAGTTTGCCTTTATGTATAGAGAAACCATAAGCTCCATCTCTAACCTTTGGTTGGCTTCTTCTTTGATGTAGCTAGTTACTTAAAATCCTGCATATAGATTCGGATAGTATTAACTATAGGAAGGTGGTATATAAAGAAAAGGTTGTTTAGACATTAAGGGCTGACTTCAATATTTTTAAAATGTTGCGGCATACATTCATTTATCTCATAAAGGCATGTTGTTAAATGATGTTTATAATGTTTTAATTCAATCTGCTTATAGTGGAGGTCAATGGGGTACCTGTAGAAACTTAAAACAAATGCCTTAAACTTACCAAATGCATCCTTTTTAACAACAGCATTCTGTAGCACAGTAAGCAATAGTAGCTCAAAGTGCATTGCAAGTTGTTAAAGTACATGGGAGGAAAAAAAAAAAATAAGAATAATAATGATAAATAGTATACATAAGTAATGCACACTTACATAAAATAGATATACTCTGATAAAAAATTAAGAGAATACTTAATCATCACAGTCTTAACGCCAAGTCAATAACGTTTCAGGGATATCAATCTGTCGAATTAGGAAGCACGTGCTTTGGTACAAATGAAAATGACAAGTGCACAGTAGAGGCAACAGCAAGATAACCCCCAAAAAGGGAATGGCTTTGCAGATGGTGGCCACAGACAATTGCTCTTTCCTTATCCGCCCTGATTGATTCTTCTCTAGCTTTGCATTTTACTAGAAGCTTTGGTGTGTCTCCCAGCACAGTCTCAAGAGCATGGTGGAAATACCAGCAGATGGGTCAGGCATTACATGAGGAGAGCTGAACAGGGCTATAGAAAGGCATCAACCCAGCAGCAGGACCAGTATCTGCTCCTTTGTGCAAGAATGAACAGGAGGAGCATTGCCGGAGCTCTATAAAATTACCTCCAGGTGGCTACTGGTGTACATGTCAGAAACAGACTCCATGAGGGTGACAAGAGGGCCTGATGTCCTCTCGTGGGACCTGTGCTCGTAATCCATAACCATGCAGTTTGATTGGCATTTGCCAGAGAATACACAATTGGCAGCTGTGCCATTGGCACCCAGTTCTCTTCACACATGAGAGCAGGTTCACACTGAGCACATGTGATAGACTTGAAAGAGTCTGGAGACATTGTGGTGAATGTTACACAGCCTGCAACATCATTCAGCATGACCAGTTTTGTGGTGGGTCAGTGATGGTATGTGGAGACATTTCCCTGGAGGATTGCACAGACTCTGACTGGTGTTAGGTACCAGGATGAAATCCTCGGAGCCACTATCAGACCTTAACTGGTGCAGTGGGCCCTAGGTTCCTCCTGGTGCAGGACAATTTCAGCCTCATGTGGCTAGAGTGTGTAGCCAGTTCCTGGATAATGAAGGCATTAATGCCATTGACTTGCCTGCACGTTCCTCAAACCTGAATCCAATAGAGACCCTCTGGGATGTTATGTATCGGTGCATCCGACACTACCAAGTAGTGCCACAGACTGTCCAGGAGTTCACTGATGCCCTGATCTAAGTCTGGGAGGAGATTCCCAGGACACCATCTGCTGTCTCATCAGGAGCATGCTCAGACGTTGTCAGGAGTGTATACAAGGTCAAGGTGCCATGCACAGTACTGAGTCACATTATGAGTTACTGTGATTTCAATTTTGGACTATGATTTTTGGTGTAATGTTGAATCCAGCCCTTAACAGGTTTGTGATTCTGGTTTCCATTGACTATTGTTACCTTATTTTGTTCTCAACAAATTACATAGTATTATTCAGTAAAGATTTTCCACTTGAATATTTCATTCATCATTCATTAATTGAGATCTGATGTGAGATTCAAGTATTCCCTTACATTTTTTAGGCAGTGTTAATTAAGAGAAGTAGAGTCCTTAAATATAAAATTGGTTCTTGAAGTATTTAAATGACAGGCCAATGACAAAGTCATTTGGCCAGGGTGGGCAGAAAAAATGAAAAACTAGTCAACCTGCAGAAAAAAAAAATCTGTGGGGGTTCCATGCCAAAAACTGCCCAGCCCCAACTAAGCATTCTACCTAAATACATTTTCTTTCTTTCTTTCTTTCTTTCTTTCTTTCTTTCTTTCTTTCTTT
>JANRMT010062792.1:49229805-49268592 GCA_026402145.1 Polypterus bichir lapradei
TTTCTTTCTTTCTTTCTTTCTTTCTTTCTTTCTTTCTTTCTTTCTTTCTTTTAAAAGGCCTCTTCTTAGATGATTCAATGTAGTGGGTCTTGTGGCAGGTTGGTGTATTAGCTTTCATTCACAGACAGCTGTGCAGGACTTTAATCAGGTGGTGGTGGTGGTACAGAAGCTTCTGGTTTCATAATTTTTGACTGCTGTGTCTCCAAAATATGTTTGTGGTAACAAAACAAAGCTGAAAATAATTAACTTTGCCATAGATTCTGGGTTCTTCCAGATGGGATTAAAGTGGAGAAAGACAAACAAACTATGCTTGCATTCACTACACTTTTGACACGCAAACTTATTCTGCTAAACTAGAAGAACCCAAACTCTCCTCTTTTAAGTCAGTGGGAAACCGATGTTTTATACTATTTGAAACTGGAAAAAATCAAATCCTCAGTTAGAGGATCTGTACAGATTTTTTTCAAAACATGGCAGGATCTAATCAGTAATATTTTAAAATAAGCTCTTAAAGCACAGAGGAAGCAATTATTTCTGTATTTCTTTGTCTTCTCCATTCATCTCTATTGGCTTATCAAACTTATTAATTTAGGTATGTTTACAAGCCTTAAATTTTATGCCGTTTGCCTTGCTCTCTCTCTCAGGGGTGGGGGGTCAACTTGTTCTTAATTTTACTTTTTGTAAAAATTGATTGATTTGTATGGAATGATTGCAATAAAATTAATAAAATTTCAAAATAAAAAAAAACAAAAAACTTTGCCATAGATTCTTGCCATTATCTTCCCTGAGGAAAGGATATGTGTTCTTTTTTACAGTTTACAGTGGCTGGTGTTATGTAGAGTTTTTATGTAACCAAAAGCCAGTGTAAAGGAAACTGCAGTACTAATTGGAAGTGGTAGAATAGAATGCTGCAAAATAAAGCATATGTACATAACCTGTTTAGTATGGCATTGCTTTTCAACTGAAATTGTTTAAAAGTGCATATATTCAGAAAGTTAAAATAAAATGAAAAAATGAGGTGTCTGTAATTTCATTAACTTCATTTAATTTGTGTTTAAAGCTGTAAAGCTTGTAGTGCTTAGGTGGCAATTATACCAAGCAATGTGCCTCTTCCCCCTAACAAGATCAATAGACAAACTTACAGTAATGAAAATCGTTTATCTGGCCCTGTAGACTTCAATTTCTTCTAGCAGTTTAATTTCAGATATGACAGTGTCTACAGAAAACTATTAATGTTGTGGACACAGTATCTCAAACATCAGCTTTGCATAAAAATTGGGCTCTGCTCTGGATATGTTTTAAGTTTTTTAATTTAAGTCACTATCACTGCCAACCTGGCTGCATAACTATGGGCTGTAAATTTTCTTCTCTCCTATCTACATTTACTGTATGTATCTCTCTTTTTTCTAATTTTCAATCTGATAAATCTCCTTATCTTTGTATTCTGGCTCGTACAATTAAGATTCAGAAATGAAATATTTGGTTATCTTTATGCTTGGACCTATTATTGGTATAAAATAAGTGCTTGTTTGAGTGAATCCTTAGAAAATAAAAATTTCTCTGGAAAAAAAATAGTGCCATAATTGCTATCAGAGTACAACTGCAACTCCAACATTCATTATGCTGCCTATAAGTAGCCATAATTTTTGAGGTGAAATGTTGACAGCTGGGCTTCTTTAAAAACAAAAGAGGAAGCTCAAAAAATATTAAGGATATGCACTTTTCTGAGTCGTGTTTTTTCAGCACTCATGAACATCAGGTTGAAAAGGCTTTATTTTTTAATTTTTTTATTGTTCTGTTGACCCCATTGAAAGATCCTGGGTTTACATCAATTTTTAAGTTAACAAATTGCTTCATTTAACACAAGTATTGGGGAAACTGATTTTTTTATGATAGTGCAAAAATAACAATTTAAATATACTGCATTTTTTTCTTCAAATTATTTCTAATCCTTTTTAAGCTCTGGAATGTGTTCACTGTATATGTGATGGATTATAAATTAAGTTTGGCCAGACAAATGCTGTGCTTACTTCAGTAATCATGTTATTATGGCAAAATATTGTCCAGTTTAAGTCATTTTAATGACTACATTCCAGTCATGATATCCCATATGAGTTGTGCAATTTTTTTTTTCAATTTAAGACTTTTTACCTGACCCTTGCTTGGATATCAAATGCATTCTTGATATGGCTTTAGATGTGATTCAGAAAGATTTTCAAAACGGGCAATTTTCTAAATGTGTATTGCTTGTTTGATGTTTATCTTCATGACATTCTAGGATTGCCCTCTAAACTGTTCTTCAAAAGACATCCTTACAGTTAATGCTAGGAGTGCATCTCCATACAGTAACAAGTTCAAGCTGCTTCTACTAAATTCAGAACCATGAGTTTGCATCTTAGTCCCTAGGTTTAAAAATGAGCAATGCACCTTCCTTACCTATAGCCAGAGAAGACACAGTCAATTGTTTTTCTGCATATGAAATGGTGATATCACTGCAGTTATGAATACAACAGCTTCACTCCTTATCGATTGCATGTGTCTCTAGTCTAAAATTTGGCATATTCAGCAAAGAACTGGTCCAATGTTTACATGCAAATGTTGCACTACTAGTAGAGGACCCTAACAGGACAAATGGTTCATTATTATCCATTCTGGAATGTTGAGCCTGTCTGAAGGTGGATACTTTACATATACCTATCCATTAACAAGTTGCTTCATTTTGAGTAATCCAGTCTGGTGCATTCCTTTGTTGTTTCATGTAAACTGACAGATCTCAACTGTTAATAACTCATTCAGTCTTGTTACAGAGATGTTTAGTTGGATGGAGATCTAGTGACTGGGTGTGCCATTAAATTCATTAAGCTGAATTCATTGTCATGTTTCAGGAATAATTCCAGGACTTCCATAGCCTTGGAGTAATATAGTGTTGAAATTGTCCATTTGCAGGGTGCTGTAGATACACTGCTGTTTCTGAAAGACATGTTTAATTTATAACAATATTCAGATATTCTATGACATTCAAGTATTGATCAGCAACATCAATCCCAGTCTGCAACATTAAAAACAGATCCAGTATCATTGTATTACTAGGGATTCTTGATATGCAGCTGGATGGATCTGATCCACGCATCTATGCACACGTTGATTTTTGACCATATCCTGGATCTCGTTGTGAGTGAGCCAAAATGTCATGCTAGGTAATGTTTTTTTTTGCTCTTTTCAACCTTAGTGTTGCCTGTTAATTCAGTCAGAGGGCTAGGCCATGGGCAAACAGTACGTAAAAGGAGGGGCTAGGGTGGAGTTCTTTCCTGTTCATGATAGTGTTGCCCTGTGTTGCCGTTCTTTATAAACAATCTGTTTCTTACAAACTACTAGCCAACATTGCCTATATGAATAAAACAGCAGCTTTATTGCTGCTGGTGCTGTTTATGTTGCTGCAGCTACTATGCCATATTTTGAAAATGAATTACATCTTAAGGACTGCACATTCTTCATCCCTCTATCAAAAAAAAAACAAAACAAAAAAACTCCAGTGATAACTGTAGTGCTTGTGAGAACATCAGAGCAATGGTTTAAAAGGATATTAGAAAATTTAAAAATCAGTTGGAAAAAATATAGCAGAAAAAGGGGAAAGATGACCCAAAGAGATTCATGCAGAATTTTTAGTTGTAAGCAGTCCATGAAGGAAATGGCAAAGTTTATTAGGAATGGTAAGGATGAGTTACAGTATATTGTCAGTGGAAGTTTACATAAGTCAATAACCTTCCAAAAGTAACAGGGACTACCATAGAGGTATTTCATGCTTTGGAAACTAAAGAATGACAAATACTGTTCAAATTATATAGGCTAATATCTAAAATATCATTAGAACCAGAAAACATTTAACGTAAGGACATTACAGAGCACATATGTAAACCCTTGATGTATATTTAATTATATGTAAGGAATAAAACCTGTCAAATGTGATCTGATTATATGAAAAGTGTGGTCAGGCTAATCTAAGTTACTTTAGCCAAGTGAGCCTAACGTGTATCATGGGTAATTCAATGAAAACAGTTATTAAGGAAACAATTGAGTGTCACATGACAAAAAGAAGTATATTAGTAAATAGTCAACATGTGTATATATGGGAGATTTTGTTTTTTACCGGTATACTGGAATCCTATGAGGTAACAACAAATGCATATGATTACAAAGGTAAATATATTATGTTTCTTGATTTTTAGAAACCTTTTCATTGGGTCCCACATCAGAGGCTAATGATCTAAATAAAAGAAGTGACAACTTAAGGCGTAGTGTGTAGCTGGGTTCAAATTTGGGCAACATCATACTGGGAATCAAGGATAATAGGGAAAAGTGTTGTGCCCCTCAGGGATCAGTCCCAGGAACACTACTGTTTTTAATATATACTGTATATATATAGGCTATAGATAAGAATATGAATGATATACTGTTTAAGTGTGCAAAATTTGACTAATCACATGAACTTATATATACATCCCTCAGGGAGGCAAGGAAAAAGTCAGCATAAATGTTAGAAACCACCACAAAATCATGGAGAGTCTAATACAGCTTAAGTGAACGTAAAAATAAATAATTTCTTGGAACACAGCATACAGTATATTGTTTGCATATACTTTCACTTTAAATGTTAACATACATTTTGTATTCAGGATTACACAGCTGAAACTGCTTAAGTATTTATAAGTATTTTTAGTAAAAAGCAAAATAATGCATTTTAATCAGATAGGAACATAAAATAACACATAAATGAGAAATAGTTTAAACATTTGCAGCCATGTTCACATATTTCTGTGGATATGCAAACATTTGTAAGCTGCAAGTGGCATGCAGACTTATTACTAAATAGACTGCATCTGCACAGATGCTTGGCATCTTTACAGTGACACTTGCCACAGTTTTCTTTTATTAAAGTATATGTGGATCATGCCACATGGTACTACATTATACAACCTGGAGTGAGACAGAACTGAAGGGATGCTGTGACATAAGTGGATTTCCAAAGTTACACTGCTGCTTTAGTATTTAATTGTAAAAAGCAAAACAACTCTTTTCAGTCAGCTGAAAATATAAAATAACACATTAAGTAAAAAACATTTTTTTTCTGTATAAATCATTTATAAAAATGACAGCAATACTTACATATTTCACAGAATGTATATGTAAATGGTAGGTGACATGATAAACTGAATATAAAACTGCACACATAATCAGTCTGCATTCTTATTTTTGCACTCTGTGCACAATTACTGCAACAAAAATGGTGGCTCTACATTCGCTTACATTTTGTTGCATGTGCACACTCTTACCTGGCACTGCATCTGCACTTTATTTTGTGTCTGTCTCTTTGACCATGACTTGTTTTGCCTTTCACAGTGGGGTGACAGCTTTTATCTCATTTTACAGTTTGTTACAATGCAGGTTTATCGTTCATATAAATAACTTATTTAGCATGGAAACTGTCATGATAATATTGCCAGGAATGACACTTCTCTTATTGCCTATGGAAGACTTAATGAGTTGTACCATCACAGTCTTTCCCTGGTAATGGAGTGAGATCTTTCCCCAAATAAGGAATTTTGTTTAATATAAATGTGTTATTTAAAGCTGCAGCTATCCAAAATTTGTTCTAGGCATCAACATTTCATCAGGAAATGCTGTTTTTCAGAAATTACTGTAATTTGTAATGAAAAGTCTCCGATATAGCAGAAAAGCTGTTAACATACAAAGTACACAGAGAATGAGGCAACATTTAGGAAATAAATAATATGATTTGAGTACGCATTTGTCATCCATCTATTATGTATATATTTGATTCAGTACATAAAATGGAATGCATATGTGTTTCAATGACTAAGCCAGCAGTTCAATATAGTTTTACTCAAATTGCTTTTTTTGCCTAAATGGTGCCTTATTGTTAACCAAGTCTCATGTTCAAACCATTCTTCCAACTTCAGCATGGTACAATCTCAGATGTGTGTAATTATCTTCATGTAAGATTGTTTATTCTCATAATTGCATATGTTGTCAGGATGACAATATCTGCGAAAATGTGAGTGAGCTGCCTTCCAGTGCTGTGCTCTTGACTCATGGCTAGCTTCGGCCACAGTGTGCCATCTGACGTGTTCACCTTTCCACACACTGAATTGATGCTGGCCATCTTTTTATTCCAAGCTGTGTGAAAACCTTTTGATGCCAGTGCAGTTATTTATGGAAAGACAGGAGTATGACAAACGCACTGCTGAAATAATTAAAAGTTTAAAAGCACAATGCCCTTTAGTACCACCCATGTCATTTGTTGTGTTAAGCAGGCAGAGCATGGTGGTAGTAGATTTGTACCAAAATATCTTATTTTTAATTTAAGCAAAATTTTCACAGACAATAACTCAAATTTAATTTTTGAATATATAGTTTTTACATTTGTGTGTATGTAAGCTGCCTGAATGTACCCATTTGAAAAAATGAAAGTTCCTAAAGTGTATTTGCTCTTAAACAATTAAGCTCTTGGAATGTTCAGTGTCTCATCCAATGACAAATTATAAATGGTACATAATGCGGTTTCTACATATCACTGGAACATTTTCTTTCATTTCATAAGGGTGGCAAAAGTCAAAAACCTTTTATACTTCTGCCAAAAAGTTTTCTTTAAAGTTCAGGAATGGCAAACAGTACAATGCTTTACTATCAATGTGATTATTTTATTTTTAAATGTGCAATGATTTTGTTCCATTTTTGTTGTTTTTTTTGGATTAATAGTTTAAAACAAATTAATAAAGTGGGTTAGTGACATATTTTGATGCAAATGAATTGTCAGTTTCATCCAAATGATTAAATGATCAAATTAATTACTTTAGCTATCAGATTATAGTGAAATCAGAGGAGAACATTTTGTACATTGCAATAATGTATTTGTGTTTAAAATATGTTTTGCAATTACTGGTAGATCAAAATGCAGAATTTTGTTATGTTTTGTCTCAAGTTGCTATAGTTTAACATGAGGGTGGGGATATTTGTAAAAGGAAAGCTAGGACCAGATGTGATGGAAAATTAATGTCGGTGCTGAAGATTATTTGCATAAGTAAAATGTCACATGAAAGTTTTTTCATTCTTTAATACTGTTTAATACTAATTTTGTGGTTTATGTCAAATATTTTTGTGCTTTGTATCTCTGTAAGTGTATATTTTACTAAGTGAAAAGGACATTATTATTAATTATTACATTGATATATTTATTTGGTTTTTATAGTAATTGTAATCATATATTAATATCTTAAAATTGTAATAATTCAGTTGACTAAACTTTAATTATATTGAGAAACCTTCAGTCTTTAAGCAGGATATTTTTAGGTTTATTTATTAGGAGAAACAGATGATTATTATACATGAAAAGTTTGACCAATTCTAGTAAGCCTTTGAATTATTGCTATAATGTGAAAGTTTTTAATGCTCATTAAGATAGTTGAATATGCATTTCTAATTTATTTGCATAAGACATGCAGCTAACTTAATGTAATTCTATTAGTTTTCACTTCATATATTTTTTCCTTTGATGGTTTCTGCTCACATTGCTTGTAACTTTTTATTTAAAGACCTTTACACTAAATTACCTATTAAACATGCTCCTTCATTTTTATGTTTTACAGTTAAATATGAGTTCAGAATTATGAAGTTGAATAGATTTGTGTAAATAAAGTACGTAAATTCTAATGTAATCTAAAAGTCATTAAAAAAAAGAAGAAAAAAGTACTGTTTAATCCTTGTACCGTAAATTTGCTTCCTTCAAGACAATACATGTACAAAGTCTTAATAGTGGTTCTGAAAAGATGGATAAATATAGAGATAGGTAGAATATTTAATGTAAATAAAAATGTGAGGAGACAGATAGATATACAAATATATATATATCATTTAAAGGTTTGCCTTTGTACTCTGTTTTAAAGCTAGCCTAACACTTAGGTGTACTGTAGTAGGTTTTTTCATATAGAATGATGGTTGAAAGTGTACATAAAAATTAGTTTTAAAATATATATTTCAAATGTAATTCACAGTAGCTAAAGTACATAAAAAGTTGTATATTAATTCTTTACTTTGTAAATGTAGCTTTTACTTCAAAATTCCTACATATATATTTATTTTAAACAATAATTTGTCACCTTATTTAATACTTGCTTCTGGTTTGGTGCACTAAAAATATGTAAACTGCCTTGCAAAGTAAAATTGAAAGAGCTAAATTGAAATGTTTTAAATTTAATGTCTGCAGTGGGCCAGCGCCCTGCCTGGGGTTTGTTTCCTGCCTTGCGCCCTGTGTTGGCTGGGATTGGCTTCAGCACACCCCTGTGACCCTGTAGTTAGGATATAGTGGGTTGGATAATGGATGGATGGATAAAATTAATGTACAAAATCTATATTTAGCAAGAAAAGAGTATCTTAGAAATGTCAATGTCAGTTTCCCTTCTGAATACTGAAGTTACTTACTCTTAAAGTAAATTCACCCCAAATGCAAAAAAAATACTTTTTGATATAAATAATAATGTCAAAGTAAATTTAGGATGAAGATTAAAAAGGCTTATGTGTTAAAAAGGGGAATGGAAGCAAAGAAAAGAATAATGTATATTTTTTCTTGTGTTCATGTTAGCTTTTATTTCTATTTTTGATTAAGGGTATAAGAACAATTGAAGTGCTCAAAGAGCCAGTAATCTTAGAATTATTTTATGAATTATTCTAAAAGATATATTGTACTTATGGTGAAAACAGTTAACACTGCATAAAGTAATGCTTATTAACGGTATCCCTGGTAAAACCTCTAATGGTTCAATTCTGTTTTTAAAGAAGTAAAATATCGAATGGTTTTATAATTTTGGAAAGTGCTATAATTTTGGAAATTACTATATTACTTATTTTTATAAAGAAGTAAGTAAGAAGACAAGGTTAAGTTTTAAACAGAATTAATAAATACTGCTGATTTTCACATTTTTCAGAATGATAAATTATGAAATAAGCAAGATATTTTTATTTACAAAATCAAAATAAAAAGAAAATAAAGGACTTCACATGGGCCGCTATGTGAAATGCAATATAGTTGCTGACTTTACTCTACAATTAGGTTATTTCCTTTTGTCTGTTCATTTCAACTAAAGTAATTTTTTACCAGAACTAAAAGTGATTTGGTATATATAATATTAAAAAGCCTACTGTAAAACAAAATATTGGTTAACAACTTTTGAAGAAGCATTTTGCAAGTACTGTGAGTTTATTACCTTCTTATGTACTACCCCTTGTTTTATTTTTGTTAGTAATGTTTTTCATTTAGCTTGTGTAGCAGTCAAAATCACTTCACATTTTCTAAATTTACACATAATTTTGTCCCAAAAGTTTGCACTCTTTCTTCCAACAAGGCATTGTAATTAAAGCGCTCCACTTTGCTTATTTAATAACATTATAATTAAGACAACTGCTTGTCTGTAGTTCCCACCCAAATTATTCCCCAGCCACACTTGAACCTTGGTCCTATCTCTGTCACCTGCACAGGTAGTTTGTACACCTCAACAGGCTTTTTTTATGCTCCCAAACACTTACATTGGCCATCCTTCAAGAAAGGCATACCAAGTCTGACATCATAGATTAGGGAAATAAAACACATTTCAGGCAGCTCTTTCTTCTGTCACTGCGAGATGTTCTCATTTGTTAATATATTACATTTATTAGAGTTTATCAAACACAGAAACAAATCATTTGGACCCTGCATAAGCAGGAGACTACCCTGCAAACTTATCTGAGCAGTTTCTCATTCCCAAAGTGAGACACTTTGTCCTGTGATTACTCCCCTGCTTTTATGTCACACACTAGACATAAAAAGAGAGTGCATTTCAGTCAACTTTGCAGTTCACATCTGAGGAATCTGTAGATTCACAAAAGACCTTGATGTAGTTCTCACTATCCACTCTACTGCTTCATTTAGATATGGTGCAGTGTCTCTTGTCTGATTTATCAATATTTGCCAAAAAAGCTGTGAACATACCATAATAGCCTTCCATCCATCCACTTTTAAATCTTTTAATCCAGTTCAGAGTCAGAGGGAGCCACTGTCTATCCAGACAAGTTCAGCGCGTTAGGAACTAATCCTGGAAGGGGGTACCAGTTCAACGCAAGGCACAAACTCACACACACACATTCATGCCAGCCAGAACATTCAGTGATCAGACTGGGATTCAAACCCAGTTATCTGGAGCTATAAGGCAGCCACAACAGAAAATAATACAATAGGAAATTGGAAAGTGTAATAATGGAGTCATAATGGTTGGCTGCTGTATCCAGTTCCTGGCTTTATCACTGTCTATTTAACATGTTCATCCAAGTTGCCAAAATCGTACATTTTATGTTTACAGATGAATGCGAAATGGTCCAACTTTACTATTCATGTTGATTTTTTTACACCTAATCCTACAAATATGCACGATATAGCATGTGCATACTTGGGGTAGTTCACACAAGGCAGTTTAAACTAATATGCCTTTTTTTTGGTACAACTTTTTTTTAGATAGTTCTTCTGAGCCTGTTGTTGGAGAGTGGGGTGAATAAAGTAATCAGAATTCAAAAAGTTTACATTTATAAAAATAAATAAAAGTATTTTAATTCAACATTGTTTCTTATTATAAAGTATATCTTTTTTGTGAATTTTGCCTGCTTCATTAAGGTTTTTCTTGGATGTCATTAATGGCCATTATCTGAGACTTGATTGGTGTTTATTTTTGCAAGCTTCTCTTGGTGTGAAACCTGAGAAGGCCAGGCATCAGCTTTTCAGCACTTTTTTTGTTCTGTAACTATTGCTAATGTTAGAAAATCTTGCTCCACTACATCCTTTGTTGGAATTAAGTTGGTGTAAGTATGATGCACAATAACTGATATTATAATAAACATATATCTTTAATGAAGATTCTGTTTTGTGCTACTATAAGTACTTTGGACAAATGCTTCTTTACTGAACTCAAAGTTCTGTTGTGTAACTGCTATGTTTTTCGGTTTGGTGGTTTTTTCAGGGATGTGGCAGTTTTATCACTGACTCAATCTAGGAATGATTTAATTTGATCTAAAATGATATTTTAACATGTGAGGTTATAGATGAAACAGGCCTTGTCAAGTTGCTATATGTGAAGACTTCCTGTTTTTCTGTATTGTGAACTTAGCTTTACTGCTTTTGAGCAAAGGTCTACAGTATATAAAAACCGAAAGTAAAGTGATTGGCAATGTGCATTTCTTACAGTTATTGTGTTTGCCCATGTTCTGTGGGCTAATCACCTGTAAATTGACACTAGATTTCTGTAGACCATAAAGTGGTTTTGAGTAATGCTTGGCATGATTAGTCTGTCTGTATATGGGGTCTTGCCTTAGAGGCTTTGTATACTTCAGTGTATGCCTGCCAGTAGATAAGCCTCATTCACCAAACCACCTTCTCTCTCTTTGTCTCTTTTTTATCCTGTGAATGTGTGCTCATTTTGTTTTGATGTGAAGAACTTTATGTACTAATTAAATAACCCTGTTAGCATCACTTAAATTATGTTTTTTGAAAATTATTTACTTGAAAATATTTTTGATTCAATGTGGACCTTTGGAGTGGTTTAAATCTGTAAAAACTATATTACAATCCCCAACAATCAATATTGCTGAGTTCAGCTGTATGAATAACTTTTTTTCTGACAAAAACAGCATATTCAAGAATCAAAATACACATATAATCTCCAGAGTCTTAGGTTTAGATACTGGCTTGGTCACTATGTGTTTTCAGTTTGCAATAATTATTGCAAAATTACACAATACTTCTGTGAAATAATGCAATATTTTATTTTCATTTGTGTATGTGAAAGCAGTGTATGTTTTAGACCCCAGCAGAATCCCTTAGAAGACGCAGGCAAACACATACCTGTCTTTATGCTCAGATGCTAGTGCACTTTTGTCTTCCAAAACAGACTGAATTAATTGCACAGTCTTTACTATCTTTACCAAAAAAAAAGATAAAAGTTTTTTTGTTTTTTTTAATTATAAATTCATTGGGTGTCACAGCTAAGTAAAGGTGTTTGTCACTGGCTTTTTATAGTCTATATCAAAAGCATAAAATGATGCCAGCTGTTACTGTGATTTCCCATTCAGTTTTATAATGTTTTTTTTTTCTGGGTGCTCCAACTGCCTTCAACATTATCAAAGAGCTGCTAAATTAATTGGCATCTATAATTGTGAATGACTGATAGCGTGATTAATTTCCACTACAGTGAACTGGCTTCATGTAACCCAGCATGAGAGACAGAGGGCTGAGAAATCAGATGAATTGATGAATGTTGGCTCCTTGTTTTCATCAGCTAAGGCTGTGAGAAACTTTAAAATTCTTACATCTCTTTGCATATTATGTAAGTAATAATCATATTGAATACACTTTTACTTCCATGTACTTTCCAGTCAACTTTTATTTTATACATAGCACATGACAATAATAACCAACACAAGATGACTTACTGTACAAACTAATGAACTAGACAATTCATATCAACACAAAATATCAAAATAATTTACAACATAATGCAGTTGTAAATGTATAAAGTACCTATATGTTTGCAGCTTTGACCTGAGGCTGTGCAGTTTATCAAGTCCTTGATTTACTTATTATGACAATGTTTTAAGATTACAAGATGCTAAATATAAAATATAATTAATATTTAAAGAATAATTTAATTTCAGTAACACACAACTATGTACACTTTATTTCCATTTAATTTTTAATTTATATAACCTTATTTTCCGTGACATATCTTAAATTCCAACAAAAATACTTCCTTTGCAATATTTAATACCTTATGTTTAACAAATAATAACTTAACAATACATGGCTAGATAATTTATTAGAGAGCTTTCTTATTATTTTAATTCTGTTTTGTTGGATGGTTGTATGCTTTCTGACAAAATTGTTAACAGTGGCCAAATGAATTCTAAGTTGATAGGCAGAGAGAGTGAGGTTTGGCTTCAGGTGGAAAATAGCCACAGTTTTTAGCCAGAAGTGGTTATTTTCAAATTTTTGATTTGGTTCCTGTCCCTTACCTAGGTTTTTAGTATTTGGGGACCTAGTGTCTTGCTAGTTGAACAGCTTACACATTGTAATTTGTTCACTAGTTGAAGCTTGCATAGGCATTCCAAGTGCCTTATCATGTATAATGCCCTTTGTAAATGTATATATATCTTTTTTTTACAAAAGATTGATTATTTTGGCATTGATAGAGTTGTGCCTTGTAACATGGAGACAAGGGTTCAAGGTCATGGTGCTCCCTACATTAAGTTTACATGTTCTCCTTTCCAAAGCCATGTGGGATAGGTGTATTGGTTATGTTAAATTGGCCTACAGGTTGGACATGCAATTAAAAGACCACAGTGACATGGACAAATGTAGTCTGGCTACTTCTGGCTGATCAAGCTGAAATTGTAAGTCATTTTAAAGTAGGGACCACATGCTAACAGGCATGTTATTTCACATTTTTAATAAAAGTTTAAAAACTGTGTGAAGGAAATTAAATTTTACTTATTTTTATTTCACTTATTGTGGAGTGACTTTGGAATATTTATTTAAAAAAATCTATGACACTCTGTTCCCATTTAGTTTAAAAACTGTGTGAAGGAAATTAACTTTTACGTGTTTTTATTTCACTTATTTTGGTGTGACTTTGGAACATTTATTTAAAAAAAATCCTTGACCCTCTGTCCCCATTTTTTTCCTCAAAGGTCACAGTAATTTACTCTTTATTTTGATGAATGGCAAAGAAGTGGTCTTTTTGTTTTCTATAAGCAGGATTGTATTTGCCTTTTTGTCCAGTACCTTTTTAATGCTGATTTGTTGAATGTGAATGAAGATTCTGCAACAACCTCATTGATTTGCTTTTAAGAAAAACAGAAACATGGCAATAACAGATCCACCGGTATTAGCCACATTGGACAAGAGACATAGTAAGAGATGTCAGTAAGCTTAGAATCTACAAACTAATGTAATACTGTAATGGAAAAAGCAAGTTAAAAAATTTATATAAATTTGAAGTGACAATACCTTCATTCAAGTGTCTTGTGGTAATGTATTTCGAATGGATGAAGAGGTTTATATAGAAGTTGTTATCTTGATGGGCTCTTCATTGTAATCATATCACTGCTTTGAATTGAGGGGTAAGAATCACCAATCTACCTTGTAAAATAAGGCTGATGTATGTTCTAAAATTAATTGTTTTTACTTACATTACTAAAAAATATTAAACTAATAATTTTACAAATTTCTTAGGAGTTCACATTTATGACTTTATGACAATTACTTGATATCAGGTATGGAAAATGTTTGCTCTTGCTGTTTGTATTGTATTTTAAAGTATTTAAAAATTCTTTCCAATGGATTCAGATGGCACAGTGGTGTAGTGACATGCTCTTCTTCTTACTTTTTGTTTTGTGATTCTCAATACCACTTTGTATTTTGAAATTTCAAGTATTGATTGTTTAGAAATGTATAATTGTTGCGCAGAAAAATCACATTCACAGATCAGTTCAGCCAAAATTAAACTGGACAAAGGTAACATGTGGTCAAAAATAAAATGGAGTTTAAAACCAGTAAGTGGGTTATTATCCAACCATGATAGCTGTTGTATTATGGTTAAAATCACTGAGAGAAAACAGGATTTTTTATATACATAAGATAATTAGTTAAGATGACTGATATCACTAGGCAACTAATATCACTTCTGAAAGCTGACCCATATTAATTCTTGTTGTATTTGCATCAGCATGAATGTGGTTAGTAGATGACAACATTTAGTCTGTAGTACGGTCAACCAATTACACAGACCGACACAAAAACTGGATGGGTGACACCAGCAAAACATGGATGGGTGACACCAGCAAAACAAACATTTTCAGTTAAAACATAGACCATGATGTTCAATTATCTGCTTTGCTAGGCAGTAGATCAACAAATCCATGAACTTGTCTTTATCAAAAACAAAGCTGTGCCAACATTGTTAATGCTAAAATGTCAGACAAGTGCAGTAACCTGAACACTACCCTACCTTGCAGGCAGTGTGGTGTAGTAGTTAAGGCTTTAGACTTCAAACTCTGAGGTGATGGGTTCAAATCTTGCTACTGACACTGAGCATGAACAAGTTACTTCTCCTGCATGTGCACCAACTGGAAAAACAAAATAGCAATTGTATTTCAAATGTTAACTGCCTTGGGTAAAATGTCAGACAAATAAATAAATGTAAATGCAATCTGCCTTCTACTCCTGGTGCTGTACTGTGGGCAAGGGTATGAGTCTGTACTCTTCCAAGCAGGTGTTAGAATACTTCATAGCATGTGGTCTACATGACCTTTGACCATGGATTTTTACTGGAGTTATTACTATATATGAGTTAACCTCATGTGCCAGTGTTGTGCACCCCTCAGTATAGAATAAATGAATGAATGAATGTATCCAGTGCAAGTATACAGCCCTCAAGGGGATAACGTAATGAAGGACCAAATCAATTCGTAATTATAACAGCCAAAGTTTGTATTTGCTAAGCTCATCATGACAAATGTCGATTACGATAAGAACCTTCAATTCAATTTTGTATATGGGATACCATAGTAATGCAGTATTTATCCTTGCAGCTTTCAGGAATCTAGTCCCAGCCTAGTCTGTGTGAATGTGGATTATTTATATTCTCCTTGCATGTATTTTCTTTGGGTTCTCTGGATTTCTCATGTTACAGATATTTTCATGTTAGCATAATTAGTGACAGTAAATAGAAATAAGTGGAAAATGTCTGTTAAACAATATTAACATCACATTAAAGGCATTGTTTCCAAATGCACAAAACCTAATCCCACAAGACCAATCATTTACATCACCATCAACAATGAACCACCCCCATCAACTCCCCCATACTCATCCAACAGTACTATTCCCTTTCACACACAATACCTAATTCCATCAAAACAATCATTCTAATTTCTTTTCAAAATGGAACTGGGGAGGGACACAACAAATACATAGCTCTGTGTATGTGGCTGTTTGCAGAAAACCAGCCAGTATGGCAAATAAAGTTTCTACTTAGATGGCCTTAGAAATTGTTTTAGAAGAGGGAGAAGCCAACATGAAAGGCGCATCCACTTTGAGTGATGAAAAATTTTCAGAACATTTTCAGAAAATTAGGTTAATGATTCTGTCAATTTGGAGTATTGGCAGTGAGTTTGAAGAAGAGGATAGGATTGACTCTTAGACAAGAAGAGAAATGGATGTCAAAAAATAATGAAACTGAATGGAATTCTTGCCCCAGTATGGGGCCATCTGTATTTTGCTGCCAATGTCATAAAAATGCAAGCAGGGACAACACAGATGCAGTTGCTCATGTGCAGGACATCATGTCTTAAATGTTACTAATTGCAACTTGTTCAGTCAGGGAAGTCACATAACAGGTTTGACAAGTTTTCCAGCTCAGTAAGGAACATATATTACACAAAGGGTAAGACATAATACATTTTTTTTGCAGCTTTGTGTAAAAGTAAACATCTCTTTGTAAAGATGTGTAACAACAGTTTGTTTACCATATCCACATTTACAGCCAGCAAGGCATTTTGGGAAAGCTGCTTATGTGCAGAAAAAAAATAACAGTTCACTCCAGAACCACATGCAGGCTCCTTTTTTAGAGAAAGAACTGCAAGTTTGGAAACACTATTGAGCTGATGACAAGCACAGTTTGGCATGAATTTATTGACAAATAAACTGTCTTATCAAGCATTTGCTGCACTTTATTTATTGAGGCAAGTCTGTATGCCTTAGAAAGCCGCACCTCTGCTCTTTTGAAAGCTGACAGACTGGGCATTTCAAAAATCAAACTAAGTAATGACCTGCTTGCACTTTAATAAAATTGGCACTTGAATAATGACAAATGCTTATCTGTAAACTCTTGACGGTATACGTCCTCTATCAAGCAATTGCTGTGGCATACAGAGACAATTGTATAACCGTTTGAAAGCAACATCTACTTTTTCTACTGAATAAATTACCCAACCTTTGAAATATCTTAGTTACAGAATGAAAACCTTGTACATGCTTGGAGTTGGCTTTGCAGTGGCCATTTTGGCTGGGGTGAAGACAATGGGAAAAATGTTGAAAAACATGGAACACAGCATTTTTGCAGGAAAATTGTGAACTAACAGTAAGTAAACAAATGACTTTATGCATCATCTGTGAAATTTGCTTTATTGTCAGTCCCTGGGGTAATGAGTGCAGGTCTAAAATACTGAAACCCATGAAATTGTTTAGCACATACATTATAAACACTCAATTCATTCTTGTCATTGTGTATATCAGTCAAGGGTAATGGTTTTTCAAGTAGACCTTTATACTAGAAGAATAATCTAATTATTGTGATTTACTTGGAAGAGTTAAAGGATCATAATATCAGTACTGATTCAATCTATATGGATACATATACCGAGTCCAAATTTTAGTTACAGTATATATCCCTGCATTATATTAACGGTCAATTCATGATTACAATAAACATATAAAAAATAATAAGTTAAAGTAGAGAAAGAAGGCACAAAAAAGGAAAATGTCAAGTCGGGGAACACAATGTGGGTGAAACATGACACCTTTGACCCTGCAGTGGAAAAATTAGGATCAGAAAAAGAATTCAAGACATTTCAGAATATATATGCAATTAAATTTAATGCACACTCTACTTAGGTTATTTGGTAATCTGTTTATGTAGTTTTTTTTTTAATCAGAATGGTAAAGGTGCATGTCAATAATTGGTTAGTGGATTGAAAATATTAGACTGATTTTTGATCAGGCAGGAATCTGTTAATACTTTGCTAGATGATTGCCATTCACACACTTTTGTGTATAACCTTATTTTTACATCCCACATGTAACCTTTTTGAAATTGCAATAGCAATGGATTTAATAGTATCTTTATTAATGGTTTGGGCCAACATTTTTATCCTTGTTAACCCATAGTGTTTCAGTCTAAATCCAGATAACGCATGCTGTGTTTAAGTGAATATAATGTATTGTAAATGGCCTTAGTTTTTTTCACAGTGTGTTAAGGTAGCATAATGCAAGTGCACCTTAATTTATATTATATAAAATGCTTTGTTTAATTATTGAAATGGTTTTGAAATGTATATAGCCATGTCTAGAATGTGTACTGCATAGGAGAGGTGAGCAGGGGAATGTAGTAAAAGATAATCTTACTTAGAGTTTTTAACAAAATTAATATACATTTCATTTTATTTAAACTAAGTTGCCATTATGGAAATCATGGTACAGTGTTTGAAAAAGGCTAAATGAAAGTCTTGTCCACAAGGAATATTATGTGGAAGTAGTCTTTCTTTAGCAGAGTCTATAGGGGCTGAATAAGTGGGTTATGATGATTGATTGCTTACAGTAGTGTGAGAATAACTATTGTTCCTCTGAGCATTCATTTTATTTGTGGCAATTATTTGAATATAGGTCATTGTAATATACTCTTTTCTATTAATATTTGCATATCTTTAAATAATAAGATGCAAGATCAGATTTTTTTTTTTATAAAACTACACTTTTGTCATTTAATATTGAAATAAATTCTATTTGTTTAAACTAAATTTCTGTCACTAATTGTTATTTAATAACTTGTGAAGCCATAGCAGTTTCCATATTACTTTTGTCTTAATTTTCAGAACGTCTGGTGTAAAATTAGATGTTTAATATATGTCAAAACATTAGAAAACATGCACTATAGGGAAATTCTGTATTTTATGCATTATTTAATATATGCTTGAAGTGTGCTTTTATAAAAAGTTTCTATAGTCACATTAGAACATTATAGAAGATAATTTATCTTTGTTATTATTACTAATTTTATTTTCCTTTCTTTTTAGTTCTCATACCAGAGCTTTTACCCCAACCTAAACTAAATTTATAGAGTTCTAGAATGTTGCCTTTAATGCCTTTACACTGTTTTGTTCAGGGTTCAAAAAGGTGTTATGAAATATGAAGATGGTAATGCTTCTGGCTAAGAAAAGCAGAAAACAAATGTGAGAGCATGAGATAAAGAAATAAGTACTGAGAAATATTCTAATGAATTTACTTCAGTATGTAGGCTACCATGGGTAAACCAGTTAGAACTTGATAGATGAATGAATGGAGTAAGCTTCTTGAGACACTCCACAGTTGTCCATTCATAGTTAATAGTTTCCAGTAGAGAAATGTTGGGTCTTCAGACCATTCATCCATTTTTTGAACATGCTGAATCCATTACATGTGGTAGACTAACCCACTATAATCAGATGCAAGGCAGTAAACAATCATAAGATGGAAGCCAGTTCACTGCTGAGCACAGACAGATAGGCAGGCACACACACACAATAGCAGCAGAGCTAAAGTCATTAATAAACCTTAACATGCAAGTCTTTGTGAAATGTGAGGAACCATAAAACAAACACGGACTTAAAGAGGATGTTCAAACTTGACTTTGACTTGGCTGGGAACTGAAGCCAGAACTTGAACTTACAGAAAGGAAAGGTTTGTATAAAACTGTTTCCAACTCCTTACACCAGAAACTCACAGCTTTGTCATTTTTTTTTAACATGTGACCTATAAACTGTTGCCAACAGTGATACAGAATGCACCAAAAGATGATACACTGTAGAAACTTTAAGTGGTATCTCCCTCATGGTTATAGTCATTATTCTGACTCATTTTAGTGTAGTCAATTAAACTATTCTCAAGCTTTTAAGAGCAAGATATTACATGTCTGTATGAAGGAGCAGCTGCTTCCTTCGGAAATTAATGTAAAGGTGAGTGGCCATTTTTTCCCGACATTGCCTGACCAAAATTAATAAATATTTCAAAGTAATTGGAATGCCAGAGCCTGAGTATCAGTTGGTTTCTAGGATACAGCTTTTGAAAACGCATTCTTGAATGGCAATTGCCAATTTTAAGGTTGCAGCAGACAGCATCTTTAAACCAACTGCCTTTTTTGCTTTAAATGGGTTTCAGTATCGTTTTTACTAATATCTAGTTTTAAAAGTATGTTTACTGAGTAATGGATAATAATTTAATGTAAAAATATGGTATTATAATATCAGTATTAAAAGAAGTACAGAAGCTTGGGGTTATGTATGTGGATAGGTTGAACTATATGTTTGTGACGTAAGATGCCTTTAAGAAATTTGTGCCCAAACTAATACATATTACAAGGGCATCTGGATCATTTTCTATAACATCATTGGGCGAGATTGGTTGAATGGAACAGTCCGGTGATAGATTCAAGACGTAGTTCTGACTGGAACGACATAGCAGTTGTCACTGACTTAACATTACGTGAAAATGAGACCTGAATGTAGCTTTTAATGGTGCAAAATCGTGTAAATGACTAAGCTATTGCATACAGTATTCCATTGTTTTTGGAACCTTAGGGTTTCCTCTTGATATAATCTGACTGAGCTCTCTAGCCTGCAAGCTAACGTGATGTGGTTAGAATGATTAACATCACATCAAAATCAGAAGGCACAGTCCTCTCCTGGGTATTGATGCTTTCTGTATATTGATCCATTTTTTCATTTGTTTAACTCAGAATTCTAGTTTAAGTTCAAGTTCATATTTGTTGTCGTAAGTTTCTAGTACAATTAAAATCCTTGCATGCCTTCTACAGAAAAGTATCGATAGTATAATTCAGATGAACAGGGAATACAAAGTTGAACATTTAAACAACATCAGATTATGTATACAAGAAACACACAGTGGTCAGTAGGGGTTGTCTAGAAAATTTAAAAGCGCTCAAACATTCAAACCAGCTATCCAAGTCTCCGAACACACCTGGAAGTTACTCCATGATTTTCTTATTTATTTACAAATGTATGTAGCAAGAAATACTAAAAAACTGCATCCATGCTAAGTAGAAGATTTGATTTAATCACTGATAAATGATTTCATGTAAAAAAAAACTTCCTTACAATTGGAAATGTGTATAAGCCATTTCTTATGCATATGTCAGCATTTATAAAGCTGGAACACAAAGTGAAAATTGACAGTACATTTCAACCATCTATATGTCTTATGTAAATTATTTTGGTGTTGGTATTTGAGTGATACCAGGCAGCAGGGCATGGGAATGAACAGAAAGCTTCTTTTTGTTTTGCATATTAATTTCACATTCTGATGTTGTTGAACTAATTATATCAGTTAACTGACATGATTTCTCAACATAGCTGTTTTCAATGGTGGTAATAATGCCTAATAGATACGTTTAATGGTAACTGATGTTAGTGTATAACGGCACCAATATATCTTTTTCTATAAAATGGCACTGCTCCGTGCTACAGGACATAAATAGCAATGGCAGCGTTAACTGTTTAGGAGGATATCACCTGTGGTAGGCTATCAGGGATGACAATAATTTTTTGGTGTTGTCCACATGGAGTCTGCTTATTTGGAGCCTAAATTATAAAGATCGTCTCACAGAAATCACACAGTTCCTATTCTGTTACAAGTTTTAACAACAGTAGGGTATTTGGTGACAGGTTCTTTTCATTGTGAACTGGCTGACTGATCAGGAATCTCACAGTTATCGTTGAGCCATGTCATGCCAGCTGTGTTGGGAGGGGTGGAATCAAGATGCTATCCAGATAAATGCAATTTCTATGAGCAGGGTAAACAAGCTGAGATCAGAAGGCAATTTTCAGCAAATGCTAGTTTTCTTAATTAATCTAATCGGTGCAGTTGACTACACGCATGCTGCAATAAAGTCACAATCACAGAATAAATTAGCTTTCTAAATGTTAAGCACTTTCATTCAACTTTCATTTAACTAATGTGTAATGCTCAAATGTACTAATTTTTCTGAAGTGGCCTGGTTCAATTCACAATTTTATTTTATCAAATAATATGGGAAGCAGACTTCAGGGTCGTGCTGTGTGTGATGGTTAGCTTCTTGGTAAAGCCTATGTCATATTTGATGACTTTTCCAGCAATTTTAAGCCTTCATTTACATAATCTAAGCCAGTCGTAGGCAGTTGATGGCGCGTTACCATGAAGCCACTTGTGTAATGTGACATACCTAATGACTGAGACCAACTAGTCTGTGACTGGCTAGGGTGAAATCAAAAAGGTTTGATTTTCTGTTTGGTTGGAGGAATGGACTCTTTACATATGAGAGCTGGGAACCTGTAAGCATTGTGAGCCAATAGGGGCCACAGGAGAGCCCGAAACCCCAGGTTCCAATAAAGCTGATTTATTTGTACATATACCTTCCACACAGGTCCAAAAGCATAATCACCACAATTCTCTTCAGCTTCTCCTTTCTCTCTCTCTCTCTTCTACTCCTTAACACCACCCAGGCGAGTTTAGTCCACTCCCACCCAACTCTGACTCGCCTGGATGAGGGCAGCAAGTCCTTATATTTTGGTAACCCGGAAGTGCTTCTGCTCTTCCACCGTCAGGGTTAGGCAGAAACCCCATGCCATATGGCTCTTCTGCTTTCAAAGCACCACCTGGAGGCACCCATGGTACCCAAAAGACAAAGAACTCCAAGTCTCATAGTGCCCTATGGGTGGCACCGCTGCATTCCAGGGAAGCCGCCAGGAAATTAGGTCATTTATGTTAGGTAGAATGCCTAGAGGGGGCTGGTAGGTCTCATAGCCTCAGAACCCCTGCAGACTTAATTTTTTTTCTCCTGCTGTCTGGAGTTTTTTTTTTTTTTTTTGGTTTTACTGCACAGTAGAACCCCGTGAAGTTGCGGTTCAGGGTTCGCGGACTCAGTCATTCGCGGATTTTTTCCTAGATCCTAAAAATTAATTGTTAGCGGAGAGCACAAATATCCTCCGCAATTTTTTATGGCTTTTTTCGTGGCAAATACTGTGCTGTAGAGAGAACAGGAAGCAACCTCTGAGGGAAATGCAGTTTGGGATGATGAAAGTAGCCAATCCGAGAGCATTATTCATTTCTCTTTAATGCTGATTGACTGCTGCCCTGTGACGCGTCTCCAGGTGAGTGTCCTCGTGTTTTCCATTTTGTTATTGTATTCATTTTGTTATTCTTAAACGCACAAGATGTCGCCCAAAACCCCTGCACCTTCTAAGGTTTCTGGTACTGAGCCTAAGCACCAGAAGAAGCTTAAAACACTCCAGGAGAAGGTTGAACTACTGGATTTGCTCCGGGAACTAAAAGTTATGCTGCAGTAGCGTGCCTCTCTGGCATTAATGAAAGCTCCGTATGCTACATAAAGAAGAACGAAGCAGCGATCTGGAGTACCGCATCTGTAAGTTTCTGTGATAATGCCAAAAAGGAAACGACCATAAAGAATAAAAATATCGTCAGGATGAAATCTACCTTGGCATTGTGGATCACCGACTGCAGGAAAGAGTTGTGAGAAAGCACGGACATTGTACCAGCAGTTCACTACAGGAGACAATGTAGCAACTTCCCATCACAACGTTCCTGAAACAAAGAAAAGCCAGCACGAAACGCCACCAGAAGAATACCCGTCCAAAGATACGACTCTTCCAGAAGCGCCTGAAGAAGAGGCGCCACGCGAGGAGTTTTAAATCCTCTGCATCATATTGCACAGCTACTTCATCATCATCAATATCATTCATCATTGGTGAGTACCCGTACATTTTAATGTATTTTAATAAAATAAAATTATTTTGTATTTACTCTACTTATAACAAAGAAAACGACAGCGCATACCAAAGAAAACGCGCTTGCATGAATTGTATGTTATTGTATTGTATATTGAAATGAATTGTAATGCTTACATTACCTATAGCGGTAACATCGGTATTTTATATTCTACCACCATGGGAGATATAGCAGTACAGTACTGTCCAATATATGGGTTTACCTTTACATTCTGTTTTTTGGGTAATGTATTAAGGTAATTTTTTAGGTAATGTCTTAATGTATTAAGCTGAGTTTGCAACGAAATTAAAGTGCTTTGGTGGCATACTGTATTTAGGGTTTAAACTATAAAAATAGGCATTTAAAAGGCATTTTTTAACCACATCCAAAAGTCACAGTTTTTCACAATTCGCGGGTGCTCTAGAGACGTAAACCCCATGAATTTTGGGGATGTACTGTGCTCCCTGGCCATCGGACCTTACTTTTATTCTATGTTGTTTAATATTGCCTAACTTTCTTTTCTTTTTTCTTTTTCTTCATCCTGTAAATCACTTTGAACTACATCATTTTTATGAAAATGTGCTATATAAATAAATTTTGTTTTAGTTGTTGTTGCCTGTGTATTTATTCCTCCTGGCATCGACATCCTCTGCCACTGTTCTTGGCAAGGAAGTGTTTTCTTTGCCCCGTTTCTTGGAGTGGCCATAGGGCTGGCCTCCCATGTGGTTAAGGAACCATCCTGCTTCCTGGCAGAGTCACCTGCCTCTGCATATCGTCCACCACACCTTTCAGCCAGCAGTACAATGCATAGAATATAGCGATGAGAAATAAGGATCATGTGTGTTTTGAGCATCACAAACGGAAGAAAAGCAAATCTGTCTGATGTCTCATATTTTTTACTGCATCAGAATTGAAATCAAAGGCCTGAGGCTGCCCTTCACATAGTACCGGTACAGTGCCGGCTCTTTCAGCCAGCAAGGGGTTTGTGGACCTCGCAAAAAGAAAAGAAGCTCATTTTTGTGGTGTCTAATATTTTATATACCCTAACAGAATGTAAACAGAAATAAACGCCAGAGATTGCTGATGAACCTGCTGTAGCTCTTAACGTTTTGTACTTCATTGTACTGGAAGCTAGGTAAAGTGATGAGGTCAGTGACTGTGATCGTCAAATCTGACATACTTCATGACAAAAAAATTCTGAAATTTGAAATTGGCCTAAGGAAGCCTAATTAGTAGGATTAAAATTAAATTTAGTATATTACAACAGGTTGTGTAATCTTTTTTTCAGGTGATAGTGGGTACACCCCAAGAGAGGAGGTATGTATCATAAGAATAAAGCAGAAAAAAGACCATAAAGAGTTAGGTAACCCTGAATTATAGATGACCCTAAATAACTGATAGAAAAAAAAAACAAAAACAAATAACACACAGTAAAAGTGGAATGTCTTTACAAATTGGAGTCTTCTATTGACTGCCTCCAGATGACAGTAAAGCCAGATACGAGGCTGAGCAAGGAGAAGTCGGGGTGGGGGGGGGGTTCAACAGGTTGGAAAGCGGAAGTGACATCACAGGTCTTTTAACCATCAATCTAACAATTTACAGAGGGAGGAAGAGGAGTGGTAGTTAGATACAGCTCCACTCTGTGGTTCAGAGTAAAATTAGTTGTCCCTAAAGCACACTTGTGTGACACATACTCCCCTCCCCCAAGCCCAGACCCCACATCATCTGTTTCACATCCCACCTGATTGTGGGGACAATTTCAGACAGAGTAGTTATGTATACGGCCAGGCCCTTCAATTTACCAGGTGTGTTGCATGCTTAGATGCCTTTATTTTGTGACCAATCATGCCCCAGTTTGACAGGGTAGGGTGGACTGTGCATGACAACCATCCAGTTAGATCAAGTGATTCTCAGGCAGATTTGTACCATTGGGTTTCCCCATGAATACAAGCTAGACTGGTTTTCCCATTTTTCCACTGTCATGGAAGCACATAATGAGGAGCAACAACAAAAATATTATTCATTTAATCAATCAATGTAGTGACTTTGTGCCCATTAATTAAAACCAAACCTGTGTTGCTCTATGGTCTGGGTGAGCAAATTACTTTTATTCAGTACAGCTCTGCTATTGGACCTGCCAGACAAGAGGCTCGAGGAGGGTAATAACCAGGTAATTGCAAGCAACAGCCTCCAACACCCACCTTCTTGGTGGTATTAGCTGCGGGTTTGAGCTATCGCCCGAGTTTGCCCCATAACTTGTAGGCTTGGGAGCGCACTACTTTGGATTGAATCACCTGCATTGTCTCATCTGCTGGTCGGCAGTGATGCCATACTGGATTAGTATTTTATCCCTGAATTTGCCATAGTCACTGTCAAGTTTGCTTATTAAGGTCATAATTAGCCCTGTGATCCTCACCTCTCATGAATGGCGCCAAGATGTTAGCCCATTCTGCACACTCCTGGCGATGCTGGGTTGCAGTGCGTTCAAATATAAAAAGACAGGCTTCAATAGCATCTCAGGCTCATAACTGTGTAAGTACCTGTGACAGTCCTAATGCACATTTATCTTGTAGTGCCACCCCGGTCTTGTTATGAGCCTCCGCCTTGGTGAGCTGGACTTGTTATACCGGTTCCTACTCAGTTAAGGCAGTCACTACCACTGCAAGGTCTACTGGTTCATTCAGTTTTCTGGTGCAAAATTCTGCTGAATGTGACACTTTATGAATAAAGCACAAAACGAGATCATAAGGGGACACCACAGTTGACTCCTATAACTGATGGAAAAAAAACAAATTATATGCATTTCAAGCATAACATCTTTTCAGATGGGAACCTTTTATTGTTTGCCTTCTGATGTAGTGGGTCCAGGAGGTTGGAATCTCGACATCAGAGGTCTTTCGATTGTCAATTTTCTGATCTGCAGAGGGTGGATGAGGAAAGGTAGTTGGATACAGCACAACCACATGTCTTGGAGTAATAATACAATCGGATGAACCCTGAAGTTGACCCGCAGGTACACGTGGGTGCCACACTACAGTCCAATGCCATAAAGTTTTGCTGTATGGTGACACCTTCTACAGCATAGTGCACAAATATGGAGTGCCTTTGCCACCTGAGATAGGTGAGGTAAGTGCATGGTTGATCCAGATATCAATGAAATTGCAATTCATGTCCATTTGGATGTTGTATATCAAATGTTAAGAGGTGTGTATATATCGCAACACTTGACATTTATTTAGCAAAATGATTTTATTTTTTTGCAAGTTAGATAAAAATGTTGAGCAATAATAGGAAGTAGCTAAAGAGATGTGTGCACACCTAGTTTTAAGTTGATTTGCGATTTTTTAATGTACTGTGCATGCAAAATAACGTATGTATAGTTTTAAAAAACTAATTTTTTTGTCATTTTTGCCTTTCAAGCATAAGAAAAAATGTAGTATGGAATCTATGCAAGGTTTTGTACATAAGGCCTCAGGTCTCCTACTGTTATTTCAGTGTTTTGAATTAGCTAGTGTCACAAACTCGACTCAAAGTCATAGAAAGGTTTGGGGCGGCCATCCGTATATTTGGTATCCTGGCTGCAAAGTCACAAAAATGTATACAGCACTGATGTGCACAAAACCGAGTCCAAAACAGAACTGAGGAATAGGGAAAAAGTGGAGGCTTTTAAAGGGGAAGACAGGAAGTGAGGTCAAAGGGGTCAGGCTCATAAGGGTCTTCAACCATAGGCTCGAGCCCAGACGTGACATCACATGGGCCGGAGCCAGCAAGGTCTTCTTCCATAGGTTTGGACCCAGAAGTGACGTTAAGAGGGCCAGGTGGAATCTCTCGTGAATGGTCTGCAGGAAAGGGAAACAAAGAGTCAGTGCACTCTGCCACATCCCAGCCTGATTCGGAATTGCCCTTACTCAAGCCTCCTTACTCAAGCCTTTTAGCTGCCTCCCATGCACACGTGTACGACACTAGGTCATTATGATTGCTGAGATAGGCTCCAGCTGCCGTGCAACCCCACTGTGGATAAGCAGGTTAGGAAAATGGACAGATTATACGTTACATCATTACCCTGAAAGATTGCCTTCAGTATTCCCTAGCTGGAATACTAGAACAGTATTTGAAGATAAAAGAATAAACTGTTGAACTCCAAAAGATTTATTTCATGAGCAAATCATTTTATTTTTAAAACCTCATATTCAGTTCTCTCCTTGCACATTGATTACATTCTGTATATACAGAAGTATAGTTGTTTATACAACACTTTTTACTCACTCACAAATTAATTGAAAACTACCCTTCGTAAAAGAATATGCAGAATCCAAACAGAAATAAAACATAAATAATTTATTTTAAAGTAAACAGGCTCTAGTGCTATGTTTTATGGTTTTCTTGTTCACCTGTTTGGATGTATTAAAGTTTATTTTAAAGTGGTGAAAGACAAATTGAAACAACCAAAAAATAGGACCACAACATAAGCAAAAGAGGACGAGATCTTGGCCATTATCCCAACTAAGAACGATCTGTCTGTTGTGTCTCCTCTGTATTTGAGCTTTCATCCTTTTATTTTTTTATGTATGTGCTCATATTGAGGTTAGTCTCTCAGAATTTTGATTTTGAGTGATCTTGACTCAAGTGTTTCATGCATTTTAAAGGCATTTCTTCAGCATACTGTCTTGTGCATATTTAAACGAATCCATTGACATACAATGGGAAAATCTGATGCTTTTATTCTTCTGTTAGAACACATTTATGTGCCCCAAATAAAGAACTGGGATAGGAATGGTATGATGATTTAGTGCTGACATTTCAACAGGAAAAGATGATTAATATATATTTAACACCATTTACTTACAAGATGAATAAAGTGTTGCAAAAAAGTTATCCAACATTTTCCCAAATACATCTTTCTTTTTCAGTATTATCACATGGTAATGTTTTTCTCTGTTTTAAAATTGTCCTGCTGTGAACATGGACATTTACTGATTTTTCTGAAAACTTTAGTACATAGATCATTCAGTTCAAATGTGTTTGATATTGTAAATCCCTCTTCAATGATACTCACTGATTACAGGCTCAGGGCATTTACACAAGTTCAGAATTGTACCCTCTGGCAATCTCATGCATCAAGCAACTCTTATCCTTGGTTAATTCTCTTGTCTAATAGTTCTAGAAACTTGTGGTGATTTCTAACCCAGACAATATACAGTAAGTCCCCTACATACTAATAAGTTCTGTTTCGACAGCGTGTTTGCAAGTCCAATTTGTTCATAAATTCAGCAAAGTTAGCCTAGGTACGAAACAAACACAATGCAAAACCCTCAACCCTCAACTCCTATAGAAAACATGTACATGTACAGTTATTTGCACATAAAATGCTTTTAAAGGTTAATATTTTCATTTTGCTACAGATTTCTTATGTATTTTAACAATAAACATTAGAAAGTTCATTTTTGTTTCCATTGTTTTCCATCAGCTGATATCGCTGTTTTATGCTATCAGGTAAACGTATGCAGATCTAACCTACCTCTCCTCATCTCCTATTGAAAACATATTTGTACTGCACAGTACACACGTTAAGTGGTTTTAAAAGTTAATATTTGTATTTTTTGTTATAGATTTCTTATACATTTTAACAATAAACAACTGAAAGTTAGTTTTTATTTCCAATGTTTTCAATCAGCTGATCTCGCTACATTAGACTTGCTTGCCACTAGCAAATGAGCCTACGTGATTTTCATCAAATCCACTTCTGGCTGTCACACACAAAGTGAGCAATTGGATGGCATCATCACTCGACACCTACTGTCCATCACTAAATATTGATGCCCAGTAAGTGTTTGCGAATAAGATTCATGGAAGTTTTTGAAACAAAGACCAAAATAAAAAGCATCCCAAAAAGTTCTTCCGGAGCTACCTCGAGTTTAAGTGTATCAAAATAAAAGCCCTTGCTAACACTGCGGTACTTCTGATGGGATGCTCATATCTGAAGATCATACATTAAAGTTGATTAGGACAAGTCGATGAGAACAAGCTTTCCACAAGATCCAACCAAAGGTCCCTATTGCACCTGCGCTCCACCACACTACTTGGTTTTGTATTGCATATTAATGAGGTTCTCTGAGTGAAGAAGTACTTACCCATAACGAATTTCAAACTGTGTCCCTGTGTTCTTGTTGAACACACTTGGGCTTGACATCTTGGGCTTGAAATAAAGCGCATTTACTCAATATAAACAGGGATATAGCCAAAAGCACAACCGCTTGTCGAGGATGCATGCATGTGACTGAGAATGTAAAAGAGAATATCTTGGGTTTTGTCCTCCACCTAGCACCGGACATGCAAACTAACTTATGTGTTGCTGCAAAATTTGAAGTTACAATTTTTATAATTTTTAATTTTTCACTTATTGAAATAATTTTTAAATTATTGAAGATGCATGTTTGCACCTTTGAACGTTTGTAACTTGGAGGTTCACATGTAGGGGGCTTACTGTACTGTAAAAGTGGAGTTTTATTAGTGCATTTCCCCTGTGTTATTTTGGGGCTTTTTTAGGTCCTACTGTTTTTGCCACACCTCATAGGTTTGAAGCCCAAGTTAAATTGTACCAACAGAGATCATTTTGGGTGTTTAGTGACATCCCATCCAGTGTTTTTTGTTGTGCCTCTCATAATTTGTCTGCGTGCTCACCAAAGTCAAAAAAGGTGCAAGTCTCAAAGACAAAAGAGAAGGCTTTGTACTCCCACATAGGTCAAGTGCAGGCCTCACATCTCTAAATCGGATGTGCCTAAAACGTAAGGTGAAAGCTTACAGCCTAAACATGCTCAATACTGGAACATTTAAAGTCTAAAATATCTAGAAACTTAGAGGAAAGATTTAAGAAAACCCTCATCCTTAAACAAGTACAATAATCCTTTAAATAAGTAAGGATTTAGAAGCATAAGAAAAAACTGAAGTAACAGAAGTACAGAAAGGGTTTTGTCCACAAGAGGCAAACCAATGGCTTACCAAACAAGTCCAGAATCCCGAAATAAGTGTCTTAAACAGAACCAAAATATCTGTAAATTAAGGAATTCATCTAATAACACAAACATTTAGAAAGCAAGCAGAGACAAACAAACATGAACCATATCAGTGTTGAAACAGCCCCTTGAGAACCTGCTGGCCATTGCCAGTAAATTAAGTAAACAAGAATACACATTGTTTAAATAGTAATGAAACACATCTGCGTATGTAACACTTTACCTGTGGTGACATGATCATATACATTATTAATTGCCACAAATAATGTAACAATGAAGTAGACATCTAATTTCTTTTTAACATATTAAGATGTGTATTTCCTGTGAATATTGCTTATGAGGTTTTGACCTCATCCTGAAAAAGAAAATGATTTCTGAGCATGACTGATGTTTTTCTACAAATTGATACTCCAGCTAATCTTAATTGAGGTCAACTGCTGCACATCATACACTTATGGTTATACAATTTTAAGATTATGCATTGCATATATTCCATTGCCCCAGTACTAGAATGTCAGGATCAGAATATGCATAGATGTGAATAGAATGTATATATGTAAACTACACAATATTTATTCTGTAATATGACCCTTAGTTCTATATTTCTATTTGGGTTGATTGTATTTACTGTATTCTGTTTCTTGATATGCATAATATAAAAGATATTTCTTTTTTATTTATGTACCTTTATGGTTGATGGGCTTATTGTCAAAAAAGTGAGATGCAATTATAGAGGAACTCTAGTGTACTATCAAATTCTTCATTGCAGGTTTGCTTTTTTCCACAAAATTCCTCCCAAAATATTTATTCCACCCAGGGGTGCCCAATGCATCGATCGCGATCGACCGGTAGATTGCAAAGTTAGTGCAGGTAGATCGCGTTGCATTCAAAAAAAATTTTTTTTAAACGTTAGTCTATCATATATCCTCCCTATGGCATTTGCCAAATAATTGACATACAGGGCGGCCAGTCTGAGATCTCCTTTCTTCTAACACGCTGATCCCGCACGTACGATCAAACGCTATTGCAAAACTCCGGCTGTGATCTAGTTAGCCTTCCAAATTATATCGACTAAAGAAGGGATTTAAAAAAAATTTGTTTGGGGTGGGTATGGGCTTTATGTGGAATTAGAAGAGGATTTTTTTCTCTCACAATGTCACAATCGAAGTGCGTTTGTCTGATCTGTCAATCTATCATTGCTATTCCAAAGAAGGAAAATGTGGAAAGGCACCTTCGAACTGTTCATAAAAACTACGAAACTGACTTCCTTCCAAAAAGCGATCTGAGAAAGAGAAAGGACAGGGAACTAAACTCGCAGTTAATCGGACAGCCGTCATTTTTCACTCAGCTGAATTCAAAAGCTCCTTGACTGCAATTTTCGGCTCTACTTATTTATGTGTGTCAGCCTTTTCCAACATGAAGATTATTAAATCCAAATACTGTAGTGTCTATAAATGTATTGAATTGTTATTGTGCCATAAAGGTTATTCAGTTATGCAAGGTACGACAACATGTATTTTATGTATGAAGTATACTCAGTATATATATATTGTGGTCTTTGGCCGGCTTGTCATCCCAGCCAATACCCCCAGGCTGCCAGATGGAGCCCTCCCTGCAGTATGGAGGTGCCCCGAAGACCAGCAGGGAGTCATGGACAATGTAGTTTTTATACACAGCCCTGCTGGATACCACAGGGGCTGCAAGAGGGAGCTGCATGGAGGGCCGAAGAGTCATATGTGTCCTATAACCCGGAAATGTGTCATAGGAGGAACGACGACAGAAGTGGCGTACTTCCGGGGTGAAGAAAAGGACTTGTACCTGACCCGGAAGTGATAAAGAATCACATGGACTGGGGATTGGCAACACTTCCGGGTCAGGGAGAATAAAAGGACTGTGGGAGCTCCCAGACGGCGAGCTGAGCTGGGTGGAAGGGTGACAACGCGTCTGGGAGTGGAGGATTGTTTATTGTAGTATTGTGGTTATTTATATGAGTATAGTGGAGGAGAGGGTGCTTTGTGCACTGTTGTGTAATAATAAAGTCAACTTTTGGACTTTTTCCTGGTGTCTGGAGTCTTGGACAGGGGTTCAAGGGAGCGATAGTGCCCCCTGTCTGTCACAATATATATATATACTATATGTATATACCATTTTTAATGTACTCATGCATAAACGGTGTGTAAACACAGAAATGTTGCATAAGAACGTTTCCACGTTCGAATCGCGATGTATAAAACCTACACTTGACGTAAAGCCACACACATTTCCACAGTACCTCATACCCTGTCATATGCAAGTTCTCCGCTCAGTTTTGTAGAGTGGTGGCACCCAGCGTCAAAACAGTGCTACGGTTCCTGTGTGGTTACTCTTTATTTCTTAGATTCACATTCCTTCAACGGCTTTATAAATACACTGAAACTAACCGCATATTTTTATTAGTGTAATGCATCTGATTGTATTTAACTTGTAACAATATAATGGTCCAGGGAATACCCATAGTATTCCAAATACCACAACTGCTTTGGCGTTGTTACTCACACTGCACCTTTTTTTTCTTCTTTCAGCTGCTCCCGTTAGGGGTTGCCACAGCAGATCATCTTTTTCCGTATTACTCTCACTGCACCACTCAGAGTATTTATATCACTGTATCTGAGTGGGGAATCACAACAGCAGCTGATCAGAAAGAGAATTAGCGGTATACAGCATCAAGCACTCGCTGCCTCAGCCATGGCAAAATGCTTCAAAGACTTTCCTGTACAGACCTCGCGGTTCAGAAACAGTTTCATCCCAAGAACTTTAAACAGTCAATCAGTCCATCAAGTGCTCCTTGTAGAACTGTTTGTACTTATAAGTACAATCACCTCACTGTAAACTTGCACTACAGTTATAATATTGCACAACCTGCGCCACTTTATAAAGCGTGTATTTACATATGATGACGATATCATTTTTAAGATGAAATGCAGCAAAATATGTTGACTATATTATATAGATAAAACTTTAACTTCATTTAAATAATCTGTATTGTTAATTAAACATGTGAGGACACGGTTCCGCAGCGCTAGCAAGTTCACGGATTGATCCTACCTTGTTCTGTATTCCTTCTGGGGCTGACGCGACACTGGAAGGATAGATGGATAGAATAATTAAACATGTACTACAAAGATATCTCAATGTTCCTTAAAAGTTTTCAAGAATCGTCGTTGTAAGCTTACAGATGGATTAACGTCTATTACAGAGCTGGCTGTGTGGCGATTGGGTATGTGGAGAAAGAAAAGTAAGCACAGGAATTGGAGGTTAGTACATTTGAAAGAGACAGTACTGCTACAATAATTTAATCGAAGGCCGCGCACAATCACGCACTGTGTTCCCCTGTTTAATAACATGCTTTAACTCCTATCATCATGAAAAAGATATCACGTATACATCTTAGTATTTTAATTATTCAGAGAGCTGTAATATCACGAATGTAATGGATTCTGTCTCCTGTCGGAGAAAGAGAAAGCGAAAGCACATAGAGATTCACACACATAGAGCAAAAGATCAAATACAAAACAAAGCATTTAACATGCTACTTTAATTACAATGTGATTTGAGAAACTGGTTAATTAAACGATTTTAAGATGAAGTTTATGATGTTCTACTTTAATGACAAAATAAACTATGTAATTAAAGTGGACATTTCGAGATTTAGGTTGACATTTCGTGCTTTTTTCCTACTGTGTGCCTTTTTTTTTCTCTGTATCCTAATAAGCTTTCATATGACACTCAGACGGTGGGCTACAACTTGCCTTTTCACGGCGACTTTGATATGTGACTTCTTTTTTATTTTGGGCACTGTGCGACTTTGTGAACTTGAGCTTTTGAGTTTCTCCGACACGCTATGTCAGTCGATCAGCTTCCTTTTGTTGTTTATACCACTGTTTAAATCAACAAATAGTATGTTTTTCCTTTGGCTCCATTTGGTATTAGCAGAAATTCTTCCATTTTCCCTCTTGCTTTTTCCATTGTCTTTTCACAGAACATTGAGCTTAAGGGCTATTTATATTAATTTGCATATTCAAAGAGACGTAATTCTGGGAGGAGACGGGGAGGGACAGCAAGCACGTGCACAAGCGTTACTTTTCACGCTGATCGGGATTTATGTAGCGGAAGAATGCGGAAGTTGGCGAACGCACAGATTCCTGCATCTGGATTTTTCTGTGCGTAAGCACATTTCGGCTTTTGTGCTTACGTCATATTATAGTGCGAATTCTACACACGGCGTATGCATGAGGCCCCTGGTCATTTTAAAAGTAGCTTGCAAGCCGAAAAAGTGTGGGCACCCCTGATTCAACCCAATAAAGAAGCCTGCATGAAACAGAAATAAAAATATAATTTTAAGTAATGATAAAATAAAAAGATGGAAGACTGATCTGCACAGGCATTGTATAGCAGAAAGTTCTCTTTTAAGACAGCATGGCTAGCACAGTGGTTAGGCTACTGTTAATTTTTTCCAAGATACTCCACTTTTCTATAGTTTAATTAATCCATCTAAATTAGCTCTATGAGTAGACACTATAAAAGGTTGTAACCTATCCTGATTATCTGCTGCCTTGTGGCTAATAGTACTAAGACTGTGAAATGGACTAAGTTGACTAAGTAAATTGTTTGAAAGTGTTTTTTTGACATGAGTTAACTCATTAACTCATGAAGGTTGTATTGTCCAAAATAAAAAAAAAATATCTGTGATCTGACTTAATTTATAATATGGAGCCTTCTGCTTTTATTGTGTGAAGGTAAATCCAGAGCAGTTTATGTCTCAACAGGTGTACAGTAATAACATTTACCTTTTTTCCATCGGCTGACCCCTAGTATTCTCTTAAGTGGATAGCATATACTAAACAACAACTTCACTCCCTCTTTATTGCATTTTATTGCACTTATAAATACTCTTTCTAGGTCATACTGATCTAATTACTTGTTATTGCAAGGTAAAAATTAACCAAGGGCTTTGCTGAATTAATTTCTAAATGTTGGTGTTCTTTGCTGGTTTTCCCTTATACTCAAATGAGCAGTATGACGTGTGGGGCATATTATTCATTTTCAAGGGATAAAATGAGTATAAGTAAGAATAAGAACTAAAGAATGAAAAAAGAAATACAGTATGTCCCAGTAACCAAAAATGATTTAATGATGCAAACAATAATAATTTTATGAAGCAACATTTTTTACGAATGGAAAGACAGTGCAGCAAAGTTAGTTTTCATTTCAAATACCTAGAGACAGCTTTTATAGACTCTCAGCAGTTAGTAAAAGCAACTTTTCACAATACCAGCAATAACCATATTCAAAAATGTCCATGTGGAAACTCTCTTTCTGTGTGAGCACTCATTTAAAAGTTGTCTTTGTTTTAAAAAAATAGCAAGTAGTGAAATGGACAGTGAGGAGAGCTCTGCTCGGCTCTCTACTCCTGACTTCACGCTTCCCCCTCCCCTCGCCCTGTAGTCTCTGTCTCAGATTAGCGCAAATATATTGCTCCTGCAAGCAAACCATGATTCTTATTGTGATGAGAGAAGTCGCAAAATCAACCGGAATGTTCAAGCAAATTATAGAGAAAAACCTGATCTAAATCCGTTAAGTAGTCCTCTTGTGAAAACAGACAAATGTCGGATTTTATATATACAGAGATAAATGTGCATTTTTGTGGTCCTAACTCTCAACCCATCTATATGTGGCCTTACTTCATATCCCTAGGAGTGTGACACTTATTAAATAAAAACATTAACTACAATTTGTTTACTGATACTTTCGCCATATTGAGTAAGTAGTGCTAAGTTTTTCTGAAGAGTAAAATAGAGAAACACTATGGGGCTTTGCCCCTTCTCACTTCACTTGACGACCCCTCCCCCCCACCAAGCGCTACGCACCGTTGTGAAAAGGGGGGCTGAACGCACACCAAGGAGACGCAGCCACCCCTGTTAAATGGTGATACAATGGGAAACAGATTTTTTTTTTTTTTTTTAACGTCCTCTTTGCTCGATCAGCTGCTGGCTTGCTGCCATGCCACGTCATCTGCACTTTGCTCACCCACCCCTAAACCCCTCTCCCCTCCTCCACCAGCGCTATGTGCCATTGTGAAGAGGGGGCTGAGCGCACCTCAAGGAGATGCGGTCGCTCCTCCGAAACCCAAATCGAATAACAGTTGTTTTTTTACCTTCTCTTTGCTCGATCAGCTGGCTTGCTGCTGCTCCTGTACGGTGTGTGCGTTTCGTGCAGCGCGTCAAACATTTTAAAGTCACTGCCTTGTCTCTCTTCTCCCCCAGACATCGTCAAACACTATTTGATCTCTTTTTGCTGTTCCGTTATTTCATCGAGTAATATTTTCCGTTTGTTTGTGCTAATGCGATCTTTACTCTACGTCTACGCGCCATTGTGCAGAGGGGGGCTGAATGCACCCCAAAGAGACGTGCTCGCTCCTCCGAAACCCCTCTTAAACGGTGATACAATGGAAAACAAATAACAGTTGTTTTTTTTTTTACCTCCTCTTTGCTCGATCAGTTGCTGGTTTGCTGCTGCATTTTGTGCTGCTCTTCAAACTTCCAATTTTCCTACTTCCATTATCTCTAACCTGCTCCTGAAGACCTGAAAGTGTCTCTCTGTCTCTCAAAGATCTCTCTTCAAAAGATCACGTCTCGTCGCAGTCTCGTCTCAAGTTTTTTTTTATAATAGAGAGATGACAAATAGCTGTTAATCATACTTTTATAGTTTGTTCGTTACTGTACAGAATACATAGTTCTAGAAGCTTCTTTTTAGTGAGTGCATTATTTAAAATTGTTAGACAGCAGTTAGAAATATGAAAAATGTATACTTGATTGAAGAGTACTAGAAGTAGAAAATCAAATGTAATGACTGACGTTAATAAATATATGGTTTGATATTCACTTTGAAAAAAAATCTTAAATAAGTTAATTTTCAGAGCTTTCATACAAATATTACTGATGGGAGCACAAATCCACTTTGTTTCTCTTGTCCACCTCCTTAATCATTTGTGGCTGACGCTATACTTTACCTTAGAGTGCTACATTTTTTCATGCAATACTTGGGACTCATCATTTCAAGCACTGTCTTATTTTTATGTTGTGTACTTATTTTTGTACTCAAAATATGGAAGTTTTCTCTAGTTGCGATTGCTCATTTTACACTTAAGTGATTACTCTGTTTTGTACATTGTGTGTAAGTCTGGATGACTTGACATATGGATTATGTGACATGAGAAAGGTGAGATTTTTTCATGGACATTTTTGATATAATTTGCTGTTCATAATAGGCTCCATTCTATCAGAAACATTGTTATCTTCTTTCTCCATGAAAGTACAATATTAAAAAACTTTACTCAGCTATCACTGCACACCACCCAGGATTAGTAACATTACAAAAAACTTTTCTGGGTGTAGTATAATGAAAGGACACCACAACTATTGCATTTAGAAACACAAATTACATGAAGAAAATGTCTTGACAGATTTAGGTGAACTAAGCTCATTTGTATTTGGAGGACAGGTTCACAGTATTGTGCATACAGTGGTGCTTGAAAGTTTCTGAACCCTTTAGAATTTTCTATATTTCTGCATAAATATGTAATATTCAATAATTTTTCTCAAAAATAAATGACCAAATATAATATTTTTGTCTCATTTGTTTAACTGGTTTCTCTGTATCTAGTTTTAGGACTTCAGTGAAAATCTGATGATGTTTTATGTCATATTTATGCAGAAATATACAGAAAATTCTAAAGGGTTCACAAACTTTCAAGCACAACTGTACATCTTCCCATATATTTTTATACTAGCAAAATACCCGCGCTTCGCAGCGGAGAAGTAGTGTGTTAAAGAAGTAATGAAAAAGAAAATTTTTAAAATAACGTAACATGATTGTCAATGTAATTGTTTTGTCACTGTTGTGAGTGATGAGTGTTGCTGTCACATATATATATATATATATACTAGCAGAATACCCGCGCTTCGCAGCGGAGAAGTAGTGTGTTAAAGAAGGTATGAAAAAGAAAAGGAAAAATTTTTAAAATAACGTAACATGATTGTTAATGTAATTGTT
>JANRMT010062792.1:49273592-49293267 GCA_026402145.1 Polypterus bichir lapradei
GTACTGCCTTAAAATTTTTATTAAGAAGAAAATTAAACCTTTTTAAACTGAGGGAAAATATACCAATAATTATTTGTTAAGGATCTCTTTGTATACCACATTGTGAGTTCGGCCCTCCGGTTGTAATATGACCAAGCTGTAGCTGTGCGCTGAGCTTATTCTTGAGCATGCAACGTATAGTTGGCCATGTGAACAGTAATCTTGTTTCAAATCTCACAGCTTGGATTGCTGCTGTCATAATCGGTTTGAGTTTCATGGTTTGTTTCAATTACGACAGTATTTGTAGGACTTGTGTTGAAGAGACATTCGGCATCTGTCAAGCGTTGTAAGCACACAACTGGTTTCATCGATAACTTCACATCCAGCTTTTGAGAGTTTAAACATTCATAAACATCAAAGTGTCCACTACTGAAATCGTCACCTGTGAATCTAAGATGTTTAAGAGGCATTGGCGGTTGTCCAAAGGTGTAAAATATTTGGCCATTTCGGTATACTTGAAAGCGACAACCGAACAATTCAGTGGCAGCCATCAACTCACATGCAGAACCACAGGTGAAGGGCTTAAGCATTTCACTCTTCTAGTGCTCCTGTGTAGTATAATTATCTCCTGTACCGTCATCAGTCCACACCTTGAACCTGTCCCAGTCATTCAATACATAAGACACAATGTTTCTCCGGATAGCAAGAGTGAGCCTGATAATGGCCGTGCAATATGTAACAAAGAGAATGGAAAAGGCAGGTGCCATCTCCTGGCATGGAAACCACTCGGTAAGTGACAGTTCTTTGATCGATGGTGATCACCTCGATAGACATGTTAATGCGGGTACGGTTGGAATGATAAAGGAAATGGGTACCTGAACAATGTAAAGCAGCGTTTTCCAAACTGGGAGGCGCGCCTCCCTAGGGAGGCGTGGACTAGTCTAAGGGGAGGCGCGAATATTAGCCAGGATTGACAAAAAAAAGTGCACGTGCAGCTAATACAATACGTAACATATAGGTACATATTAACTACTATGCTACCCTTACCCCGTAGCAAACAGTACGGTTCAGAAATATATCAGCACCGTAGGCCGTAGGGCTTGTATTGTCTATGCGCATACGCGAAAATATTTGGCGGCTGCGTATTACTGCGTAAATATTCAGACGCGTTGTCGGACTTCTCACTTTCTTACCTACGATATCCACTCATTGCAAGGATAAACCACCAGCGGTATGACACGTAACTTGGCCGACCAGTAACTCTCCAAAAATCGAGACAATATCGACTTCAGTTTAGTTTAGCAGTGTTAGATTGTGTTTCTTATTTTATTTTGACGTACCTAATTACTCACTGATCACAACAGTAAGTAATTTAATTAAGTTTAATTTTTTTAAGAACAATAAATTAATTATCCTAATATTTTTAGAGAAATGGATAAGTTCTTGACTGGTTATAAGAGAAAATCCTCTAATAATGAAGAATCTGATGTTGGCACAAGTAGTAGGAATCAGGAAGGAAGAACTCCCAAGACAAGAAAATACGATTCGTCTTATTTATCGTTCGGATTTACAAGTGTTATTACTGATAATGTGGAAAAACCAATGTGTTTGTTTTGTTCGAAAGTTTTGGCTGCTGATAGTATGAGACCCGGAAAATTAAAACGCCACATTGAAACTATGCATTCTCAATACGTTGGCAAGTCCCAAGAATTTTTTCAAAGAAAATTGGATGAGTTCACTAAACAAAAGCAAACGTTCAAAAAAATAGTTCATATTCCATCAAATGCGTTACTAGCATCGTACTTAGTATCTTACAGAATCGCGAAGTGTAAAAAACCACACACAATAGGAGAAACATTAGTTTTGCCAGCAGCTATTGATATGGTCAAAACAATGTTTGGCGAATCATATGCAAAACAGTTGCGACAAATACCGCTTGCTGATAACACTGTTGGCAGAAGAATTGATGATATATCTGACGATCTTTGCGATCAATTAGTTTCTCAGATGCGCACTTCAAAATTCGCCTTACAAGCAGATGAAGCAACCGATGTAGCTAAAGACGCACATTTAATTGCATATGTTCGATATGTTGAAGAGAATAATATAATTGAAGATATATTATTTTGCAAACCCATTCCTGGCAAAGCCACATCCAGTGAAATTTTTAATATAATCGACAATTTTTTTGATGAGAACGGCATATTGTAGAATAATTGCATTGGGCTTTGTACAGACGGTGCACAGTCAATGTCAGGACACAAAACTGGCCTTCAAGCACTGATTAAAAGGAAAACACCCGATGTTCTCTGGACGCACTGCATGCTCCACAGAGCAGCTCTCGTATCAAAAAATATGAGTGAGGAACTTAACTACGTTTTTACAAAAGTAACGAAAGTTGTAAACTACATAAAAAACAGTCCATTAAAAGTTAGGTTATTTGCAAAGCTGTGTGAAGATATGGAAGCTGCTTACACCTCACTTTTGTATTATTGTGAAGTGCGCTGGCTATCTTGTGCAAAAGTGATTCAGAGGGTACTTGAACTCAAAGAAGAAATTGCAATTTTTCTCGAAGAAAATCATAATGAGGATGCAAATATGTTTAGGGATGATAATTTTATTATTAAACTTACCTATTTGGTGGAAATTTTTGGAAAATTGAGTGTTTTGAATAAATCGATGCAAGGGCCACAAATGCATTTATTGATTCAAAAAGATAAAGTGAAAGCATTCATTAAAAAAATGGAGATATGGAAGACAAATTTGGAAAAAAATAGGTTTGACATGTTTCCACTTTTAAATTTATGCGCCCAAGTTAATATAGAAGCAAACAAAAATCTATTTGTTGAACACTTGGATGGTTTGTTAATTCATTTTTCGAATTATTTTGATCTTGATTTTACAAAATATGCGTGGATACAGAATCCATTTATCGACGAAGAAGATGATGAATTTGAATTAACAAGTATTGAGAAAGAAAACTTGATTGAACTATCTTGTGATACTTCTTTAGAACAAAAATTTCAGAATGTATCTCTGATTCAATTTTGGCTAGATATTAAGAGTGAATATAATATTTTGTCAAATAAAGCTTTAAAAGTATTGCTGCCGTTCACAACATCTTATTTATGCGAAACAGGATTTTCTGCATTAGCTGCAATAAAATCGAAATATCGTGCTCGTTTGGTTGTAGAAAAGGAGCTTCGTGTAGCTATCTCATCAATGACACCGAGATTTGATAAACTTTGCGCTAATAGGCAAGCACATCCATCTCATTAAGCGACAATAATAAAATATTGTTATTCGTTTTTTCTTGTGTATAAGAGTTTATCTTAATAAATTTTTTAGTACTAAAAATTTTTGTGTTTGTAGTATTTTATAAAATGGAAGAGAGGCGCCATATGATCAAATATTTTTAAGGGAGCCGTGATAAAATAAAGTTTGGAAACCACTGATGTAAAGTAAGTCTAAAATACCTACACAATAACTATAATCGTAATAAATGAACAATAAAACAGCGGAGAAGCCGTGAATTAAATAAAAAGGCTGTAGTTATCAGCAGGGAGACGTGAATCCCATGGCAAAGCAAGGAAGGGAATGTAGAGACCGGAGCGACAGACGGCCTTATATAGGCAGGCAGCCAGCAACGTGGGAGGTGTTGAGATGGGGGACCCAACGCCGCCTCACACGGTGACCGAGCTGCAGGCTATGGACGTATATATGTACGTAAGTAGGATTCAGTTAGCGTTGGGAACCCGCGTACCAAATTTCTTGAAGATGGGCCCATAAGTAACAAAGAGTGTTGAAAAGTTCAATATGGCGGCCGACAGTGGCATCATACCACCGAAATAAGTACCAAATTTCAGCCTTCTACCTACACGGGAATTTGGAGAATTAGTGACGTTGGAAAGTTCAATATGGCGGCTGACAGTGGCATCATACCACCAAAATAAGTACGTACATCGGTTTTGGTTAGCGCAGGGAAGCCGCCTACCAAATTTCGTGAAGATGGGGCCATGAATAAGAAAGTTCAACATGGCGGACGTTGTTGACCGTTATGACTGTTATGCGTATAATTTCGAAATAAAACCTGCTTAATTTTTGTAAGTAAGCTGTAAGGAATGAGCCTGCCAAATTTCAGCTTTCTACCTACACGGGAAGTTGGAGAATTAGTGACGTTTGGAAAATTCAATATGGCGGCTGACAGTGGCGTCATACCACCGAAATAAGTACGTACATCGGTTTTGGTTAGTGCAGGGAAGCCACCTACCAAATTTCGTGAAGATGGGGCCATAAATAAGAAAGTTCAACATGGCGGATGTTGTCGACCGTTATCGACCGTTATGACCGTTACGTGTAGAATTTCGAAATGAAACCTGCTTAACTTTTGTAAGTGAGCTGTAAGGAATAAGCCTGCCAAATTTCAGCCTTCTACCTACACGGGAAGTTGGAGAATTAGTGATGAGTCAGTGAGTGAGTGAGTGAGTGAGTGAGTCAGTGAGGGCTTTGCCTTTTATTAGTATAGATATTGTATATATAAAATGTACAGTATGTGGTAGCAGGTTAGCACAGTACTTAGTGTTAGTGCTTTTTGGATCCAGCATCCTGGAGTGGAACCTCACACCTAACCATTGTCTGTGTGGGGTTTATATATTCACCTCATGTCTTTGTGGGATGTTCTCTCACTTCCCAAAGTCATGCATGTTATGTTACATGGCAGTACTGAAAGGAGTGGGAGTATGTGTGGTCCCTACAATGTATTTTTTCCAGTCCAGAATTGATTTCTGTTTTGTTCAAGATTCCTGGGCCCCATCTGGACCAGGAATTTTGTTACTCAGGTTAAGTGTATTAAATACAGTAAACAAAGCAGAGAAATGAGTCTGGAGATAGTGGAAATAAAAGCAAAAATGGTGTTTATTATTAAGTCCAGGTACTAGCAGCACTCTCATTGCTCGCCAGAATTGCACACCTATTCTGTACAAATGACTCATACATAATACACATTAGGAGCGGGGTTAGAGGAATGGGAGGGGGTGGCGTGTCAGTTTTAGAAATTTTAGTTTCTGATTTGTAATAATTTTGTAGACCATTCTCAAAACATGTTTTCACTATGTGATTATGAGCTTTTTTGTGTAATTTGATGGGCAAAAATGCCAAATGTGCCCATTTAAAACTACATCTAAAACAGTATGTGTGTAGAAAGAGAATGGGTCTGAATAGTTACTGAAGCCACTGTATTTTAAACCACTTTGGTATCAGTAATCTTGCAGGTTATTAGATAATATATTGGTGAGAGAGGAAACGCAGGTGATGGGTGTAACAGAGCAAGATGCAGTGGACAGGAAAATATGGAAAAAGATGATCTGCTGTGGCTGTGTAGATGGACTGCCACAGAATCAAAACTAAGAGGCATACTTGAGCAAAAATGACCGGGAGGTGAATAATGTATTAAAAAAACAAAACAGGGGTTTATGCTGGGAAGACAAAAAATAAACATATCCCGAAGCCAAAACGAAAACCAAATCTCAAAATCAAAAATCCTTATTCAAAAAATCAGAAACTATAAAAAGTGCTTTAGTGAATGTTTTATTTTACAGAACTTATTTTACATAATGTAAAAGGCGCTATATAGCGCCCGACCCGGCACAGACTGACGCAGAGGCACGTGTAAAATCCAACAGACTTTATTTTTTCTTCAGCTGGAGGGCACATCTTCCCTGTACTCCCTCCAGCCGCAACACAGTCCCAAAAGCACTTAAACAAGACACACAATTCTCCACCTTGGCACCACCATTCCTCCCAGGCAACCTCCTCCCCTTCCTCCTGATTCTGGCCGTGGAGTGGTGGTGGCTGGCCCCTTTTATAACCCACCCAGAAGTGTTCCAGGTGTTTGACCACCTGGTCCCAATTACACTCCCCGGTGGGGCTGAAGACTCGTCCAGCCGGGCTGTTGAATCCAGGGAGAACCCCCTAGCGGCCACCCCAGCTCTCAACCAGGCTGTGGAGGACTCCATCTCCCATGGAGCCCTGTGGGAGGTTGGGGAATCGCCGTCGGCCAGGGAGGCTGCCACCAAGTATCCCGGGGAAGGTATTTCCTGCCCATGGTTGCTCCCCTGGAACATATGCTTCAGGGGCGTCCCAGCCAGGCATGGGACCCAGCCGCCCGTCACAATAAGTTTCAACAGTGAATGATGCATGATGCTAGCTTAAGTACTGTCTTTCTGATGGTAACACATGGGGCAACTTCATTGACTGTATTGACTCTCAAATGCAAAAAGCATATCAAAAAAATAAAATAAAGTAGCAAGTCTTAATCAAAATCAAAGCAGAAAACAAAAAGTGAAACTAAATTCGTTGTAAGTAAAAACCACAAAATAAATTCACATTTCCCAGAGAAAAGTGTGTCATGGCCACAAAATATTAATAAACAAAAAGTAAACCATAATAGAAGGTAGTTAAGAAGTTAAAAGGGCAAGTTAAGTATGGCATTAGAACAAATGTACAAAAATTTGAAATATGTATAGTTCAGTAATCCCTAATATACTGTTGCCCCATCTAGGGCTGATTCATGTCTTGCACAAACTCATGTGTTGCTGTATCCAACCCCTCATGATTGTAAATTGGATTAAGAAGGTTTAAGAACATTTGGTTGTGTATCAGGAAACAATTTGTTCTCAAACTACCATGCATAGTGACCAAAAATGTACATTTATCGTTCACTGCTCAATTCTGGACTAGCATGAGTGACAATAAAATTATTTGAATAGGCTAATAGTAAAGGGATGCATAAAGTCATACCTAGCTGCTGTCCTCTGTACGTTCAGTGAAATGTTATTTTAATTTAAATTGCAGTATTTCAAGCAGCACATTTGTAAGATCAAGAATCATGCCATCTGGATTTTCAGTTACAGGACAATTTATATGTCACCTTTGAAACAAAACAATATACTGAAGAATAATGCATTTGAACAGATACTTCTGTGGTGCCAGGCAAAGGAGAACCTCATGCATACAATTAGCCATTTTAAATTCTAGTGTACGTTCCATTTGTTAGGGAATTGAAAGTATGTATGCTAAGAGAATTACTGATTGTATCTTCATGGAGGTTACTAATTTTCTTTTAAAATAAAATTTTGTTGTTATTTGAGCCATGCATTTGACTTATTGTGACCTTTGTCATTGAGTCTGCTAAGGAAAATAGATAAACCCAGGTGCATTAAGTAAGCCAGATTGTTATTGTCAAAAATTGCACCACCGATTGTTTCTGTATTTTGGTACAAAAATAAAATCCCCAAAGGTAGCCTTTTAGAAAGGCTATTTTTTATTTTTTAACTGAATTCTAATTACTGTACTTCTGGGAAAAAAGACAACTCAATGTGTATTACTATAATTCATTTTTTATGTGAAGTATCTGAGAGTAAACTGTTATTGTTTTTATTGAGTGGTTGCGTACGGCAATTCTACAAATCTTCTCAAAACCCACCCCAGTGTATTTTTCTGCTTATTTTGCTAGACTTCTCTGTTATTGATTAATCTCATGCTATAGCAGCAGCAGCTGAGAGCAATGAGTAAATAACAAGCTGGTAATATAGTACTTGGTATGTAAAAAGTTAAAGAATGGATCACAGGAAAATCTGGATTAAAATGTCTTTGTTTTCAGGTAAGATTTCTAATGTAGATACAACATGAAGGGATGCTGCTTTGGAATGGAGCACTGCATCAGTTAATAATATGTCAAATTAGAATTTAATCACCAGCAATTCTTCTGTAGTAGGTCATAGTGGCTGTGTTTCTGGTGAGCATTGTTCAGTGGCAGTTCACAGACTGGGCTTACTGACTCACAGTAGATAAGCATTTCCAAACAGAAGAAATGGCTCTGAATCATTTTAAGATGATACAGTCTTTTGCCACAGAATCATTTAAGGACAAATTAGATCAAAAGTGATTAAAGGGGATAGCACAGATGTATATATATAAATGAGTTTAATCGCAAGCATCAACCCAAAAACTATTGATAAGTGAATGTGAATTCAGTCAGTTTTTATTTGGACAAATAGTAGCAATGACATTAATTCTGTCTGTGTCAGTCTGTTGTCAAAGTTGATGCAAAATGGATACAATTATAATTTTGATTTAATGGAAAGTTGTCAGTTACTATTTAAATTATTTTGTTTGATCATTTCATCTGTCCACTCATTCATTATTAATCTTGTTATCAAATTACAGTTCACAGATGTGTGGGTCAGGAAAAATAACCTGGCAACATGAGCTTTTTATTGGGCTATATTAAGAGTGTAAAATCTCTGCTGAAACTAAACCAGCAGATATTGCAGACAAAACCTGTCTTAATGTTACTGAAGTATTAATTAATTGTCACTGCATTTTATTTTAGTTTGTGAAAAATAAGAGTTTTTACATGTAAAATTTTAAACACTTAGTTGAACGTAGGAAAAACTAGCTTTATTTATTAGACAATTGCTACAAACTAGGCATAGTGGTTAAGGCTTTGGAATTCAGGCCCTGAGACTGGCTTAAAATCCCACTACAGACAATATTTGACCATGAGCAAGTCACTTCACCTGCCTGTGCAGCAACTGGAAAAACAAAAGAAAAATTAACCAAGTGTATCTCAAATGCATCAAGTCTCTTTGGATAAATATGTCAGCCTAATAACTAAAAAAATAGTGTTTACTTGAAGTGGAATTTGCACAAAATGAAACAAAACTTGATTGTGATATCTTACTGATGCTGTTGTTCAGCTCTGATTATTAGCTTACAGCATGAGTGATTTTGGACACAAAGCCATCATCTTTTTTTTCATGCTTTTGTGATTTTAATTCTTTGTTTAGTGGTTGTCATGACACTGAAATGCTTTCAGAGATTATAGTTGTGTGTGAAAAAAGAAGTTTCTTATTTACTGTTTTACACCCACCATAGCTGTTGCTGGAAAAGGCAGACACTACTTAGTAATACATGAATGATTTTTTTTTCCTGTAATTAGGCTTTAAATATACTTGGGAAACAACATTAATGAATTTGTCACTTTTTATTCTTGACATTTCTGGATTTTGTTTTGCTGCTTTATTATTATATTCTATTTCTTGTAAAGTTAAGTGATTTTGTTCTCTTATTAAATGATTTTAAATGCTGAACATGCACCAGAAAAAGTAAAATGACTATCCTTTGAATGATTATGTAAAGTAGAATGGTTCACTGTGGGCTCTCTCTTCCTGTTGCACATGAGCATTGCCAAGAATCCCAGCTAGGCAGTGAGCTCTGTATGTTGGCAGCAATTAGAATCTTTTTATTCTCAGGAGGAATGCCAGCATCATGGCCGTGATTAGATTGTAGAGAGTTACTTATCAAGGGGAGAAAAAAATTAAAGCCCAAAATGAGTGATAATGGAAGTGTGGAAATCTTATGGACCCGCGTTTTATGGAAAGCAGTATTTTCAGTGGGTGCATTTCACTAGTTGTCCATAGTACCTGGTCTAATACAATCTCACCAGAATATTAACTCCATAATGTGAAACCTAAGACCCTAGAAGAGTATGCATAAGTGAAATTGTGACAGGGCCGTTTTTTAAAATGACAAATGCAGTTCAAAATACCCTGCTAATTGAGGTGTTACAGGTAAAAACATGGAGTGATGCCATACAGCTACCAGGGAAACAGGCTGGTAATGAGGCAAGTACAACTGAGATCAGCAAGCCACTCCTCGTTAGTTGCATCTTGTACTAATTGGTGTCAATTCCTGCATCGTAGGGGATAATTTGTGCAGGGAAATGAAAAGAAGGGGTAGACCAGAAGATGAGATTTTGTAAGCTTGGGGTGAGATCAGCTTTGGAGGCAGTATGAAGTTTCCTTTGTTGGGATTAAATGTCAGCCATCTAATGGCATTGTAAAGGCAAGAGAGATGACAGAACCAGATCATACTTTGCATGTACTATAGGAGGTGGAAGAGAGTTCATCCTTACTGACCGATTGGGTGTAGCAGTAAAAGAGCAAGAAATGCAGTCGTATTCAGGGCAAGGGGCATCAAGAGTGCTCATATGGAGCAGAAGAGATCTGTTTGATTCATTGTGTGAGGAACTGTGGTTGGTGTTGCCTTAGAAGTTACAACACGAGGATGCTGTAAGCAGTGCAAATAAGTCATCACTTGCTTTTTCATCTTGAACATAGTGAATTTAAGTGAGGCGGGCAGTGTTTATGACCTGAATGACTGTATACTGCTTTGAAGGTTGAAGTTACAAAGGGAACATTTTTATAGATATTGCTGAAAGGATTTGAGCTTCTTTTAACTATTTATGATATTTTATGATACTGTTGGTTTTAATGCGTGTTTTATGAATATTTATTTATTGAATATACTTTTAAATACACTCTTGCACTTTAGAGAAATTGAATCCTTCTTCTTGTATTTTACTTGCCACCATCCCTTCCTTAGTTACTAACTGCTCTGTGGTCAAGAGCAGCGTTATCTCTAAGCTGAGAGCATGTGATTGACCCAACTTTTAAACAAAATATAAAAATGAATTACTGACCTAATTTAAATGAATTTCAAACAAAATTGTGCTTTAATAAAATAGGCCATGCTGTTGTTGTTTTGTTTTTTTTTAAACTTCCCATGTGTTGCTTCTTTGTCACTTTACCACGTCTATGTGCAAAACTAAAGAGAGTTAATTGAAGAAATAATGTTTTGGGTTAGATGGGATAGTTGATGGAATATTTGATTAAAATGGACTTACTGAATGGTGCCAGACAGCACACGCTTCTGGGAGAAAATTTTAACTACTTTGAGATGGATGGTGTCATTTGCAAAATTAGCTTGAAAGCAGGATCAGTTCAAGGAGTTATTTTCACTTTTAGACATTTGTGGTACGTTCCAGGATTCACATACTGACTGTGAAAGAGTATTTAGTCTAATAAACAATATAAAAGCAAACTAGAAATTGCTTACATGTTAGGCATTTGAAAAACTTAATGAGAATTAAACTCTTTAAATTCTGAACAGACTGTTAATGTTGATGAAGTTTAGAACTTACGGAAAACAGATAAGGTCAGAACAAAGCTGGTTTATTCAGTGAAATATTGTGTAGAAATAAACTTTATAAAAAAAATATCAGTTCAATTAATTTTTTTGTACTTAATGTTAAATATACAATAAAATAATACATAAAATAATCTAATACATATAATAATCCCATGTGTGGTGGATTTTTTTGTACTATAAACAGAAATGCTTTGCTGATAGTGGTGCTCAAAATTTGTTGTTCTTTAAAACCTGTTGCTCATACAAAAAATATCTGCATGCACTAGGCCACTCCTTAGTGGGAACATTAGTGAAGAGGACAGTTTAGCGTTGGTTATATGACCCAGATGTTGACATCTGGTGGCTTTGTGGCTAAGGATCTGCACTGGTAACTAGAAGGTTGACGGTTCAAATCCCATTACCAGAAGGTATCCTAGTCCACTTGGCCCTTGAGCAGGACCCTTAACCTGAAAAGTGCTCCAGTGGTGCTGTGCAACACCTGACCCTGCACTCTGACCCCCAAAGGTCATACAAAAGACAATTTCCCCTTGGGGATTAATAAAGTATATCAAAATAAAAAAAATCTGACAGAAATATAACTTTTTGGAAGGCACACGCTATATGAATTTTAAGAAGGCTTATGTTATTACCACACTCAGGTAGGGGCCTAGGCTGTGCACTTGTCTTCTAGTTTTCCCATGCTGTTTCCTACTGACCTTGCCCATCTGGCTGTGTTACAAATAATGTACCACTGAGTCTAGGTGCAAACCTCCAGAGCTCCACTCTGTTGAGCTTCATTGCTGAGTGGTGACGTTCAGTGTCCTTTGTGTTATAAGTCAGTGATGTTATACAATATGTCTGATAATTTCTGTCTTGCTCCACACACCCATTTTAAAAATATACCTTGTGTGTCATTACCATAAAATACCCTTACACTATGGTTAAGGTTAGGTTTGCGGGAGGTTTATTAGCATCATTAATTCTGATGACTGTCAAGCAGGCATGTCATGTAGTACAACTGACTTGTGTAAACCATGTGACATAAACACGCAGTATGTCTTGCTGTTCAGCAGAGCTCCTGAATTGGGGAGCTGCAGAGGTCTGCAGCAAAACCTTTCTTTATGTATCAGTCATGTGATGGGTTAGGATTAGGGTTAGTGGTAATTAATGCTATAGCATTGTGACTGTGCAGTCTTTGTCAGATCTTACTGTTTAGTTTACTTCTTTGCTAGAATCAAGTTTTTTTGATAATTTTACTTTTGTTTTATGCTTTGGATACTTCCTACCTAGGTTTAGCATGTCTTTTTTACATTTTTAGTGAAAATTAATAGAACTTGGCTTCTCCATGCACATTTGTTCATTCCATTCTACACTTTGGCTGTCATGGTCTATTATTTTGCTTTCTGTCCTCAAGGTAACCAATGTGAGCATTTTAAAGAGTGCAGTCAGTCTGTGCAAATTCTATACCTTCTGTGTGGTGTGTGAAAAATATAATACTAGACTGTACCATGTACGGACAATTGCAAGCTTTCCATGAGTTGTCTAGGATGCCTCATTTTTTAAATAATTATTCACAGTGTAATACACCTAACCACTGACAGAGACTTGTTCATAAAGATGAATGTCAACCCCTATTTTTGTTCTGTCTTTAATCTGAAGATAATATTAGGGTGGGGATATTTAAAACAACCTACTGTATGTTAGGAGAATACAGTCTGCCTCTGAGAGGTATCGGACTGTCGGGAATTAGTGGTAGCCAAAGAAAGAAGAGAGGAAAATAGCAAAAGTGGTGAATTGATTGGGCAAAGCTTAGAGTAAAACAGGAAGGCATTTAATAGCAGGGCATTCTGCCATCAGTCGGTTTAGGCCTGTTTTAGACAGATAGTTATGTGCTTTGTGCACTTCATGTTTCCCTTAAGAAAAATAAAAGATACCTTGATCTTGGTGTCTCTGAAGCTGTGTGGAATTCAGGGTTCCACTCGGCATATTTTGCATTATTACACATGTTGCATGTCATTACAAAGCAGATGAGTCATTCACATTGCAGATGATCTTTTTTTTTAGTTAAGATATTGCATGTATATGATATTGTGCTGTATGTACATTGTAGGTGCTTAGGGATGTTTGTATGATTTAAAACATTAAATGATTTTATACTGGTACTACTAGCTTGGAGGACGACAAGCTGCCTAGCAACAAGTACGGAGGAGATCTCTATAAAGGGCAATTAATAGTCTTTAGAATTTTATATTTCTTATTCAAGGTCACTGAGTTTGAGTGTTCAAAATGAATTTTTGTATTCATATGTACTGCATGTTTTCATTTGAGAAAATGTGCTCTTGTATGTTGGCTGTCAATAATATTCCATTAACGAAATATTTTCTGTGGCGCTTGATATACTGTATGTAAACTCTTGTTCCATATATAGAAACACATATTCATGTATTCCCAATTAATTAAGTACCTGCATAAATGGATGCCCCAATATTATCCATTCACAGTCTGCACATCTCAATAAAATTGCCTATAATTCAGTGTTTTGGAACTTCAATATATCATGCTTAAAACAGAAGATTAGCAATAGTCTGTAAACCAACAGATGAATAAAATGAAAATTTTAAAGAAAATATATCCTCAGCATTTCTCCTTCGTCGTTTTCTTTCCCATTGTTTTTATTTTTGCTCTTCCACTGCTATGAACCCTTCCTCAAGAAGGTTGCATTCTAGTGTACCCATAACAAATAGAAAACCCAATAATAAGATTAATTAGGTGATAGTGTCATTATTAGTAATGAAACAATCAAAGTCCACTGCCAAAAATGAAATCTAAGCAAGTGAGAAATATTTATATCATGACGTGAAATCTAGTATTATTTAGCTTATTTAGGCAATTTTGTCAAGTAAATTTTGCTTTCCCTATTGGCAGATTTTTTTTGCTAAATAAAAGGAAAACAACTCCACTTTAAACTTTTTTGTGTAGTTTTTGCATATTCATTTTTTGCAGTGTAAGATATCATTTTCTAGTCATAAAATTTTAACTGAGTGACAATTAATATAACTAACAATGAAACTCACTCTAACCTGTTGTAATTGTAAATTTTGTTACATGGCTTCTTTATCATGAAAATCATTTGTGTTGTGTCAGGTTCTGGAATTTCATCCCGTTCTTTCGCTTTTCACAAGTGCTACTTCCAGTATGAGGGTCTAAAGACAAATCCAGTGTTCTGTCCCACTGACTGAGCAGTGCTAAGTACGAATATTGAGGATAATAGATGGCTCTACAAATAGGATAGATAGCTGGTACAAAAAAGAAGTAATAGTTTTACATTGCAGTAGATAGGCCATTTGATTTACAATATTGCAATAAGTTTTGACAAAAGGTAAATTCTTATTTGGGATAATTGGCAGTTTTTTCTTCCTCAGATGCACCTAAAAACAATGGAGCTGAAGAAAGCAAGAAAGTAGTCCTTAGAAATGACCTCTTCGCAGCATTGCCCCAGCATTTCCCTGCAGCTGGTACTATTTTGCAAACATTAAATTAGTAAACTCCCCTCAGTTATTGAATGTATTGTTAAAATGTTTATTGCAAGTTCATCTTAGTGGTCATATTCAATTTTTTCCAATTTTCTACGGCATATTCATACCTTTACTCGTGTGTTTGCATGCACGACCTGAACCTTTCATTTACAACTTGGAGCTTGAATTATCTTTATATAATTTAAATGTTGTGGCTTTGTGCAGAACAACCAAAATGTATAAAACAACAGAAAGAGTTGTAAAAAGAGGAATCCCAAATGCTAGGCAGGCTTGATCAGCCGCAAACCAGAAGATTTTGATTGGTTTTAAAAGTGTGCACATCCAAAGGGCTTACATAATTTTCCGTTCTTGGGGTTGAACATTTAAGCAAAGTATTCTATATGTATATTTAAATGTAAAGATTTGTTTCTGCTATTGTTTAATAGGATCAGGTCACATTTTTAAAGAATATTCATTCAAACACCATACATTTTCCTACGGATTCACAAATTTGTTCTGTGTGCTGTTTGTATATTGCAATTGTTTTTGTTACATACTTAATGTAAAGAAGCAAACTTCTGCAGCAACCAGAGTCCTTATAAAATAATATCCTTTGTAACTTATGGCCAGAATATCATCAAGAAGGATTTTTGCATTTCACTATAAACAGGATAAGTTGTGATTTTTTGGCAAATTTCATTTTTTTATTTTAAATTTCAATTATGCATGAAAACTTCTCACATAAAAATGTCACATACAATTATTTCTTGTGTGAATAAATCAAGACATCCATGAGTCAGGTAAAGATTTGGGGAACCACCAGGCCTGGGTATAATGGCAAGGAACGTAAAACAAACAGGTAAACAAGTAAACCAGGGACTAAAAGTAAAAAAATAAAGCAGGGTGTTTGATTGTTGAGTTCATTTGTGATGTTCGGTCAAACGAAGTGTTTCCTTCTGGTGCCAGGTGGATTTTGATCACTGGTTCCTGGAAGGAGCGGGGATAGACAACAGATAACCAGAGGTTTCATCACATGTACTCAAGTTGACATCTCTCTCAACTGTGGGGTGAAAAGCAAGGTCATCCCCTCATGTTCCAGGGTGGTATTGCTTACCTCTCCGGAACCTTGAAGATGTCTCCTACTGGCATGTGGTTGACACTTGATACATTCTGATTATATGGATCCATGCTATCAGTTTTAAACTATCATCCAAAGCCAACTTTGTGATTTAACTGGATGCTGTTTAAAATGTGTTCAGTACAATATACCAAAAGTAATGAAAAATCAAATTTACAGTTCAGTAAAAATATACTTTTTAGCATGTTGATCTAATCTGCTATCATTGTTTCACTTCTACACAAAATCCCTGCGTTTGTTACCTTGCTAGAAACTTGAAGAACAACATATCATAAGTAAACTAATGGAGCAAATGGTGTCTGTTCCAATATCCACAGCCATTTCTACAATTTGCACACATAAAATACTCTGAAAAAGTTGCTGTAAATTCTTTTTAAACTATTTAATATTTTACTGCTTTCTGTATGTATATGCAGTTGTCAGGTGATCACCATGACGTTTATTTTTCAGTTGCTTTAAACCTGGTCTGACACTGTAGCACCTACAGACCAGCCTCCATTTGCACATTGAAGTTATGTGTGGATGTGGACAGAGGAAATTCTACAATCTTTACAAGATAGTTTGAACATAAATAGATCTGATGCCATATTTCGTGATGGGAGACAATATATGGAACTGTTATTTCAAACTGTGCATTTCAGTATTACCTGGTATTTTTTGATTATTATAACATTCTCATTACTATGGCAGATTAGCTTGGATTATTTCATTTAAGTAATGCTTGGCTGAGTTGTTTTATGCTGTTAATTTGTTTTTGATTGGTAATTATGATATCAAGATGTGTTCTTTTATTTTTCACCAGGTTAAATGAAATTGAAGTACATTTGGTGAAGGTAGGTTGAACACTTCAGCTTTCTAATTTACCCCCTCACACATGGGTTTTATGGCCTAACACCTGCTTTGTAGTTTCAAGACATGGGTTAAATTTTAAGCCTTCTTGTATGTGAATGATTTTCAGGCTGCTCTGAAATATAAGCCCTACCCCAAAAATAAGCCCTAGTCAAGATCGTCAGCTGATAAGTAAGGTGCCTAAGGCCAGGTTTATACTTCACGCGATGTGACACGTGTGCCCGAAACATCCATTAAATTTCCAGTACACCTTGCCACAATATCTCTGAAGAGGATGTTTAATGATTACATCCATCAATTCAGGGGTGCACCCATTCCAGCAGCATCGGCGCAAGACAGAAGCAAAATCTCTGGAGGGGGCATCAGCTCATCGCAAGGTGAACACAAGCACACACATACAGTATACTGGCGTCATTGTAGCTTCACCAAATCCCCAAACCTTCTTGTCTTTGGATGGAAAACTGAGCACACTTTGGAAACCCACCAGGAAAACATGCAAACTGCAGGCAGGGATCACAAAGGACATGATTCCCTGTGAGACAGCAGCGCTGCTGCTCTGCCACCGTGCCACCCCATATCTGTAACTATTAGCAGTATTCATTATTTAAACAAAGTTAACAATTTATCTGTAAAATGTAACATACATATTTTAGCTGGATTTGAGCAGACAGTATGTCTCTGAACACCTCAGAATTCATTCGGCTGCTTCTGTCCTGTGTCACATCACCAATAAACACTAGTGTCCCAGTGCCACTTGATCTTGGTTTCATCTGTCCAAAGGATGTTTTTCCAGAACTGTGCTGGCTTTTTTAGATGTTCTTTTACAAAGTCCAATCTAGCCTTTCTATTCTTGAGGCTTATGAGTGGCTTGCACCTTGCAGTGCACCCTCTGTATTTACTTTTATGCAGTCTTCTCTTTATGGTCGATTTGGATATCGATATGCCTACCCCCTGGAGAGTGTTGTTCACTTGGTTGGCTGTTGTGAAGGGGTTTCTCTTCACCATGGAAATGATTCTGCGATCATCCACCACTGTTGTCTTTCGTGGACGTCCAGGTCTTTTTGCGTTGCTGAGTTCACCAGTGCTTGCTTTCTTTCTCAGGATGTACCAAACTGTAGATTTTGCCACTCATAATATTGTAGCAATTTCTCGGATGGGTTTTTTCTGTTTCAGCTTAAGGATGGCTTCTTTCACCTGCATGGAGAGCTCCTTTGTTGTCTGTTCACAGCAAAATCTTCCACATGCAAGCACCATACCTCAAATCAACTTCAGGACTTTTATCTGCTTAATTGATAATGACATAACGACGGACTTGCTCACACCTGCCCATGAAATAGCCTTTGAGTCAATTGTCCAATTACTTTTGAGCCCCTGAAATAAAGGGATTGTGTTAAAAAAATTCTTTAGTTGCCTCATATTTTTATGCAATCGTTTTGTTCACCGCACTGAATTAAAGCTGAAAGTCTGCACTTCAACTGCATCTAAATTGTTTCATTTAAAATTCATTGTGGTAATGTACAGAACCAAAATTAGAAAAAAAGTTGTGTCTGTCCAAATATTTATGGACCTAACAATATCTCCCAAAGTGGCTTAATGATATTGAGGTCAGAAGACTGTGATGGCCACTCTAGCACCTTCACTTTTTCTGTTGTAGCCACTGAAGGGTCGACTTGGCCTTGTGTTTTGGATCATTATGTTGTAAGATTCAAGTGCATCCCATGCACAGCTTCTGGACTGATGAATGCATGTTGTCATCCAGTATTTTCTGGTAACATGCTGCATTAATTTTGCCATCAGATTTCACTAAGTTTCCTGTGCCGCTGTTGCTCACACATCCCAGAATATCATTGATCTACCTCCATGTTTCACAGTAGGGTTGGTGTACTTTTTTGTCATGGGCTCTTCGTTTATGGTTATGACCATAAAGGTCAAATTTAGTCTCATCATTCCAAAGGGCTTTGTTCCATAAGTTTTGAGGCTTGTCTGGATGCTGTTTGGTATATTGTAAGTGGGCTGATTTGTGGCTTTGGCATAGTAAAGTCTTTTTTCTTGCAAATAGACTATGAACCCCTATTTATTCAAATACCTCCTCATTGTGCATCTTGAAACAGCAACACCATTTGTTTACTGAGAAGCCTGTATTTCAACTGAAGTGGCTTGTGGGTTTTTCTTGGCATTTCGACAAATGATCCCAGCATTTGTGGCTGAAATCTTGATTGGTCTACTTAACTGTGGCTTGGTAACAATGGAACCCCTAACTTTACACTTTTTAGAATTTGAACACTAATGACAGGCATTGTCAGACCTCTGGATATCTTTTTATTGCCTTTTCCTGCTTTATACAATTCAACAACCTTTTCTTACAGGTCCATTGACAGTTCTTTTGCTTTCCCCATGGCTTGGTATCCAGAAAAGTCAGTGTAGCTCTGCATGAACTTAAATTTACTATTTATTTACACAGACACTGATTACAATCAAAGAGTTTATAGGTGTGAACACTTAATTTGAACCTGTGAGTATCAACTTGTTTGTATATTATCAGCTCCATCAGTCAAGGCCCATTTGGGTGATTTCAGTTATCATTCTGATTTAAAAAGGCCACACACAATTATGTGATAATTAACTACTTTGCCTGAGCACACTCCCTAATTAAATGGAAAGCTTTGTTCATGATTACTTATATTTTCCGAACAGTGGCCAATATTTCACAATTTCTGCCAGGAAATGTAAACATAGGAGGTATCGGCTAACTCTTAGGAATTACCTAGTACAAAGGACATGGATGCACCTGTGCTTGCTACCCCAATGGCTTTCATAAGAAAACACTGGCGATACCATATTTTCGCTGTATTTCTGGCATATGAGTCCCATTAATCTTTGTCTCAAGTAAACACCTCCAGATAGTCAACGTTTTTAGTGAATACTTCAAGCCTTGTCCTCTGTTGCTGAGGTGTTTCTCTTGCATGTTGTTGAGTTGCAGTGTTTGCTTTGAGTCAATGTTGTGTCTCTTCCTCTGTGACATTATCACAACATCGCTTGTGTACAGCAGCGTTTGCTGTGCACAGGTCTTTTGTAGTGAAAGCTGAGGTACATGTATGCACTGAAAAAATTGAAAAGTGCACACACACACACACACACACACACACATATATATATATATATA
>JANRMT010062792.1:49293367-49318189 GCA_026402145.1 Polypterus bichir lapradei
AAGCACTGTAATATTCATTACAAAACACAAGTGTATTTTGTCTGATATTGATCATAACTATAAAAGAACAAATAGGAAATTATGTAAAGTACAGTTTTTTTGCTGTAACATTTCGTAGTATAAACCTACCTACTATTGCTCATCAGATTTTTGGAAATAACCCTGTAATTTTTACAAACATTATGTGCCCATTAAATGTACTACACAGCCACTGCATTTTACCATTTTCAGTCATAGAATATTAGTAAGTTTAATGTACCCATTTAACTATTGACTGAGGATTTAAAACAAATCCCTTTTGGGTACTAATTCCAATTTATTTTCCACCTTTCTTCATTTGCCTTAAGCATATTGTGCCTTTTTAAAATGTTGCACCCTAAAGTGTGGAGTAGGGTTAGCAATGCGGCCTACAACCATACGTGGTATTTGTGCCATTCAGCTGGTTTGCATAGCATAATAAATAAGTGCATGACAACAACCTAAAACAAACATCTTTTAATTAATTGGCTGTTCTTTGGGCAGTTGTTTAAGGTCTTTTTGATATTGATTTGATATTTTGCATCAAATCTGAATATTTACATCTTTTCAGTTCTAATTCCATATTATACATGACATTACAGGAATATACAGCAGACATACTTTATAAAGAACTAAACTATATACAGTAACTACAGGGATAAACATGGATATACTTAAAATGGAGTAAATTACATTCTTTACATATTTTATGTTCTGTAACCCTGTGATACACAGTGTGATATTTAAAGCTGTACTGTGCCCAGTCAGTAACATCATTTCAGGAGAGGTCCACTAAATTAACAAGCAAATTAAGACACAGGGTCAGTTATGGGATACATTCTCAACCCCCTGGAGGTACAGTAGTGGAGGAGAGAATGAGATGGCCATTGTGAACAATTCTGCATATTCTCCCTGACACACTAACATTAAGCATTTTTAGCTCACAAATTATTTAGCAAAAAGTTAGGTGGATTGGTGATCCTAAATTGTCCCTAGTGTGTGCTTGATGTGTGTGTGTGTCCTGCGGTGGGCTGGTGCCCTGTTTTTGCGCCCTGTGTTGGCTGGGATTGGCTCCAGCAGACCCCCGTGACCCTGTAGTTAGGATATAGCGGGTTGGATAATGGATGGATGGATAGTAGTTATCAGCTTATTGTGCATTTACCTACCGGTGGTCCATAAGGAGTTACAGTAATCCCTCCTCGATTGCGGGGGTTGCGTTCCAGAACCCCCCGCGATAGGTGAAAGTCCGCGAAGTAGAAACCATATGTTTGTATGGTTATTTTTATATATTTTAAGCCCTTATAAACTCTCCCACACTGTTCATAAATATTCCCCACACAGTTATACAGCATAAACCCTTTGTATTCTCTTAGATATTGGGTAAGATTCATTGAAATTTTGTATGTAAACACACTGTTTATATACAGTAAAACCTAAATATTATTTTAAAGGTATCGAGTGTCTCCGATATCACATATGTTACAGCCATTACGATAGACAGGCCACCAGCAATAAATATGTACAATGCAAGAAAAATTGTATACAGTAAATGTGTGTACAGTGACACTAAACGTACGTACATGTACTAAGTACTGTAAGTAGAAAATTAATTATGGTTACTCACCAACAATGACACGATGACTTGTCCGATAACGATGAGTTTAGTTTTACTGCACAACAAAGGAGAGCGTTACAGCTCTTCTAAAGGAGCCTCTTCAGGCGACTGTGTAGCACCGCCGTTGTTTTTCTTCCGGCAGTCTTCAATCCAAATCCCTAAAGCAGATTCCATCCAGACTACTGCCTTATTACATCCACTTACAACTCGTTTTGCACCCTGGTTAAAAGGACACTGTGGCCGTAGATCTTATATTCCTTTCCTACTTTTTAAATAAAAAGAATTGTAGCCTCATTGATGCCGCAATGGCATCCTACAGCGGTGTAGCTTTTCCCTTCTGTCAACATATCCAAAACTTTTACCTTTTCGGCAATCGTTAACATCTTCCGTTGGCGCTTGGGCATGGCCCCTGAAGCAGTAGCAGGAGCAGATCGTTTTGGAGCCATAATGAAGGGCTTGACAATGCACAAAGATAAACACAAAAGAGCACAAAAGTTAACTTTTTACACAGCAAAACACGTTGATGCTGAATGAGCAAGACGAGACTTCCTGGTTAATGCCGCGGAATCGAATTCGGTGCTCCGTCGCTGAGCCATTCAGCACACAGGAACTTAACTGCGTTCTCTGATTGGTTAGCTTCTCAGCCATCCGCCAATAGCGTCCCTTGTATGAAATCAACTGGGCAAACCAACTGAGGAAGCATGTACAGGAAGTAAAAAGACCCATTGTCCTCAGAACCCGCGAAGCAGCGAAAAATCCACGTTATATATTTAGATATGCTTACATATAAAATCCGCGATAGAGTGAAGCCGCGAAAGTGGAAAGGGATTACTGTATACAAAATAATAAATGTTTGGATTGGTAAGCATGTGAAAGACAGAGAGTGAGAAAAAGGATGTGCACAGGACAAGACAGAGAGACAGACAGAGAAGCTGTTACTGTTTCCATTATACCCTTAAGAAGCAAGGTAGGTAAAAAATGCTTTCATTTTTAACACTTTTATCCATTTATGGAACTGGTTAAGAAAAAAAGAACAAAAAACAAAAACTAATTTTTTGCATTCTTTGGAGAGTGTGATGATGTGACCAATCAGTTTTCAGTTGCAGTGATTTTAATTCCTTGTGTCATGCATTGAATATAGTATAAGTGATATTATCCATCCATCCATTTTCCAACCTGCTGAATCCGAACACAGGGCACAAGGCAGGAACCAATCCCAGGCAGGGTGCCAACCCACCGCAGGACACACACAAACACACCAAGCACACACTAGGGCCAATTTAGAATCGCCAATCCACCTAACCTGCATGTCTTTGGACTGTGGGAGGAAACCGGAGCGCCCGGAGGAAACCCACGCAGACACAGGGAGAACATGCAAACTCCACGCAGGGAGGACCCGGGAAGTGAACCCGGGTTTCCTAACTGCGAGGCAGCAGCGCTACCACTGCGCCACCGTGCCGCCCCATAAGTGATATTATTTTACCTTATATTGTGCAGTGTAGACATCTCCCCTATAATTATTGAGCTACACCCATACTGTCTTGTGTTCACAGTGCTGGAATGTAACCAGTTCATACTGTAAGTCTATGGATAGCTGTGATTTTTTTAAGCTCTACTGTGCCCAGTCAGTAACATCATTTCAGGAGAGGTCCACTAAATTAACAAGCAAATTAAGTCACAGGGTCAGTTATGGGATACACTCTCAACCCCCTGGAGGTACAGTAGTGGAGGAGAGAATGAGACAGCCATTGTGAACAATTCAGCATATCCTCTCTGACACACTAACATTAAGCACTTTTAGCTCACAAATTATTTAGCAAAAGTGTGCCAAGAAACACTCCTTCAGCAAAACTATAGCAATAGGCATTTATAATGCCTCACTGCCCCTGCTCTCTTATGACTAACCCAGTCTGACATTTTTGTTCTTTTTTGTACTTGTTGTGGGCATTTGAAGGGGTGCTGTTGTTTGTTATGATTTTTCTTTATTTCTTGAGATTCTGGAAATGCCACATTTTCCCTTAGGGACAAATAAATTACCATCTAACTAACATCTAATTAACTAAGTAAATTAGAATTTAAAAATCGAATTGTTTTTCCAGATGATGCATCTTTTTCTATCTTGCAATCTTCCTAAAGTATAATGGTACACATACTGCATTAACTTTGCCTTTTTTATATACTTATGCAGTAAAAATTCTCATTTGTCTTTTAACTGGTATATGGATTTAATATGGCAGGAGCGGATGCTGTGACATTGTGTGATATTGTATAGTTCATTAAATTATAACAAAGAAAATAAATACTGTTCTCTAATTAAATGAAAACTTAGTGATGATCATATTATTAAAACTATTTAGAAAATATTTTATTTTAATAACATTTGTCATCTGTATAGTTTTAAACTTGATTATGAGTATCAGTGTTATTTTCTTCCTTATGCTATTAGAAACATTGCTTGGAATTCATGAAATATTATTTTTCCTTTGGTTAGCTATAGGTGATTTCATTTGGTAGTTAAGACGTATCACTGTAATTGCATGATATTCTGTGAAGAGGTACCTGGCTAGCAGGACGTTTCCAAGAACAAGGACATCAAAAGGAAGGGAGGTTGCTTTATGAAAACTCCACAAAAATGCAAATAATCACATTTGCAAAATGAGAGATTTTTCCAATGAAAGTGTGGAAAGGTAGAAGCTGTATGCCTGAAAGGGTAATAAGCAGCAGTGTGAAAAAGTGCTGTACTCTGGAAGGATACATGTAATGTTCCCTTAGAGCTCTAGGGTATAGGCATGCCAAGATGCCTAATAATTATTTAGGAGAAGGTACTTAGAATGCCAGTAAGAGGTTGATTGACCTTTTTAGAGCTCAGTTGACTGTTGTAGTTCCTTCTCCAAAGGGAAGGAATAAAGCTCTATAAGAGAAATGGCTACTATGGATATCTGACAAGAAGTAAGACAGACATAGTGCCAACACTATGCAGTCTCATTTGGAGAGGGGTTAGCTGAAAAGTGGTCTTGAATATCCACTTACTAAAACCCCAGGGTGCAGTGACACAAGGGGAAACAATATATAGTTCTAGCCTTGTATTTCAACTACACTGACCAGGTAAGTGACTTTGGAGTCCGGTTAGAACTGTTCATGTAGTTTAATTTTAGAGTGACAGGAATACACAGATGTTTTGTGTCTTTTATTGCTAAGGTGCTACAAAGTTACTAAGCACATGATGCACATCCCTTATGTCCTGTGATAAATCTTACATAGCAAGGCGACCTTGTTATACAAGATGTGGTGTCTGTACTTAGTATAAAATAAAGGGGAGACTTAGTTCTTAAGTTCTCAGTGCTTATTTAAATCCATATGTCCTTATAAACAGCACGGGAAAAGGAAAGATCCTTGAAACATACAGTAGCTATTTCCTTTAAGTTAGAGTAGATTTTATTTATTTAAAATTGAATTTAAGGTAGTAACACACATACAGAAATGCACAGTTCAATCAAAGAGATAATTATGTAAGTGGGTTTTGTATAACAATTCTTTACCCATTTTACCAACAGGTAATGAAGGGGAAAATTCCATAAACTCTGTTGACAAAACAGAAAGTATCTTCATCAGAACTAACTAGTATTGTTTCAGGAATACAGATTGGTAGAATGCAAGGAAAAGAATGCATATTTTTTCACATAATTTATAGACAAATAATGAATTGTTAATAGCATATTATGTTTATGAGATAGTAGTTCAAAAGATCTCTATAAAGATCTCCTAATGAAAGGATGGCTCTAAAAGGCAGAACACTGAATATGTTAGAAAAAGGTGGACTATATGGTTATTGTTTGGGTGCCACTGGTAAGAGAATCTCTGCCTTAAAAAGGGCCTAAAAAGGTATTCTCCAGTGGTACCATAGCTTAAGATAATAGTGACCTTGGTGATGTTGGTAAATTAATTATAAATAGAATTAACTGGAGCACATAGCTAAAGAAAGCATTTTGAACATGATGTCATTTCCATGGCTAGCCAAGCAAATATGGCAAATAATCAGTATTTGCATGTTTACAATTCAGTAATAAAACAGTAAGTTAGGTAGACCCATGCAAGCTTCTTTTTTTTCTGGAAAATTGTCTTGTTAATTCCTGGTCGTTTATAATACCAAGGGGACATAATTAATCATCTGTACAGAGATGGGGATAATCTGAAAAAAAAAATACCAGAGCTTTGGGACAATATTCATTCTGACAATGTGAATTTTCCACGTTAGACTGAGATGGAGAATGATAATCTATAAAAATCTTCTTTTAATTCTTAATTCAGTTTCCAAAATTAAGCTAAAATAGTTCTTTAAAATTCGTTATAACAGTTACATCAGTCTATTTAAACTACTCTGACACAATCAGAGTGAGACATGATTAAGTGTAACTTAGCCTGTGGGAGATTTCACTGTGAATATAATGCAGTTGGTCAAATTTAAACCTAAAGATCTGTACAGGTTAAGTATGAATGGTATTGATGAGATTATGTCCAAGACGCAGAGCGCCATATCATCTGCATACACATACATTTTGTTGAAACCCATCATCTTTGGTTCCTTCTTTGTTGGATGGTTTATGAACATACCGGGTCATCAGCAATTGTAAATAAAGCATTTAATGAGAAAAAAAAATGTTACATTGAACTTTATCCTCTTTTCTCTCCAATGTCTACAGTATTCTGTTCCCTGATTTTAGTTTTAAATGCATTCTTAATCTCACTTCCAAAGTTATTTTTATGTGATTTCTGTGTTTAAATCTTATTGGCCTCCCATTGTGGCATGACTTGTAAAGCACATCATTTGAATTTTCTTGATTAAAGTTAGAGCTTTCAGAGGTCATCTCTGATACCTTGGTAGTCTGCATTTTATTTTTATATGAAACATATGGGATAATTTATCCTCCTAGTAATGTCTTGCGTCATTCCCAAAGTGTTCTCAAAGGTACATCTGAAGATATGTCTGTCTCTGGAAACCAATACATTTGTCAAAAAGCGAAAATGTTATAAATTACTCATCTGCTAACAATAGTGGATTAAGTTGCCATGGGTAAGTTATACTACCATGTATAATGATCTGAAGTCTAGAAAAAAGGTGCATGGTCAGAAATAACAAAAGTATGATATTTACAAAACTTAACATAGCATAGGTAGCTATTATCACATCAGTAAAAATATAGCCAATCTATGGAAAAAGGTGATGTATTGGCAAGAAAGAAAGAATATTGTCCTGCATATGAATATAAAATTCTCCATAGATTAAGAGAATAGAAACTTTAATAAATCTTAATAAACTGTGAAATAACATGCATAGTTTAGATTTTGTACTTGCAGTTGGTGAAGACCTATTATCTTGACTCTGTAGAGACAGGTGAATTTTTCCAGAGGTGAACCAGGAGATATGTGTGAAATCCAAAAAAATATATACAGTATATATATTGAAATAGTGACCGAAACCAGACAAAATGCAATAATCAAAGTCAAAAAATATGGCAAGATTTCAAAACCAAGAAAGATGAAAAAAAAGAGCAGTGATTAGTGCTTTTGTTGTGGTATTGTGTCTGCAGATTGGATAAGGAAATAAGCTTCTAGCTGACCTTTTATCTTGGCTGGGTCAGTGAATCAGAGTTCACGACTTTGTAGGTCAAGCCCCTAGAAACTTAGGATGCATCCCTATTATTGATAGAAAAACCTCAAGGTGGCATCAAAGACAATAAAATATATCCCAATACTATACCCAACGTCTGATATCTGAGATGGCATAGCTGGGACACATACTGTACTTGGGCCACTGGGTATTGCAAGTAGCAGGTTCAACTGCTCTCTGAACAACCAGCATCTAATCTAGCCATTTTTTTGCTGTGGCATGAAAACACAATATGATTAAATGAGACAACAGACTACATAACGTGCATCAATATTATGTGATGGCTGCTATGTATATATCCTAAATTGATTCATTAACAAGTAAAAAATGGAAGTTCTAGATGAAAATGCATTGAAATTCAATAAAAAAACATTTTTGCATTCTATGTGTATATTTGTTTCTACTGATTTGAAATTCAATTAAAAAGAAACATTTTCAGGTTATATGTGCTTGTTCATGTTTGCCTTATTTCCCTTAAGTTGATACTGTCATAACCCATAACCCAAGACCAGCCTGCACATTAGCCAGAGTCGGTTTAAATGTATTCCTGTATATTTCTCACCACCATAAAAACCACCCTTTAGGGTCTGATATTACTATGGTTACTATGAATGGAATTGCTTTATGAATGAAAATTCATACTTAACTGGCCTTTTGGAGCTGGAGTGGAGTGGAGTGGAGTGAAAATTTTGACCAACCCAATCTCTCTTTAGCCGAGTTTGATCTTAATTGTTGAAGTGGGTCTTTGTGCAGTTACAGAGGACAGGTGCCACATTTTTCATTTTTATGTGGTAATTGATAGATCCTGCTTAACCTGTTTTTATATTTTAGGAGTTCCCAATTAAGATTGAAAGATAGGATGCTTTCAGATTATGACTTTGGCCAAATTATGACACATTTATTATTGCTGGGATTTACTAGAATTAAAACAACCAATAAAAACTCATAACTGCTAAGTGTGCATGCAATGGGGAAAAGATAGGAGGAACCTACTCTTTCTCTGCCAGTCTATCCCCATTACCTTACCAATTGGTCTGCCATACCCTCCCAATACTTTCCTTCATCAAGTGTGGTCAGTTAAGGTATCAGTAATGGCTGTAAAAGATGTCACTTGAGTTGAGTATTTTAAATGGTACATGCCAGTGGTTCCTCCTTGTTTTTGTAGTACTTTTCCCTTTACCATTACGTTCTTCTAAGTGAAAACAAACCAGAGACCATTGAGGTTTCAAATGAAATCTCATCAGTGTCTGGTTTTCATAACATAAAATTTTATGTTGACCTATAGCCCAAAAGCATATGTATTAATAACTCTTTTATGTGTCTGCTTGAGTCTTATGACTCTACACCCTCAAAACCTTCTGGAGTTTGCGTAATTATTCACACATATAAAGTATGCTTTTCTGCTTATTATTATTGCATAGGCACATCAATTTTTATAGCCATCACCTAACATTTGTCTAAGCTGAGTTCACTTTAGTGTTTAAGCAGTCTTTTATTCTTAAGCAGCACTGATGATTCAGCTATATCCCTTCTTTTGTTGTTGTATTGTAAATGGGTGAATAAAATTGCATGTGGTATTTCAGATACAGCATTATATAGTTTTAGCCTAACCTCTCTTGACTTTTACCCCACACATTTTACTATTTAACATGGAATCCTATTAGCTGTAATCACTTCTGTACACTGTGTTTGTATGAACAGGGACAAGCTCTAGTATTTCTCACAAGGCACACATAAGTACTTCATGTGCCACTCCCTCACTGCAGATATTTACTGCCTATGTGTAAGGCTATTCAAAAAAGGTAACAGAAAGAAAGCCATATATCTGACAACGTATATAATATTTATATATTTAGTGTATCCGGAAAGTATTCACAGCGCATCACTTTTTCCACATTTTGTGGAAGCTCAAAATTGTTTCCCCTGATCATCCTTGAGATGTTTCTGCAGCTTAATTGGAATCCACCTGTGGTAAATTCAGTTGACTGGTCATGATTTGGAAAGGCACACACCTGTCTATATAAGGTCCCACAGTTGACAGTTCAGAGCACAAACCAAGCATGAAGTCAAAGAAATTGTTTGTAGACCTCCGAGACAGGATTGTCTTGAGGCACAAATCTGAGGAAGGTTACAGAACAATTTCTGCTGCTTTGAAGGTCCCAATGAGCACAGTGGCCTCCATCATTCGTAAGTGGAAGAAGTTCGAAACCACCAGTTTTCAGTCATTGTAGGCAGAGGTGTTGAATGGTTCTTGAGTATGACTTTCTGTTTTCCTTAGATTCACTTTCAATCAAGGCAATTTACTACTATGATTTAAAGTATAAAGTAAATCTTATATTTATCTTTGAAGATTTTCAGCTTTGAAACAGAAGAGAATGATAAGGTTAGAAAATGTAAATGTGTATTCTTCATTGATCTTCATTTCAACTTTCAATCCATCCAGTCACTTGAGTACTTCTTCAAAGCTTACTTAGGACAACCTTGGTGAAACTGTCACTTTCTCAAATGACTTTGTTTTATAATAATGATAGTATATGTTTATTTGGATTGTAGCTATGGCATTTTTGTATATTTATTTAAGAAAGGAGATGGAAAATATCTGCATAGAAGAAAGATCTGAGTTTTGTCCTAGAGTAGTAGAAGAGTACAAAGGCAAGAAAATGATTGTAGAAAAACTAGTGGATTTATTAGACATGAAAGCAAAATTACACCTGCTAAATGGAGGGCTTTCTAAACACATGAAAGCAACAGTTAATTTAATTAATTTTGATTTTTTTTTTCAATTAAGAGAATGGGCAAGAAAGGCATGAATTATATTTAGAGATTTTTGTCCACAATATACATTTTTACATTTATTTTTCAAATAAACATATTCTACTACTGTGTTTTTCAATTAGGAGAATGTTCAAGTGAGTAGTCAAACATATTAAGAAACAAATTTATTTTTCATCCTTGTCTAGGGTGTCTCTAATTTCTGAACCCACTTTATATTTGTAAATGGAACTCATTGCTCCACAGCCATCGGAACAGTGCCTACTGATCAAAGTCCCTTAGGAGCCAATTTAGACAGTGCCCTCGGAATCCAAGGCACTCTGTACTATTAAACTTAAATGACCAGTGGATGTCTTTTCGGTGTTTGGAATGTGCACGCTTTCACATTTATAAATGCCATCCCATGTATGTATATGGTATTATCAAACTTTGATGACCTTGGAAACGGCTGGAGGAGGTCAACCTTGGTGTCCAGAGAGTGCACCCCATCAGTTACATAAATGGTAGCACTCTGTATACATACCACACAGTTTACGTAATGTGTGCCCTTTAACTTTACCGTTTTTCACTTGCTTCAGTCACCCCATGTCGTCCTTGTAAAGATGCCACCCTTGGTGGCTGCCCATGTCGTCTGTATCTAAATCTTCCACTGTATCAGAGCTTCTTCAAGTGTTCTAGTTCATTTTTATGGCTCATTTTATAATTCATGTCAATAATAATAATAACAACATCATCAAAAACAACAATTAATTAATTAATCAAGCCTTTCACAGAGTGCCTTCAGTTGATTTAAGATAGATAGATACTTTATTAATCCCCAAGGGGAAATTCACATAATTTGTATATTTTTCTATATCCTATCTGTTTTCTATCTCTTGTCTTTTTGTCAGTTTCTAACTATAGGGCATTCTTTTAAAGGCATGACTTAAACCCTTTGTCGTGGTTTTGCATGTATCATTTAAAATTATAGTACATGTACTTGAGTAATGCTGTTTAAATAGTGCTTGATGAAGATGATTTGGTTTTGATAACATCCATTTTTGAATTTATAAAAAAAAAATCCAGACAGAGTACTAGTCATTTCACTACAAAAGCTGTTGAACTAACTGTTAAAGCTAGGGCCCTGCTGTTTAAATAGTGCTTTATGAAGATGATTTGGTTTTGTTAACATCCATTTTTGAATTTATAAAAAAAAATCCAGACAGAGTACTAGTCATTTCACTACAAAAGCTGTTGAACTAACTGTTAAAGCTATGGTTTTACTAGAGCGCTTACATGGTTTCATATTTACTGGTCAATTACTTAGTAAAACCTTTCATTTTCACATGTTCATATTGAAACAAAGAATTTAAAAACAGAATTGAACTGTTATTAATTAATTATGTTGCTTTGGTGAAATTTGATACTATTATTTTTATTACCTATTTTTACATGTAATTAGTACTCCATAGCAGAAACGCAACTCACCTAATCAAATGAAAATACCGTACACTTAGAAAGCAATTCAGAAAAACCTCAACATTCGTCTCCAACCCGACAATGCAATTGGAGAGCCTCTAAAACAATAGAACAAAAAAGTTAAGTACAGGCTTGGCATGTTAACTTTATAATTATATTAATGAGTTCTTGGCAAGTTCTGGAAAACTTTGAATAGATCCTCATAACGAGAATTTTTCCAATTTGAGAAAATATACAACATCCCTCTCCCTCTAAGTTAAAGAAGATGGGTTAGGATACTTCAGTTGAACAAAATAAGTCTTGATGCAGGAAGGGTGATAAAGGCTCACAATGGATTTTTTTCTTTTAGATTTTTATAGCACACTGTTAACCCATCTGTTGTTACTCCAAGCACTGCAGCATTATGATTTTAAAATCCATGGCTGAAAAAGAGATGTACAAATATATTTCTGCAAAATGGTTTCAGTGAATGGAATTCATAAAACACGTGACATAGTGATGCAGGCACTAGATTACATCGCTCACAAATTGGATCTCCCTCTGGGTACATTTTAGACACATTTAAATGAGATATATATGATCAAATAATCAGTTTTACTTGAATTGAGGTGTGCTTGGCACATATTCAGCTAGAGCATACTGTATTTCATGATTGGCAGAATTCTATTCTTTTTCTGAGATTTTGATTGAAAGGTCCCTTTCCCCTCATTCCTTAAGGATGCTAAAGATTGTAATAAAGATATGCTGTTTGAATCTTCATCCACCCTAGCCAGTGTCACCTCAGATATAGGTAAAGGTGAAGGTATCGGATATTGGGTTGACTAGTTTTGACAGAATTGCTAATTTGTGTATTGACAAAGAAGTGTATAAGTGGTAGACTAAATCAATTGCAGCATGGGGCCCTGCCTATTACTTATAAATATGCCATGGTTTAACTTAGTAAAGTGGGAAAATCCTGCTGCTAAAATAACATACATATATTTGTGCATGCTTTCAGAGCACAATGTTGTGACCAATCAGTTCTTCGTTCAGTGTGCTGAGTGAATGTCTAGATTATTGGCTTTTTCATTAAAATGCCATATGCAACTGTGATAAAGAAATGGAGGCTTTACATTTCTCCTCAGATTGTTATCGTCATGGCTACAGTTGTGCATACAACTGTCCAATTTTTGACTGTCAATTCCAGTTCAGGTTACCTATCCCTTCCAACAGGATCCAGCCTTGGACAGAGTGGCATCCTAGCTCACATCCAGCTCATAACTCTGTAAAGTTGACTTTTTGCTGCTTGGCTGTTTTTAGTTTCAGGTAAATGATGTTAAAATTAAATATAACCTCTAAAAGAAACATTTGCTGTTGTATACTGTATTCAGATAATCTGAAACAGATATAGGTATTAATTTTAACAATATTGATTCTGCCATCTAAAATAGGATATAGGATGAACCATCTATTAAAATCTTATTTGACGTTTTCCATCATGGCAACATGCTACCAAAATTGTGTTTAAAATTTTTTTTAATGTTCTGATACAATTGGTGAAAAGACCAGTCTTTTCAGACCAGAAAGCAAGTTTTTCTTTGAATTAATTGTGAATCCAGAGATCTTGCACAATTCTACTTGAAGGTATAATACTAATTTAACAGGTCTAGCCAAGATTGATATATAGATATAGATATAGATAAAGATATAGATATAGAGAGATAGATATATAGATGGTTGCTGGAGTGGGATATAATTCACTATTTTATCAGGATAAAGAGCTCATTTTCTGTTCAAAGCCCTGTGAAAAGTGGTCACTTTTATCACTGATTGTTTCCAGAAATTAATAGCTAATGGTTAGATGGCCATTGCTAAAAAGCATTGGTGACAATGGGCATGTTTGCCTGTTTTCTCATTCTAGTTTGAAGTAATTTGAGGTTGTATTATTGATATGGACTATGGCTATTTATTTAGTATGCAGTAATTTAATCCATACAAGTATATTAGGAACAAACCCAAATTTGTTCAGTATTGTAACAAATAGATTTCCCCACTCTATCAAATGGTTTTGCTGCATCAAAAGCACAGTGTGGAAGTTGACCCGGACACAGATAGGCAGACACGTTCATGTCACCCACAAACACGTTTATTTACAATATTTACAACTAATAATAGGTTACAAAGACCCCAGTTCATTGGTCACACAGACCCAGTCACGTGCACAATACCCCAATCACAGTCCTGGCCACGCAATGCCTTGTCTTCGGGCCGCCTCCACACTCCTCTCGTGCCTCGTCCTTCTTCCACCCGACTCCAGCCTCGAATGAATGGAGACGGCCCCTTTTATAGGGTTCCCGGATGAGCACCAGGTGTTCCCGGCAATCCTCCTCTGGCCACGCCCCAGTGTGGCGGAAGTGCCGGCTGTCCTCCCGGCTGCTCTCCGGGCGCCGTCATAAGTCTTCCCCCCAGCACTTCCTGGTGTGGCGGAAGTGCTGGGGTAACAAGTCCCCAAGGCATCGGGGCGCCTCCTGGCGGTGACCACAGGCCCCTACAGGGTGGAGCTTCCATGCCCTGTACCCGTGGTCCCCAAAGCAACCCGGAAGGCAACCCCCACGTGATCCAGGGTGGGCCCAGACCCACATCCGGTCCCTCAAGGCGTCCCAGCCGGGTCATGGCCCCTGGCATCCCTGACAACAGTAAGAACTCTGGAGAGTCAGATTCTGTAGGTGAGTATATTATATTAAAAAACTACCAAAGACTCAACACTAACTGTCTTTAAGAAATACGGTTCTATTTTTGTGTAGTGCTCTTTAGTGAATACACATTTAGAGAGTTTGCACAAGTTCACAGATATAATAGAATGACAGAAATAATATTTTATTTACATATGTGAATGCATAGGTTCGGCTCAACACACTGAGGAATTTCAGTTTGATTAATTAGCAATTAATTAGTTCCCCTGTGATCAATAAAGTATCTATCTATCTATCTGTCAATCTGTCTGTCTGTCTGTCTATCTATTAAGAAAATGCAACAATATAAGTCCATTAATATTACAATTAGCTACAGGTGTGAATGGGTAGTGAAGCAGAAGAATCCTAAAGAAAGATCAGGGGGCCAAATGTGCTACACTTTTTAATGCTAAACACCAAAATACTGAATACAAATACGTGCACGTGGCACACCAGAACATAATGGCTGCCACCACCTTTTTAAACCAAGTCAGTTTGTCCATATTATTAGCTCTCATGAACGAGTCTGTGTTCTAATCCCAATTAGACACTTTCTTCCAAGGAATTCTCTTCTTATAGGGGCCTGACTGGAAGGGGTGGGGCTTCTTGGGATGATGTGGGGGTGGTTTAGGTGCCATCATTGGGCATCTTCTCAGTATTACCTCAAAGTGAAAAAGAGACAATACTGTTAGCGACAATGTCCCTTCTTGACATGGAATGGCATCCCATACCTTAGCAGAGTCCAGAAGGTGGTTATCATATGCTCATGATTAACACAGGCAACGACAATGTTAAGCAAAGTCACAGATATGAGGATAGGATACTGGGTAGACGAACAGGATCAGTAACAGTTCATAGTAATTTTCATAGTTGTGTTTTTGTCTGACTATTAAACTGAATTATAGTATTAAAACTAATCAGGAGGTCTAGTCAGCATTAGCTAGACTAAAGTAATAAAACTTCAGTTTGGGTATAAATTCTGAGATAAATGGGGCATATCATACAGAAACAGGCAGATCGTTTTCCTGTTTTGGAGCACTATAGACTTAAATGCTCAACCTCCAACTGTTGTTTTATTAATCTTTTGATTCTTTAGTAGACCCACAAGTTAAGATTGTATTTTACCATCCGTTATGTAGTATGGACAGGACAAATCAAATAAAGCTTCATTAAATGTAAGGAGAAGGATTTTGAAAACAACTTCAAACTGGAAGCCAGTAAAAAAACTTCAAAACAGGAGGATTGTGCTCACACTTCTTAGCTATAGTAATAAATCCTACAGCAGCAATTTTAATTAAGTGAAAGCTAATGAGATGAAAGCATAGTAGACGAAGATCCTTTTATAATATACAAGTTACCCAGTGTTACCCATGTGAAGGAATGGAAAGCTAAAAAATAGTTACAAATGATAGGAAATTCATTAAATATTGTGAATTTTATAAAATTATGAAAAGCAATTACAAATTTTCAAATTTGTTGCGCATTTAGTAAATAACTACTGGTAATATTGGAATGCTTTTTTGTATGTGGAATTCTTATTTTTTCCCTCTTCTTCCAGGAACGACAAATTGCCTAAATAAGTCCACAGGCAACAACTTGAAGCCATGGCATAAATAGTGAGGAACATGTTTGTTTAAGAAAAGCAATCGGTGTGACACCATTAATCACACTGTAATATTTCTTACCAGTCTCTCCAATTCTGATCTGTGCCCACCATCCTCTGAGGGGGCAAGTCTGAAACTTACATGTCAGAAACCTGACTTATCATAAGAAGTACCTGTTTGCCATATTTCAAGTCTGTGGCTTTAGAAATGAAACTGTGCATAAAGTACAAACAAATGGAGATAATGCTTCATAGATTCAGAGATATTTCAGTTCAAAACCACTGGTTTAATATCTTTACATTTTAAACAATATTGAAAAATCCATGCTTTGGTGAATACTATTTTTTTAGCCCCTTCATTGCGGTGTTAATACACATGTGTAAAAAGAAGCTGTCAGCACACAGATGAATGACTACTAGCATATAGTAATGGCAGAGGAATAAATATTCAACGTGGAATTCTTACAGTTTAAAATTAAATTTGTCAGCAATGTCCATTCTTTGCAATATTGTGTAGAGTTTTAGAAGAGAGTGGTATATTAGAGTTTTAAAAATGAAGACTTGCTTTGGAGTGATAATGTGAGTGGGGAAAAAATCATTTCAAGATTCCCCATAAATGGGACAGTTTTTTGACTGTTAGTTGTATGTATCATTTTGAAAGTAACAATTACTCTATTCTTGCTTTTAAAAATTTTCATTTGTTAATAAATTGAATAAACTGTGCTGTATGCTAGTCAACAAAAAAGAGAGTGCAGCCAAGAGAGAGGCATAGTCGGGTCATGTATGCATGCATGCCAGTGTAGTATTTTGTCTCTTTCCTTTATTTTATATATATTGTTTATATATTGTAAGCTTTCTGAATATATAAACTATCCATATATACAACTGCAAAAAATAACAGTATCTTATAAAAACAATATAATTTATCTAAAAATATATTCAAAAAAAGAGCTCCTTTGTGTGTAGAGGACCCCTGTTGGTCCATTCTTAGAGGATGCTGGCATTATCTTCTGGCTGCCACAGCCCTCCCCTGAAGGCACATGCTTGATTATGAAAATGGTTTCCCATGATCTATGGTATCAACATGAAACCTAACTCTTCTTGGCTACCCTCCTTAAATAAAGATCTATTTAGTAACTGGGAAATCCCATAGTACATGGTAGACTGTAGTATTCTTAACTAACAATTGCTTTAATGCCACAGTTTGTCCAAAGTGGTCATTTGAGTGTTTGTAAATTGGAATGATTCCAGCGGTCCAGATTAAACTCTGTAAAGTAATGGAAAAAATAGAGTTCAGCCTTTTCACAAATGTAGATGCCTTAGGCCATAAATTGCCTGCTTCACGGTTTAAATTTAGTAAGGATTAATATGGGTGATGATTAAAAGTATTTTTGTCCATGTTTCTCATAAGTTAGGTATTCTGGGCTCACATTGTCTTGGCATTTTCCTTAATGTGGTTTTGAATTCCTGAAAATGAAAGAAGTTAGTGAATATTATCAGGGACTTTTTTTTTGTTTTTTAAGAGAGCCTTCATTTTTGTAATTTGAGTCACCAAAATGTGGCTGATAGATGCTCAGCTTATTTAAGCAAACACATGTAAAGAACATAAAACAAATATTTTGATCTTTGACTATTTTAGTTCAGTTGTATGGACTTTTTTTTGAGAAAATCCTATGAACCTGTCTTTTCCACCTGTTACTCTTTTACCCAGATAATTCTGGTTTGTGTCTTTCTAAATTGTGCTATTACACAAGTCCATACAGTGGCATATGGTTGATATCCAGCAGGCAGACATGATGTTAAAGCCTAATGTACTGAAGTTTCTTCATCTTTAAACTTGCAGGAATTTCCTCACCTGTTAGTGTGTAGGAGCCTGTATTGACCATAGATGTACATGGTAAAATTCAAACGTTAAATAATAGAAGCATTTAACTTCTTTTGTACTCCATCAGAATTTATTAGAATCAATAAGTCTTACATAAGAGTGTAACAAGTCTGATAATCAGAGGGAGAAAATTCAGTCCACCAAGCTCATGTAGTCATCTAATAGTTAAAGTGTCTCATTCAGCTACATTCTTAAAGTAGTCAAAATTTCCAGGTTCCTGTAGCAGTTTAGAATTAGTCTCAAATGCACTTCCACTTGTTTTCCACCATTGGTCTTGAGTATGTGAACCACTGTTTAACTTAAACAATTCTAATGGATTGAGTTTAACAATGCCTTTGATAATTGTAAAGACCTATATTAGGTTCCTGCACTGCCTTCTCTGCTCATCACTAAACAGAATATACTTGGTGGCTCTTTTCCAAACATCACCATTTTTGATGTATTTTTACAATATACCCTAACTTCTCGTTTGTTTTTCTAATTGCTACTGCATATTGAAATGAGAATATTGCATCAATGTAAATGACATAATCAATGAGAATATTGCATAAATTGTAAATGACATAATTTTCTTCTGTATGTCAACATTGTCTGTCTTGTATTTTGCATATGCTTAGCACTTAGTACTTTTCTACTTTGAACTGCATTTTCAAGTGTTTGTTTAGTTTAGGAGATTGCTCAGGTCTGTTTGATTTATTTTTGCTGCCTCATCAACTTGTTTCTATTTCTGCAAGTTTCCTAAATTTTTCAGAATGGAAACTTTCTTACAGGTATGTAATCCTGCCTCTTCCCCAGTTTTACCTTAACCCTGTACAGTTTACCAGTAAAAAACATTTCTTGGAAGATTCTGATTTTCAAAGAAGTAGGCTAGTCAGATACTGGGATGTGTGATAGATCTTGTGGACTGTAAATTGCATAAAATGGTACCTGACCCTTCAAAGTCTCAGCTCTCAGTTTTCATAGTACAGTGATTCTGCATAAGACATTACAGTTACTAGAGATATGAAGTATAATTTTGGATATGTCTCTTGAGTGTCTTTAATGTAATACAGTAGGACACACGCACCATCCTTAAAGCTACTGAATGTTTTGCTTTTTTTTTTGTTAGTGTAGTCATGTGAATTAATGTGACTTGAAAGTGAAAAATGTCTCTCTCCATCTGTTTATTTAACCTTCTTAATTCAGTGACAGGGATATGGGGAGCCAAAGCCTGTCCAGGAAGCATTGAGACAAATGACAGAGTCTGCACTCTGGAAAGGAAACAGTAAAATTCCAAAAGTAAAATTAGAACACTTGTTAGCTTTTGGGTAGCGATAGTCTAGAAGGACACAAGCTGCTGTGTCAGGTTAGAGCAGCTGGGTTTCTTTATTTCCTGATACAGGAAAGACTGTGTGGGACATTTATCCATCCATGCATTTGTTAATACTTACACCAGTCCAAAGATGCAATAAAGTAGTAGCATTGAGCACAAGGTAGGGCCAACCCTGGACAAGGCTCCTTTCCACTAGGGAACTACTCGTGCATACTGGTTAAAATAACTTAACAGAATATGGGGTTCTGTGGGAAAACCCATGCAGACACAGGGAAAACCTGCAAACTCTAGAGCTCTAAGGCAGCATTGCTACCCTCTGTGTCACCCTGCCACTTGACTTTAACCCAGATCTTCAGAATTCTCAAAAGCTTTGAAAAAAGGTGAATAAATGGAATACTTTAATTTCTTATCTCTTTATCAGCTATCTAAAATGGCACTTAAGCAAGTGTGGCCAATTGTTGTTATGCAACTTATTAGAAACTTAAAGAACTTTCATAGACAGCAGAGTCCAATTCAATTGATGTAAAATGGTATTGATTGATATAGTATTGTTTGTTGTGAAGGGTTTGTTTCCTGTTTTGCGCCCTGTGTTGGCTGAGATTGGCTCCAGCAGACCCCCTTGACCCAGTAGTTAGGATATAGCGGGTTGGATAATGGATGGTCTATAACTAACTTTTATTCAATTTCATTATAATTCAATTTTCTAAACTTTCTTTAAAAGAGGTACCCGATAGACAGTTAAAATCTCTATTGAAGTTTCAAAAGTAAAATTGTCAGCTGATTAAGACTCATATGGATGGCAGGTCTAGAGGTTTGCTAATAAATTGTAGTGTGAAAGAAATACAGAATTGTTGTAATGTAAGGATTTTTTATTTAAAAATACAACAGTTTTTTTTGTTTGTTTATTTTATAAGTATCAAACACCATCCCAAAAAATAAAAAACCCCAATAACCACCCCAACAAGTATTTAAGCATGCAGTAAATACAATCCCTTCTTTCTCAATTATAGTAACAACTAGCAAAATACCCGCGCTTCGCATCAGCGAAGTACTGCCTTAAAATTTTTATTGAGAAGAAAATGTAACCTTTTTAAACTGAGGGAAAATATGCTAATAATTATTTGTTAAGGATCTCTTTGTATACCATATTGTCAGTTCGGCCCTCCGGTTGTAACATGACCAAGCTGTGCGCTGAGCTTACTCTTGAGCAAGTAACTTACAGTTGGCCATGTGAACAGTAATCTTGTCTCAAATCTCACAGCTTGGATTGCTGCTGTCATAATCGGTTTGAGTGTCATGGTTTGTTTCAATTACGACAGTATTTGCAGGATTTGTTGTGTTGAAGTGATATTCGGCATCTGTCAAGCATTGTAAGCACACAACCGGTTTCATCGATAAAATCACATCCAGCTTTTGAGAGTTTATACATTCATAAACATCAAAGTGTCCACTACTGAAATCGTCACCTGTGAATCTAAGATGTTTAAGAGGCATTGGCGGTTGTCGAAAGGTGTAAAATATTTGGCCATTTCGGTACACTTGAAAGCGACAACCGAACAATTCAGCGGCAGCCATCAACTCACGTGCAGAACCATAGGTGAAGGGCTTAAGCATTTCACTCTTATAGTGCTCCTGTGTAGTATAATTATCTCCTGTACCGTCATCAGTCCACACCTTGAACCTGTTCCAGTCATTCAATACATAAGACACAATTTTCCTCCGGATATCAAGAGTGAGCCTGATATGGCCATGCAATATGTAACAAAGAGAATGGAAAAGGTAGGTGCCATCTCCGGGCATGGAAACCACTCAGTAAGTGACTTTGATCGATAGTGATCACCTCGATAGACATGGTAATGGGGGTTGGAATGATAAAGGAAATGGGTACCTGAGCAATGTAAAGTAAGTCTAAAATACCTATACAATAACTATAATTGTAATAAACAAACAATAAAACAGCGGAGAAGCCGTGGATTAAACAAAAAGGCTGTAGTTATCAGTAGGGAGACGTGAATCCCGTGGCGAAGCAAGGAAGGGAATGTAGAGACCGGAGCAATGGACAGTCTTATATAGGCAGGCAGCCAACAACGTGGGAGGCGTTGGGATGGGGGACCCAACGCCATCTCACACGGTGACTGAGCTGCAGGCTATGGACGTATATATGTACGTAAGTAGGATTCAGTTAGCGTTGGGAACCCGTGTACCAAATTTCTTGAAGATGGGCCCATAAGTAACAAAGACTGTTGAAAAGTTCAATATGGCGGCCGACAGTGGCATCATACCACCGAAATAAGTACGTACATTGGTTTCGGTTGGTGCAGGGAAGCCGCCTATAAAATTTCGAGAAGATCGGGCCTTAAATAAGAAAGTTCAACATGGCGAACGTTGTTGACCGTTATGACCATTACGCGTAGAATTTCGAAATTAAACCTGCTTAACTTTTGTAAGTAAGCTGTAAGGAATGAGCCTGCTAAATTTCAGCCTTCTACCTGCATGGGAAGTTTGAGAATTAGTGACGTTGGAAAGTTCTATATGGCGGCCGACAGTGGTGTCATACCAACGAAATAAGTACGTACATCGGTTTCCGTTAAAAGTTTAATATGGCGGCCGACAGTGGCATCATACCACCGAAATAAGTACCAAATTTCAGCCTTCTACCTACACGGGAAGTTGGAGAATTAGTGACGTTGGAAAGTTCAATATGGCAGCTGACAGTGGCGTCATACCACCGAAATAAGTATGTACATTGGTTTTGGTTAGCGCAGGGAAGCCGCCTACCAAATTTCGTGAAGATGGGGCCATAAATAAGAAAGTTCAACATGGCGGATGTTGTCGACCGTTATCGACCGTTATGACCGTTACGTGTAGAATTTCGAAATGAAACCTGCTTAACTTTTGTATGTAAGCTGTAAGGAATAAACCTGCCAAATTTCAGCCTTCTACCTACACGGGAAGTTGGAGAATTAGTGATGAGTGAGTGAGTGAGTCAGTCAGTCAGTGAGGGCTTTGCCTTTTATTAGTATGGATAGCACAACACTGTTGCCCACTAAATGCCAATATATAAACAATAAAGTAAAATTAACAAAATAAATTATTATAAATGCATATTATAAAGTTGGAAATCTATACTAATAAAAGGTAAAGCCCTCACTGACTCACTCACTCACTCACTCACTGACTCATCACTAATTCTCCAACTTCCCGTGTGGGTGGAAGGCTGAAATTTGGCAGGGTCATTCCTTACAGCTTCCTTACAAAAGTTGGGCAGGTTTCATTTCGAAATTCTACGCGTAATGGTCATAACTGGAAGCTGTTTTTCTCCATTTACTGTAATGGAGATGAGCTTGACCGCCGTGGGGGCGGAGTTTCATGTGACATCATCACGCCTCCCACGTAATCACGCAGTACATAGAAAACCAGGAAGACCTCCAAAAAGCGCTGAAGAAAACATGCATTATATAATTGAGAAGGCAGCGAAACAATAAGAAGCGAGCGAGTGACATATACAACCATATTCATGAGTTCTGCTACTTTGGAAACAAAGCACGATGTAAACCTAAACTTTAAATTAAGTTCATAGACAGGCTGCCGCTGGCGTTTGTAATTTAGTGCCTGCCCATATAAGGCCGTCCGTCAGCGGCAATCCAATAGCAAACTGCCACTAAATATTCACGGGTGAATGACTGTGCTTATGTAGAGGAAGATGAGATGGTCAGGGTGGTGTTTGGCACAAACTCAGCGAAACTGGGAGAGAAAGTTTTAAGTGCCGGGACTTAGGTAACATTAGATACAGCCATGGACATAGCACGACATGGCACCAGCACAGCTGGGAAACTTCGATGCATGTACACCGAGCGGCTCACGTGAACTGACGCAGTGCACAGACAAAAAGCAACAGTTCCAAAGAGCGCTGAACAAAAACCGAATTACACAATTGAAAAGGCAGCAAAAAATATGAAGCGTCTGATACATACAAGCATATTCATAAATGCAGCTACTGCGGAAACAAAGCACACGGTGGAAAAAGTCAATGTCCCGCTAAAGGAAGACAGTGTAAAAAAAAAAACCCGTGCATGCAGTGTGTCAGGTCTCAGATAAAGAAGAAGACGAGCTGTTTATTGATGCAGTAAGAAACGAATCGATGAATAAAACCTGTCATCTTTACAATGATTGACAAACACGGAATGTAACTTGAACACAACACATCCTACAAATACGAACCTGATTGAAAGAAATAATGATAATCAAATCCTTGATGACAGCAACACTCAGTAACACTCACAAAACAAATACTGTATATTGACAGTCATGTTACGTTATTTTTAAATTGTTCCCTTTTCTTTTTCATAGCTTTTTTAACACACTACTTCTCCGCTGCGATATGCGGGTATATATATACCCCGATCTACATACTCGAATAATGGATACTTTATTCGCCATCAATGATTGTTTTGGTAAAGCCATACTTAGTGTATTCATTAGATGAACGGTAAAAAAGTAAGAGCGAGGGGAGGGTGACTTATTGAGGCATGCAGGCAAAACCACAATAGCATGCGGGCTCGATGTACTGTAGTGCGCGTCAACTCTATCTGAATTGCGCGATCACATTTGAAAAAATATATCTTTTCAAGTTCTATTTAGCCCATATGTGTTAAACTCAAGGGCCGCGGGCCACATCCGGCCCAGCGTGTAATTATATCCGGCCCGCGAGATCATTTTATATACTGTATTATTGTTATTAATGGCCCGGGTATATGAAGCGCTGGTAACACAATAAACTACAGATCCCATAATGCAGCGCTTCAGCTGCCTTGCCGAACACTTACCGCGTTAATCAAGTCTAGCTTATGATGCTGCAAGTTATTGCGAAGCTAGCCCATACGATGCTGAAGAGAAAAGTTGATTCTGAAAATAGAGCTTTTAAAAACCGATGGGAGGCTGAGTATATGTTTACTGACATTGCCGGTAAACCCGTGTGTCTCATTTGTGGAGCTAATGTGGCTGTAATTACAGAATTTAATCTAAGACGGCACTATGAGACAAAACATCAGGATAACCTGAAAGACCTGAATGCAATGCAGAAGATACAGAAAGCAGATGAATTAAATAAGAATCTGACACTTCAGCGGACGTTTTTACCCGTGCACAATCACAAAGTGATTTCAAGTGAAGCTGCTTTTATGGGAGACACAAATGCACCAGTGCAACTTGCCCCACTTTCCCTGTTGCCAAGTAATGTTGAACCAAGTCGTCACTACGGTGTTCCCAAATACGCACTTTGCTGATAAACTGAGTGCACTGAGTTCGCACGGCGCTTTGGTGACTTTGAAGAACAAAAAAAGTCCATCTACATGCGGCTCGAACCTTGTGCATGTTTGGTACCACATATCTGTGTGAGAAACTCTTCTCAGTCATGAAGACTAACAAAACAGCACACAGGAGTCGCCTCACTGATGAGCACCTGCAGTCCATCCTGAGAATCTCCACAACACAGAACCTCACACCAAACATAAACGAACTTGTTGCCAAAAAAAGATGCCAGGCGTCCAGCTCTAAAATGACATATGAGGAAAGACAACTGAATGATTTGATTTGTTATTGCTGAAAAGAACACATTTTATTTATATTTCCAGGTTTTGTTATGCAGCATGTTCATATTTGAATTTGTATAATTTTGACAGGATATATTTTTATGGAGAGCAAAATCTTTTGGGATATTTAAAATCTAAGTTTATTTTTTATATAAAATTACATAAGAGTAAAGAAATTTGAATGTTTGT
>JANRMT010062792.1:49323189-49341011 GCA_026402145.1 Polypterus bichir lapradei
CAGAAAGCATTTTAATTATGTAATGAAAGCTATACACCCCAAGCTGAATTGCAGGCTAATAAATGTCAAGGTCATAATTCTGTGAATTATTAATACTGCATTAATCCATCCATGTTTAAACCAGTATGCAAGTGTGCCATATAGTGGAATTGCGACAGTTGGTTAATGATGTCAGGATATGCCCAATTCTCAGGTAACTATTTAATAAAAAAAGTATTTTTAAATGGATGGATGCTATTTATGTATATCAGTTTTGTTATTATACTGTGTTCAAGCTGCATGATATCTCTTCAGAGATGTTAATTATGCTTTTGAGTTAAGCTTTTTTATGATCTTTAAAACGGAAGATCTATATTTCTCTTACATACAGTAATACTGAAAAAGTAGGTCACTTTGATATGAAGTTTCATCTACAGTAGGAAAAAGTTCATTTTCTTTTCAACTTGTGCTGAACTTTGCATTATTTATACTTCCTGGCTGTCTTAAGTTATATTAGAAGCGTTTGAAATGCAAATACACTGCTTCAGTATGTAACTGAGATACCATCCACCTGGGCCACAGAAGGTTGCCTTTAGCTCAGCCAGATAAGTTTGCCATGTGTCTGATTTGTAATAGGGCTCAGATATTTTTTAGCCTGTATTTGTTTGAATGAAGGAAGAAAATTTTCCGTTTTAAACACAGTGGCACATTGTCACACATAAGAGGTGCAATAACTAGAGCAACTGAAGCAGTTGAAAATCAGGTGGTGATGTTGTAAACAAGTCTACAACGAATTTAGCTGTCTTGACAAATTAAGCTAGGTTGTTTTGTACAATTGTAAGATTTGATTCTGAAATAAGAGAACTTCTCTCGGCCTAAACTACATGACTTGTATGTTGTGTGTATTGTTGTAGCTGTTTTTTGTTGGCAAAGAGAACAGTGCACTCCTTTAGGAATGAAGACTCAGAAAATAGAGACATGCAGCTCATCTGGTTAAAAACTGTGTTTTGTTCAGCTTTTTAGATCAGCAGAAATGCAACAGAAATATCTTTAGATCCTTGTGATTTTTTATTGGCTATTGTATTTTTCCTGTTCATACTAATATCTGTGTTTTTATGTTACATTAAAAGTAAACAGAATGTCGCAGCACTCAACCATTACTACTCAAAGTTTTTGAACTGTACCTTAAACTCAATTAATCCCATTATTTGGTCCCTTGATACTTTTTGTGATGTAATGGAGCTAATACAAACCTTTCAGGATCATCACCCCTTTGCCTGGAGCTGTTATGTGTTAAGGCTGTTGACTTAGGAGATGTGTCTGGGTATGTTTTGTGGTGGTTAAACTGACTTACATGAGAAACAGTAATGTTTTGGTTTGAAGCGGGTGGCGCAGTGGCAGACTAGACGCTGTTGTCTAAATGCTTCACTAGGCTAGGTTTGGGCCCTGGTCCAATACTATTTGTGTAGAGTTTAAATGTTTTTCCAGTGTGGGTGTTTTCCTTGTGCACTGTTCATCCCATATCCCAAGGACACACAATATGCATTATATTAATGACTTTTAACTACCCCAATGTGAGTAACATTGATGTGAACATAATTGTTTCTTAGTTGCACGTCATGTTGTTAGTAAAGACTCTAGTCCTGCACCCCAAAATTAGATTATTGTAAGTGGATGGATGGACTTCTAAAGCAAACATGACAATAACAGTCATTTAGCAAAGAAAAAAAATAACATTTAAAATCATTAAAGGAATACTCCACCCAGAAATTATTTTTTTATATGTTACTTACCCCGTGTAGTTTAGTGGTGACTAAAAAATGTTTCATCTCATATTTTCCTGGGGACCTTACATATTTAAGATTCAAACTCAACCGAACCCTGCAGTGAGCAGTTCTGGACAAACAATGTCCATTGAAAAAAGAAGCAAAATTCTCACATAACTTGTTTCGCTTAGTCCACATGTCCATTATTTATTTGTGTGGTCAAAACATGGTTATCGTTTGTCCAAAACTGGTCCTTGTAGTCTTCAATATGTTATTTCTCCACAAAAGCATGAGATATAAAACTTTCTCAGCCACCACTATAAACGACATGGTGTAAGTGTCAAATATAAAAATATAATTATTCAGTGGAGTAGTCCTTTAAACAAATACTTCTTTTATTGACATTTTAGTATATGTCATGCAATTATGTAAATCTTTAATTATACCAAAGAAATGTTTTGTTAATGTTTTTTTAAAGTGGCTTCCCTGCCAGGGTTGGTTTCTTTCTTGCACCTGATGCTGACAGGTAATGGTCTCAGCTCCCTGGCAAGCCTGGTGTGGTGCAGGAAATTAGTCAATGGGCTATAGAGTTTTACAGTGATCTTCAACATTTACAGAAAACAAAATAATATACCAGACCTCAGGATCTGCTTATTGCTGTCCATGTTTAACACACTTCAGCTCCTTGAGCAGTTGAGCTTTTTAATGGTTGAGTAACTGTAAAGGATCAAGTAGAGATGAGATTTAGAACCACTTTTTATGTTTTTTTTATCTTTTATTTTTTCCTTTATTATGCAATTGTAGTTTAAGTTAACTGTGACCTTAACCTAATGCATGCCTGTGTTTACTAAAAAAGAAAAAACATACTGTATTTGGTTATTTAATGAAAATGACACACTTTGGCAATTTATGATTCACTATTAAAGGATAAGAAAATGGAAAAAATGGAAATTTACACAGTGTATATTTAAGATGTGATTATCTTACAGAAGCTTCATGAATTTAAAGACATTTTGCATGAACAGGCACTGACTCTGAGAGACCCAAAACTCCTGCAAGCGAGGTTAGTAAATAAATGTATGAACAGATGGAAAACTGCAGTTTATAGGTGTATACAGTATATAGAGAGAGCAGCAAGTAAGCCTAGGAGGGAGGAGAGGAGAAAGGAACAGAAGACCAGAGGTGTGAAAAGTGCTAGTTTGAAATGATGTAAGGGAAGGGCTTTTAGATGTGCTAATCGTGGAGTGCTGGGGGAATGTGAGAACTGAGAATTTTGAGGCTGTATGTTCCATGTAACACACAATCTTCACCTATTCGCACAGCTAGAGACCTCTTTATCTATCTTAAGCATGTTCAAATCTTTCTCTTTCACTCTTCCTCAGATCTCTTTTGCCCCAACCAATCTCTTAGAATATCAAGTATTTTCATTAACTGAGTATATTGTCTTAAAACCTTCAGTAATATTCTCCCCACATACTCACTAATACTGTATGTGCAGATTTTTTTACTGACGGTTCCATTCACAATATCAAGCCACCATTTGCACATTTGTACATTAAAGAAGCCGGTGCATCTCAAGCAAAAAGAAGTCCATATGCACTAGAAAAACAAACAACTCTTATTTAGTGCCATTCTGTGATGACTTACAAGTACAGAACAAAGCCCTAGTTGTTGACATACCTGAATATTTGAACTGCTGGAAAATGGGCAAGTTGGGGGCTTGCTTAGTGAAAGGGATTTATGGACTCAGCAATCTTGTTTACAATCCAGCACCTTAGCCACTAGGTCACACTTAACCATGTGTATCACATGTTTGTTTGCCATATTTCTTTCATCAGGTATGATGCAATTTATGGTAGCTGAAACCAGTTAAATATATTAAGACTGCTTCAAGGGGGGAGCATGTCAGATTTGTTAAGATCACAGGACGTACTAAACCATAATTACACTGATCTGTATACTTGGGTAAGAGTTCAAAGTCATCTTTCAAAGGAAAGCAGAAGACACAAAACTCATTCTCAGGCTCAGCTTACACACTGCCCAGGTGCTTAATGACTTTTTTTTTTCAGTCGCACTGTTCATCCTTTCCCCTGGCTTTGTTTCCTGAACTTTCTCTCTTCTCTGTGTTTTCTCTTTCCTGAATATAATGAAGGTATGATCAGGAGTCTAAATGTTACCTGCAGGCCGTGTTGACAACTGAGTTCTTTTATTCCATGGTAGAAACGAATTGCAAAATAGACTGTATATTGCATGATGTTTTTCATATTTTTTTATATTTTAGCATTACGATTTCTGTGCATCATGAGCTTCTTTTTTCAAAGTGTTTGTATTTATTATGTGGTTTACTTAATCAGAATTAGTTCAATTCATGCTGTAGCCACACCGCCCCAGAGTCCAGTGCATGGATGCCATCCTGATTGCCGTTTGTGAGGGGTTTACACAATCCACCAAGGTCTAAAATAAATTAGAGCTGCAACCTCACAGTTCCAAAATCCAGTTCTTCTTGATCACCATCAATAGGTTTGTACATTCTCACTTTGTCTGTGCAGGCTGATCGATCCAGATGCAGGTTGATCTATCCCAATTAGTAAAGATAGTTGCAGATTGATCTATCAACCTGATCAGAATATATTTATCAACCTCATCAGGATAGATCCTGATCAGGAGAGAAAGTTGCAGTTTGATCTGTCCCAGTCATCAATAAGGAGTTTGCTGTGTCTGTGCAGGTTGATCTCTGTGTATCCCAATTTACTGTTCAGTGTTGTATGTTGGCAGATAAAACTGATGACTTTAAGTTGGGTCTGAGTGTATTGGCCTGCAAAACCCAAAAGTGTATTAAGCATTATTTTGAAGTGGCTGTTAAGGTCAATTCAGCATCAGGTTGTGAAGTGAAATTGTGCTCCCATGTCAGAGCTTTGCAGTGAAGCTCATGTAAATTGAACTTTTTCAATACATAGATTTGGCTTATAATAGGACAAATGAGCAGCCCATCCTCTTTTTTTCAGCTTTGAAATTTTATTTTAGCTGCAGTAATAGATACAAATCACTACTGGATTTATTTTATAACTTTATTTAAAGAAATTATTTGGAAAAACAAGTGGTGTCACATCCAGCAGGGAAAATTCTTTTACTTTGCCCGTTGGATAATATCAGCCTCTTTGATACTGAAAATGGAGCTGGAGTGCAGGGAGATCCAAATATTGTGCAAAAGGAATTACCCAAATTTACTCTGTGCAATGGAAAAACACATATATGTTCAACCTTGTGTGTAGAGGACAAAAGACATATAAGGCAAGAAGGAATGTACTGTAGTAAACATGAGAAAGCCTGTGCATATTTATATTAATAAATACTGGCAGGCACTGAGGCCTGAAACAGCGAGATTTTCTAAATTAACCCAAACATGCTTGCCAAAGCAAGTACAGTGGCTTTCAATGTTTTCTTCATGATATCCAATTTTTTTGTTACCTCCTGAACTGAATCCTGTGTCATTTGAAATTCCTTGTTGTCTGTACCAAATTGTTTATAAAAAAATATATAAATATCAATGTCAATTTATTTATATAGCACATTTAAAACAACATAGGAATGCTGTGACCAAAGTGCTTTACAATAAAAGAAGAAAAAAAAACATACAATTAACATAAATAACATAAATAGAAATAAAATAAATTAACATAAATAAAATAAATAATAAATAGAAGTAAGATTACATAATTACAATGAGGAAACCATCATTATTACTGAAGGTCACGGAAAGCAAATGATTAGAGATGAGTCTTTAATCTTGTTTTGAACAGTTCAGTTGTAGACGACTCCTTTATGTAATGAGGTTAAGAGTTCCACAGGCGAGGAGCAGCAGCTGCAAAAGCCCTGTCCCCCTTAGTTTTACACTTGGTATGAGGTACAACAAGAGACAACTGACCAGAAGATCTAAGCACTCTAGATGGCTGGTGTAAAGCACACAATTCAGATGAATAGGCAGGAGCAAACCCATGTAAAGATTTAAAAACTAGCAACAAGATTTTAAAATCAATTTGAAAACTGACAGGCAGCCAGTGTAAAGAAGCTAATATTGGAGAAACAGAGTCATACTTTCTTGCCCCAACCAGAAAGCAAGTGGCAGCATTCTGGACCAAATATAACCTGCGTATCAGGGATTTGCTAATCCCAGAATACAGTGAATTGCAGTAATCAAGGCGAAAAAATATAAAAGCATGAGTAGCTTTCTCATGATCCCTAGAAGATAAAAAAAGGCTTGATCTTACCTAAAAGACGAAGCTGGAAAAAGCAACTCTTGACTACAGAATAAGTCTGTTTCTCAAAATAGAGGTTACTGTCAAAAATAACACCAAGATTGCGGACTTGAGGTTTGCAAAAGACAGAGGAAGAGCAGAGAAGTCCAAGACCAATTTGGGCTTTAGCTGATGGACCCACTAAAAGCTTAAGGTTTAAGGTGATCATGAGAAGTACTAAAACAGTTATCATGAGAAGTACTAAAACCTTTAAAATATATAATTTTTGCATCCAAAGCAAACATAAAAAACACAAAACTAAGATCGTTAAAAGCAACATACAGTTGTTGAGTTGGCTTGGGCATGCTTGGGGACATCTTGGCAGACGCAATATAAAAAGAATACTCACAGTTGTAAGAGAAAAGGTCATTTAAACTGTGTGAACAACGGCCATGCACCAGACTGGTCTTATTCCCCCAGTCTTAAGATGGCACCTGTGGAGCCGACCCGGACACAGACAGGCGGACATGTTGTTCATCACCACTACACGTTTATTTACACAACTATTTACAACAATTATTTACAAATATAAAGTCCAGTGCACAAACCCCAACTCAATCCTGGCCACTCAATGCCTTTCTTCGGGCCGCCTCCACACTCTCTCTGCCTTGTCCTTCTTCCACCCGACTCTAGCACTGAATGAATGGAGACGGCCCCTTTTATAGATTCCCCGGATGAGCACCAGGTGTTCCCGGCATTCCTCCTCTGGCCACGCCCCAGCATGGCGGAAGTGCCGGCTGTCCTCCCGGCAGCTCTCCGGGTGCCGTCCTAAATCTTCCCCCCAGCACTTCCTGGTGTGGCGGAAGTGCTGGGGTAACAGGTCCCCAAGGCATTGGGGCGCCTCCTGGCGGTGACCACGGGCCCCTACAGGGTGGCGCTTCCATGCCCTGTACCCGTGGCCCCTAGAGCAACCAGGAAGGCGGCCCCCACGTGATCCAGGGTGGGCGTAGACCCACATCCGGTCCCTCATGGCGTCCCGGCCGGGTCGTTGCCCCTGGCATCCTTGACACACCGTAAAATATCCATTTGTTCGATTTGATCAAGGGTATGCACTCAAGGGACAATGTTTTGACACCATTCCCATTTACTAAAAGTCTAGAAAATGAGATCCACTAGGTAATCATAAGTTCCGACTTAAATTCCACATCTGACTTACTATGTAATCATTTGCAAGTCACTTGATGTGTTTGTATACAAGAAATAAAAATTATATGTAAATTTTGATTTTGTAAGTCACTGTAAATAAGGGAATCTGTTTATTATGTAATAAATTATAATAATAATGTGGAAAACAATAGCATGTATCTTAGTTTTTCTACCATCCATTTCCAAGAATTTGTGAATTACTGCCCAGTCACCACCTGCATACAGTGTGCATGCTCTCCTTGTGTACATGTGGATTTTCACTAGGTACCCATGTTTTTCCCAATATTTTACAAAGACATCAGTGTGAAGTTGATTGGTGACTATATCAACTAGTCATGAGGCTATGAACAACTGATATCCTATCTATGGCTAGTACAGTTTGGGGTCCTCGCATTGTGCTCCCTGTAAGTACCTTGGCTTGTCAGAAGAAAAAAATGATTCAGCCAGCAATTCTGAAAACCCATTGAATCCTGGACCCTCGTCAAGATGCTTCAAAAAAAGAAGCCAACTCAAGACTTTCTGGACATGTGTCAGGCGCTATGGATTCTCCAACAGAATGTTGAGGGTCTATCAGCTGCCAAAGAGATGTCATCTGCCTGCAGGATACACACATTGCAGCAAATGAGGCAAGAAATTTCGCTATAGCTGGTTTTGATGTCAGTGACAGTCGTCATGCTAAACACAGCCGAGCCACATCCATCCATTATCCAACCCGCTATATTCTAACTACATGGTCATGGGGGTCTGCTGGAGCCAATTCCAGCCAACACAGGGTGCAAGGCAGGAAACAAGCCCCGGGCAGGGCGCCAGTCCACCGCAGGGCACACACACACACACACACACCCTAGGGACAATTTAGAATCGCCAATGCACCTAACCTGCATGTCTTTGGACTGTGGGAGGAAACCGGAGTACCCAGAGGAAACCCACTCAGACACAGGGAGAACATGCAAACTCCACGCAGGGAGGACCTGGGAAGCGAAGCCGGGTCTCCTAACTGTGAGGCAGCAGCGCTACCACTGTGCCACCATGCCGCCCCAAGCCACATTACAGTGACAACAAAGATACAATCTACCAAACACTGTGGCATTATACAAGTTGGTGGGATTTTAACAGTCACCACCACAGCTGGGGTATCAGGTGGTGAATTCAAATGGCGAGCTACTTATGGAATGAACCTTCAATAATGACCTTCAACCTGTACAAACTATGAGGTACGTTCAGGTCTGCATGATGGCAAGAAAAGTGCATCCTTGATCTGTGTTGTGTGTCCACAATCCAAAGTCACCCACAGCCAGTTTCATGTGTTGTGCTAAATGATTTCCTAAAAAGCCAACACCACCCCACTGTTATCCACTTAGGCCTCCAGTTTCTAGTTATTCAATCTATTTGTAAACCAAAGTGCAACTTAAAGCAAACTATGAGCAGTAGACAGCGACATTGGAATGCAGTCTGGCCAGTATCCCATCAAGAGACATCCCAGTAGAAGACACATGTAGTCATTTCTGAAGAGCAGTATTCAGGCCTGCTGTTTTATCAGTCACACGTGGATACTGCCATCTTTACATGCCATACCTAACAGAGGAGATAGAGAAATTACTAAAACAGTATGAATCAACAGGGAATCCTGACATTGCAGAGCAAGTCATCAAGTCACTGGATCTAGCATGGTGGGTCAGATGGCAGGAGACGACCCAGTCAATGAACTTAAGAGCTTTCAGCAGAAAGGCATGATCACTTATTCTGTGACTTGGCACCACTCAGAAATCTCCAGTCCCGCATAATTTACATGTTGCCCAAACCAAGTGGCTGGCCACCTGCTGAAGGTTGCAAGAGGCCCCACTTAATAAGTTTGTCAAAAGAGAGACTCATGGCAAGTGGTAGTGGTTCCTTAAGAGATCAGACCAGCACAGAATGCCTGTGGCGTTCACAACACATGAACTGAAAACATTCCTGCTTGTAATGAATGTGGGAAAGGCAGAAGGGTACAATAACATTAACCCAGAGTTTCTTAAGCACCTAGGTCCAAATGGAGCAAGATGGCTGGCAAGATTCTATTCCAGGATCGTGTCAAAGGGCCTATTTCCATGCCTCTGGTGACAGGCCAAAATTATAGCATGCCCAAACCAGGAATGGACCCTCTCTTGCCAGCCAGTTATCATCCAATATCTTTACTTAGAGACTGCTTTAAGGCAGTGGAGTGGCTGGTTCTCCTGTTGTACAATCGATCCTTTCACTGGACAAGGCTGGGTTTCGGCAAGGCAATAGCACATGTGACCAGGTAGTGGCACTAACCACCTTAATTGAAAATGGCTTCCAACGCAAGCTTATAAACAGGAGCCATTTTCCTTGATTTGATGGCTGCTTACAATATTATTTGGCATATTGGGTTGTTGGTGAAGGTTAGCCAAGTCTACCTCAGTGACTAAACCCTGCAGTGGAAGGTCAGGTACCTTCAGGGTCCAGGGTCTCGGTGCTGCGGAGAGAGAAGTAGAAGATATTATTAGCTAGAGCATCCACGTCCGGTTCGGCAGGCAATTACACAGCTTAACACACCCGTGAGGGATCTTCAGATGCACATGCATGACACAGCATAAAGAATTAACAGGTACAGAAAAACCTGATGCTGTGATAGCCATAGGACTTTAAACTACAGAACAGATTCTGCTGTGGCCCCATAAGTGAATTTCAGGGTGTGGTATCAATGCATTACTTACTTGTGGGAGTTGACACCACAGTCAGGAAGTTTATAGGTCTAAAGGCTCTCTGGCATAGAGGTGTTGTGGCTGTGATTGAAGAGAATGACTATTAGAAGAGGGAACCTTTTTGTGTTGACATTGATTTTGTGGTGGGCCCACCCATTTAGATAACTGCAAAGCCATGTTAAGCTATGCTCATTGTGGCATGTAGGGTTCATTTTGTTGTTAATGTATGTCATGCCTTGGAAACAGCCTTTCCTTGTGTATGAATGTCATCACTGAAGGCATTTTCAAGTAGCACCAGTAAGTGTATTGTAGAACTACTACAACTGGTGTAGTAAGCTACCTACAGGATAGACTAGATGATGTCCATGAACAGAATGGTGATAGCTAGTGAGACAGCAGACAGGATGGAAAGACAGTAACCAGGGCAGCAGCTCCTGCAGTGCAGTACCCAAGCAAACTATGAATGCCCGAGGTGAGCATTCCAGTTGTACTGACCTACTGGCAATGACCAGAGCAAATGGACAAAATTCACCTGAAAAAGATGGCATGCTTAAGGAGGAAATGAGTGAAGCAATGCACAGGAGTGGTAGCTAGTACCACAGGTTCTGTGGTGTTGGTTACATAACGTGTTCAGAAGCAGGATGAGCTATGGCCTTTGGTATGATACATTTAGGTCCATGGTTATGTGTGATTTTTAAATAAATAAATGTAAGAGTGTTCAGGATTGGAGGGGGTGCTGGTGTATGTGTTAGTGTGGTGGAGAAGATCTGGAGGTTAATGAGGCTATTAGCTGATTGCGCATTCTTGTGCAGATGTGCAGTTTGGTTGATTGCAATATTAGTGCTCCTATATCTCTCAGAGGTGTATAAAACAGGAGCCTGAGAAAGAACAGAACGACAACAAAGAAAGAGAAAGGAAAAGAAGAGGGGAGGATAAAAGGAAGAAAATGAAACTAAAAGTAAAGGCAAAATCTTAACATAGCTAGTGCTAAAGTAGAGTGAAAACATGTAGTCTTGAAATTGAGTCCTGAGAAGAGCATGTGGCTGGCATTTGAGGAACAGGATATATATATATATATATATATATATATATATATATATACAGTAATCCCTCCTCCATCGCGGGGGTTGCGTTCCAGACCCCCCCGCGATAGGTGAAAATCCGCGAAGTAGAAACCATATGTTTGTATGGTTATTTTTATATATTTTAAGCCCTTATAAACTCTCCCGCACTGTTTATAAATATTCCCCGCAGAGTTATACAGCATAATCCCTTTGTATTCTCTTAGATATTAGGTAAGATTCATTGAAATTATGTATATAAACACACACTGTTTATATACAGTAAAACCTAAATATTATTTTAAAGATATTGAGTGTCTCCGATATCACATATGTTACAGCCATTACGATAGACAGGTCACCAGCAATAAATACGTACATTGCAAGAAAAATAGTATACAGTAAATGTATTAATTATTTATGGTTACTCACCAACAATGACACGATGACTTGTCCGATAACAATGAGTTTAATTTTACTGCACAACAAAGGAGAGCGTTACAGCCCTTGTAAAGGAGCCACTTCAGGCGATTGTGTAGCACTGCCGTTGTTCTTCTTCTGGCAGTCTTCAATCCAAATCCCTAAAGCAGATTCCATCCAGACTACTGCCTTATTACATCCACTTACAACTCGTTTTGCACCCTGGTTAAAAGGACGCTGCAGCCGTAGATCTTATATTCCTTTCCTACTTTTTAAATAAAAAGAATCGTAGCCTTCAACAAATCCAAAACGTTTACCTTTTCGGCAATCGTTAACATCTTCTTCTTGCGCTTGGGCACGGCACCTGAAGCAGTAGCAGATTGTTTTGGAGCCATAATGAAGGGCTTGACTATGCACAAAGAGAAACACAAAAGAGCACAACTCTTTACACAGCGAAGCACGTTGATGCTGAATGAGCGAGATGAGACTTCCTGGTTAACACTGCATAGCTCCTGCGTGCTCTGATTGGTTAGCTTCTCAGTCAGGAGAACTTAACTGCGTGCTCTGATTGGTTAGCTTCTCAGCCATCCGCCAATAGCGTCCCTTGTATGAAATCAACTGGGCAAACCAACTGAGGAAGCATATACAGGAAGTAAAAAGACACATTGTCCGCAGAACCCGCGAAGCAGCGAAAAATCCGCATTATATATTTAGTTATGCTTTCATATAAAATCCGCGATAGAGTGAAGCCGCGAAAGTCGAAGCGCGATACAGCGAGGGATTACTGTATATATATATATATATATATATATATATATAATGTACTGTATATAAGCATTGCCCAAGGCTCCTAGTGCAACTCTGGACAATCTTGAAGGTGATCTGGTGGAGAGGAAAGGTAACAACTCAGTGGAGGCACATGGAGGGTGTCTGGTCCAGAAAGATGACAAAACAAGCATCATTGAGCAGTTTCATACCAGCTCATTGTTCATCATTAAAGAGGAGATCATCTTCAACATTGTAGAGCAACATCTAACTGATTTCCTCTTAAAGAATGAATATATAGATACAGTTAGGTCCATAAATATTTGGACAGAGACAACTTTTTTCTAATTTTGGTTCTGTACAATACCATAATGAATTTTAAATGAAGCAACACAGATGCAGTTGAAGTGCAGACTTTCAGCTTTAATTCAGTGGGTTGAACAAAAAGATTCCATAAAAATGTGAGGGAACTAACACAATCCCTTTGTTTCAGGAGCTCAAAAGTAATTGGACAAATTAAATAACTGGAAATAAAATGTTCATTTCTAATACTTGGTTGAAAACCCTTTGCTGGCAATGACAGCCTGAAGTCTTGAACTCATGGACATCACCAGATGCTGGGTTTCCTCCTTTTTAATGCTCTGCCAGGCCTTTACTGCAACGGCTTTCAGTTGCAGTTTGTTTGTGGGCCTTTCTGTCCAAAGTTTAGTCTTCAACAAGTGAAATGCATGCTCAATTGGGTTAAGATCAGGTGACTGACTTGGCCATTCAAGAATTTTCCACTTCTTTGCTTTAATAAACTCCTGGGTTGCTTTGGCTGTATGTTTTGGGTCATTGTCCATTTAGCTAAATTTGAACAGACAGTATTTCTCTGAACACCTCAGAATTCATTCGGCTGCTTCTGTCCTGTGTCACATCATCAATAAACACTAGTGTCCCTGTGCCACTGGCAGCCATGCACACCTAAGCCATCACACTGCCTCCACCGTGTTTTACAGATGATGTAGTATGCTTTGGATAATGAGCTGTTCCACGCCTTCTCCATACGTTTTTCTTGCCATCATTCTGGTTGAGGTTGATTGGTTTCATCTGTCCAAAGAATGTTTTTTCCAGAACTGTGCTGGCTTTTTTAGATGTTCTTTAGCAAAGTCCAATCTAGCCTTTGTATTCCAGAGGCTTATGAGTGGCTTACACCTTGCAGTGCACCCTCTGTATTTACTTTCATGCAGTCTTCTCTTTATGGTAGACTTGGATATTGATATGCCTACCCCCTGGAGAGTGTTGTTCACTTGGCTGAAAGTCTGCACTTCAACTGCATCTGAATTGTTTCATTTAAAATTCATTGTGGTAATGTACAGAACCAAAATTAGAAAAAAGTTGTCTCTGTCCAAATATTTATGGACCTAACTGTAAGTCAGTGTGGAAGCTGGAAATCCCAGGAGTACCTGGATGCCTAGAGACACAGGAGTGGCGAATCAGCTGATCTAGGAGGCATGGGAAAACAGAGGAGACCTGGCAGCACTCTAGCTACATCTAACCAATGTATATGGATCCATCCCACAAAAGCTCTTTGAAACATCACTGACATAATACCATATTCCAGAGATGATCCTTAAGCTTGTTATGGACTATTTTAGAAAATTCCAGTTTAGGGTCTCCTCAAGCTCACTAACATCAGACTGGCATTACATAGAGAAGGGCACTATCACTGGCAGCACAATCTCAGCATCACTCTTCTCATTGGCCATGTTCATAATTATTATGTCAGTGGAGGTGAAATGCAGAGGCCTTGTTTCTATATCTGGTACTCGGCAGCCCCCTGTAAGAGCATTTGTGGATGATTTAACAGTGACAGCAGCATCTGTTCCCGAGGATGAGTATTAAAGCAGACAAGTCAAGATCTCTGGTCCTGAAAAAAAGGGAAGAGTGGCCAACTAGTTCCATTTTACCTAGGCAGTGACCATGTTTCCAAAGGTGACAGAAGAAACAATCGGTAGACTAGGGCAAGATTTGTGATATTTCCCTAAAGAACAAAGCTGCATTCCAACAAACCAAGAGTGACTTGACAACCTGGTTCACTGCAATTGACAGATAGGGACCATCAGGAAAATTCAAAGCCTAGAAGTACCAACATGGAGTCCTGCAAAAGATGCTCTGACCCTTCCTATCTACAAAGTGCCAATGACAAGAGTGGAGGCACTTGAGAAGACCATCAGTCTATTCCTCTGGAGGTGGTTTCAGCTCCCTTGGACCTTAAGCAGTTTTGCCTCAAATGGACATTCAGCCAAGCTGTAACTCCCCATTAGTTGCCTGTCAGATTAATTCAAAGATACTCGAACCAGGGAGATTATGATGTACCAAGACTCCACTGATGTTAAAGTCGCTACAGAGTGAATTCTTGAGAGTGGCAGACAAGAAATGCTATCAACAGGGTGGAGGCATTGCGGTGGTCAACATATTGGTGGGAATTGTGGTGGAGACATGGACAGGACTGGTTCAGTATAAGATATGAGCAGAGGTAGAGGAAGAACACTGCAGCAAAATGGTTGCCATGTACTAACAAGTTGTCTGGATCAGATGGAAGCATGTGAAACCCCGCACTTTCACCTGGACAGAGTTCTGGAAAGCTGCACCATCGCAGATTAAGTTTCTCTTCGAATCAGTTTATGACATTCAGCCACACTAGACCAACCTGCATAGCTGGGGTTTGGCAGACATTTTCAGCATGCAAACTGTGTCAGAAGAGGGGTACTTTGGAGCACTTTCTTAAATACCCAAAAGCGTTAGGGGAAGGGAGATTAGGGGAGGGAGAATACCACAGGCACAATGACCAAGTTCTAAGGTCTGTGAAGGACACAATCAGAAGAACGATTCAGAATAGTAAGAATCATCATGCTCTGAGTAGTCAATCACCTTTATCAAAGCTGGGGATGAAGGTGCAACAAGTCAAACTTAAGTACTCAGAAAACATTAAACCCACTTTGGTCCACCCAGACATGATGTTAACATCAGAGTCCTCAAAAGAAGTTCCTGTTCGAAATTACTGTCCCCTAGGAAGACCAAATGGAGGAATCCAATAAGTGCAAAGGGGCAAAATGTGCAGAACTTGTTACAGAGTGGAGGAACAATGATAGATAGATAGATAGATACTTTATTAATCCTAAGGGGAAATTCACATAATCCAGCAGCAGTATACTGATACAAAAAACAATATTAAATTAAATAGTAATAAAAATGAAAAAATAAAAAAGCAGACAATAACTTTGAGTAATGTTAGCATTTACTCCCCCGGGTGGAATTGAAGAGTCGCATAGTGTGGGGGAGGAACGATCTCCTCAGTCTGTCAGTGGAGCAAGACAGTGACAAAAGTCTGTCACTGAAGCTACTCCTCTGCCTGGAAATGACACTGTTCAGTGGATGCAGTGGATTCTTCATGATTGACAGGAGTTTGCTTAGTGCCCGTCGCTCTGCCACAGATGTTAAACTGTCCAACTTTACTCCTACAATAGAGCCTGCCTTCTTAACAAGTTTGTCCAGGCGTGAGGCGTCTTTCATCTTTATGCTGCCTCCCCAGCACACCACCGCGTAGAAGAGGGCACTCGCCACAACTGTTTGGTAAAACATCTGCAGCATCTTATTGCTGATGTTGAAGGATGCCAACCTTCTCAGAAAGTATAGTCGGATCTGACCTTTCTTACATAGAGCATCAGTATTGGCAGTCCAGTCCAATTTATCATCCAGCTACACTCCCAGGTATTTATAGGTCTGTGCCCTCTGCACACAGTCACCTCTGATGATCACAGGGTCCATGAGGGGCCTGGGCCTCCTAAAATCCACCACCAGCTCCTTGGTTTTGCTGGTGTTAAGATGTAAGTGGTTTGAGTCGCACCATTTAACAAAGTCTTTGATTAGCTTCCTGTACTCCTCCTCCTGCCCACTCCTTATGCAGCCCAAAATAGCAGTGTCATCAGCAAACTTTTGCACGTGACAGGACTCCGAGTCATATTGGAAGTCTGATGTATATAGATTGAACAGGACCGGAGAAAGTACAGTCCCCTGCGGCGCCCCTGTGTTGCTGAACACAATGTCAGACCTGCAGTTCCCAAGACGCACATTTTGAGGTCTGTCTGTAAGATAGTCCACGATCCATGCCACCAGGTGTGAGTCTACTCCCATCTCAGTCAGCTTGTCTCTAAGGAGCAGAGGTTGGATGGTGTTGAAGGCGCTAGAGAAGTCCAAAAACATAATTCTTACAGCACCACTGCCTCTGTCCAAATGGGAGAGGGATCGGTGTAGCATATAGATGATGGCATCCTCCACTCCCACCTTCTCCTGGTATGCGAACTGCAGAGGGTTGAGGGCATGGCGGACCTGTGGCCTCAGGTGGTGAAGCAGCAGCCGCTCCGTGGTCTTCATCAGATGTGACGTCAGAGCAACAGGCCGGAAGTCATTCAGCTGACTAGGATGTGATACCTTTGGGACTGGGGTGATGCAAGAAGCCTTGGGACTCTCCCCTGTTCCAGGCTCAGGTTGAAGATGCGCTGTAGAGGACTCCCCAGTTCCAACGCACAGGCCTTCAGCAGTCGTGGCGATACACCATCTGGACCCGCTGCTTTGCTGGCACGAAGTCTTCTCAGCTCTCTGCTCACATGGGCTGCTGTAATTGTGGGTGGGGATGTCTCACCTATGCTGGTATCAGCAGAAGGATGGTTGGAGGATGCAGTACTCCGAGGTGAGAGTGGGTTAGGGTGATCAAACCTATTAAAGAAGTTGTTCATTTGGTTTGCTTTCTCCACGTCTGTCTCGATGGCGGCACCCCGCTTCGAGCTGCAGCCAGTGATAATCTTCATCCCATCCCACACTTCCTTCATGCTGTTGTCATTGTTGGCCATTCAATACAGAAAATTCTTAAACTGCTTAAGTAAGAGGACTGTTTTGCAGAAGAGCCACCAAGACCAGAGGCTACAGAAAATTCCTTGGCTGTGGATCTGTGGTGTAGTGCACCACTAGGATACAAGTCAGGGGTTGGTGACCCACAGCAGGGTCACTTGGTAAGGGTGTCTGATCATTAAAGGTCTGAAATATCCTATGACTTTGGGTTCATCACCAAAGATATGTCCAAGCAACACCAGTAGGTGTACTCTAAAGCAAATACATATATTTATTTCTATACAGTATATATATATATATATATTGTGAACGCTGGCCCCGGCACAGACAGACGGACAACATTTTTGCACCCACACACCGTTTATTATACACTATATACAAGTCCTTTGCTCACGTGCAACCCCAGTGCCTCCAGCACCGATTTCCCCAAAGTCCAGGGCTCACAGTCCTTTTGCCTTCCTGGCCGCCTCCCGTCCTCTCTCTCCAGCTCAGTCTGCTTCCTCCCGACTTCCACTTCCTGACTGGAAAGAGGCGGCCCCTTTTATGGGGACCCGGATGAGCTCCAGCTGCTTCCCGGCACCTGACGTTGGCCACACCCCTGTGTGGCGGAAGTGCCGGCTGCGCACCTGGAAGCCATCCGTGCATCCCCGGTCGTCTTCCCCCCGGCACTTCCTGGTGTGGCGGAAGTGCCAGGCTCCCGGGATAATTAGGCACTGGGGCGCCGCCTGGCGGTGGCCACGGGTCCCTGCAGGGCTGGGCTTCCAAGCCCTGTACCCGAGGCCCCCTGCATAACCA
>JANRMT010062792.1:49341111-49351763 GCA_026402145.1 Polypterus bichir lapradei
AACTCAATTCGTTCGCGAGGGCTGGTTGTAACTCAAGACTATTTTTCCCATAAGAAATAATGGAAATACCCATAATGCGCTACGAACCTCCCACAGCAACACTTACTTAACCTTTTCATAATAAAAAAGGGTTGTATAATGTGCATAATTTACCAAAACACCAATACTTTTTCTAATGTACTAACCAAAAAGTTATAAAAAGTGCCTAGCCTACCAGAAACAACAATTTCATTTTGTACTCACCATTTAATTTGACATCTTTGGGCTGCAGGAAGGGAGGAGGAGGAGAATGAAACAGAAGGTGGTTATTGTTTAGAAGGAGCCTCCTTATGCAAATCTTTTCTTTGTAAAATTGTCGAGATGGTGGATTTCGACATGCTATACATATTAGTGAGACGTACGCCACTCTCATATTTCTGCACAATTCCCTTCTTCGTTTCGATTGTGATCGCTGTTTCTCAAGTTAATAATGACAGTAGTCGAGCACTCAGTTCAAAGCAGGTTGTGTTGTTAACTGCTGTAATAATACACTCCAAAGCAAGCCGGTGCTGACTCAGCCTGATGACATTATCATGTGCCGCGCCAGCCCACTAGCTAACATCCCTTAACAATTGCTTTCTTTACCTTAGTTACCTTCTCTTCCTTCCTTAGCAATTATGCATCTTGCTTACCATGGTCTTAGTGAATTATATATATAGATAAATCACTGCACTGACCGAAATTACGTCCACAAACACATGTATCTGGGCTCCGACTGACGCTTACGAATGCTCTCGGCTGTTTGTTTACAATCGCACAAGCGGATACATGTGACCGCATTTGGGTCGTAACGCAAGATGTTGGTCGTAAATCAAAAAAAAAATTTTGGTCATAAATCAAGTTGTTCGTATGTCAGCCGGTCATATGTCAAGGGTCGACTGTACTATATATATGTATATAGTATATATTACATTAGGATGGCATGGTGGCGCAGTGGGTAGCACTGCTGCTTCACAGTTAGGAGACACGGGTTCGCTTCCCGGGTCCGCCCTGTGTGGAGTTTGCATGTTCTCCCTGTGTCTGCGTGGGTTTCCTCTGGGTACTTCGGTTTCCTCCCACAGTCCAAAGACATGCAGGTTAGTTGCATTGGCAATCCTAAATTGTGCCTAGTGTGTGCTTGGTTGTGTGTGCACCCTTCAGTGGGCTGGCGCCCTGCCTGGGGTTTGTTTCCTGCCTTGTGCCCTATATTGGCTGGGACTGGCTCCAGCAGCAGCAGTAGTTAGGATATAGCGGGATGGATGGATATATTACATTCCAAAATAGTACACAGTGGACTACCCATTTTATACTAGCTGTTACAGTACAATGTACAATTTACTCAAATTCAGCAAAACCTTCCTAAAAACACTTGCACTATTTTATATTGAATACAACATGACATTTATGTTTAAGTGTCTTTGCGATTCATTAACCTTGGTGGTCTTAGTCAAGAGGGGAGTTGGTTTAGATGGCATTTAGATTTATTGGAATTCAACAAAAGCTTGCATGAAATGGAAACAGATCACCATCTGGACATTAACAGTGTCCTCCATCTATTCCTGTTGTTTACCCTCCTTGGTTAGATGCACCCTATGTACCAGAGCACAATATGAATTGCAGGCTGATTTGTTTTTGCTCTTATAAATACACAGAGATCAGGTGGGATAATATAATAAGCTCTTTCAGGCTCTTCCCCCGTAAGGGAGGCTTGCCATAATTGCGTAAGAGCAGTGAGTCATCACTTATTTGTATTATAACCCGTACTTGAGAGCTGTTTGTGCCACTGTTACAACAGAGAGGAGGCTACAAATGCAGTTTATGAATTAAGACAACTTTTAATCTTGCTGAGATATCCTGATCTTCTTCTCCCTTCCCCCTTCTTTTTTCTAACCGGTAAGTCAGAGGGCAAACAAGATGTTGAAATAGCTTATAGTAAAGAACTTGGATGAGTCATGTTTGGTTCCTGTTTTCATTCATAAAAGGGAGTAACAAGTCAAAGAAGGAACAGTCACTTTCTTCTTGGGCTGAGGCACTGGCTGTTACTTGTTCCCAGCAAACAAGGAAATAAGTTTGGTTGCTAAAAAAGAAATGTGGACTGATTTGCCTAGGTGAGGAAGGATGCATTTTTTGCATGTTACTTCTCCAGTATGAGGTAAGAAAATAATACTTTGAGCATGATGGAAGCTTTCATTTTTTAATATAAATAAAATGGATGCCAGTCATTTGCTAAAATGATAATATACTGCAAAATGTACCTTGTACTGAAAACTTTTCCCTGATTCCTTTGCATTTCAGTAGTTTAATGCAGGGATTACTATCTTGGAAGCTCTCCTCCTTCTGAGCTTTTTTTGTAAATTATATAAATGAATTACCTTTTATGTGATAATTTGGTGTACAAGCTGCAAGCCTTTATTTTACTTTAGTATTTGTAGTATTGTGTAGATTGCTTCAACTTTAGATATAGGGGATTGGTGCCTGAAGCATGAGACACAGTAATGAAGTGGCTAATAGTTAATGTGTGTTTGACACCGGAACCTGAGGATATTTTGTATTTAACCTGGGCCAGCAGCGTCTTCATAGAATTGGCCATTCTCCATGTGAGCTTGTTGCGTCTTCTCTACATAATTGGGTTCTATTTGTGTTCCTTAAGTTTAAATGGTGCCCTTCCCCAGCCCTGTGTGCCTTGAACCTTGAAGGTTATAAGACCACACATTAAAAAAAAAAAGAAACTTAGAACTTAAAATAGACATCGAAAAAACTTAGAACTTAAAATAGACTTAGAATTGTGTTGCTTCATGCATTAGAAAAACAGATCAAATGAATTAACAAACTTTATTTGGCCCAAGGGGCATGAAACTTTTCACAGAAACTCAAGAAATATTGTAACAAGTACCAATCCCCTTCAGATACCACAAGAATTAAAAAAAAGAAGAAAAATTCTGCCTTGACTAATGAGCAGCAGTCAATGCGAGGCTTTATAAAGACATATGGCTATAGGTATGAAGGAGCCCTAGTAGCTTCTCTTGACACAATTCTTGTGAGTATTTTATTGGCTAAAAGTACTCTGTGTAGTGTGTCAGAGAGGGAGTGTACAGCATTGATCATGATAGCCATCAGTTTTGTCTTCAGTCTCTCATTAGCTCCTACCTCCAAGAGGTTGAGATTGTGTCCTAAAACTGAACCTGCCTTTTTAATCAGCTTGTTGATTTAGTTGGTCTGTCTTAAAGTAATGTTAACGGCCCAGCACACTATAGTCTAGAAAATGACAATGGCCATCACAGAATTCTAGAACGTAAAGGGTGTCTATACCTAAATTGAAGAGAAGCAGTCTCCTAGGAAAAAAAGAATCTGCTCTGCCCTTACTACTTATATTGTCCCCCTGTTTTATGAAACCACTCCAACCTGTCATTGATGTGGTTTATCCAAAAACAATTTTTCTTAAGAAATCATACGAGTGTTTTTTTCTCTTTATATAATATGACCACATTGCTATACTTGCTTATTCCCTCTCAAAATGAGGCAAAAGTTTGTTTTTTTTTCAAAACTCTCAACAGAAATATTTTGAGATCTGTGCTTCATCATCATGAATTTTTAATTTTTAGTATATTGGTTTGTGCTGAAGTGGTGCTTCGGCGTTGAAGTGAAATTGAAACAGAAAAATAACAATGAAATGTTTGTATGGAAGTGAAAGTCCTAAGGGTGTAAGCAGAAAGTCCTAAGGGTGAAAGCAGGACATGGATAAAGGTGAAGGAGCCAAAGGCATTGAAAGAGGTTTGCACATGGCTGTCCTGTACAGTCACGATTAGTACAGGCAATAAGTCATGGTATGAGTTGTGACCAGCTCAAGGTGAAGTGAAATATGCAACTGCAAAAACTATTTCAGAGACCAAAAAGAAAAAAGATTTTGGGAGCCAACGGTCAAGTTAGATAAATTCTCAAATTCACCATTAAATAGGATTGTGTTGGTTGTCGACAGGGGGACTGTGTTCAACCCGGCTAAATTCAGATAATCAGACTTAAACAGGGTTTTGTCAGTTGTTGTGAAATACTGCTACAGGATAACATAATATTGTCACCCTCAGTGAGTAATACAGCAAGTGCTGGAAATGAATGAAACTGAGATGAGAAACCTAAAAAAATGCAGCCACTGATATCTGTCATTTTGAAATGGCTGCATTTAGAGAAACCTAATGAATGACTCACATCTAGAGCTATGTCGGTAAGAACAATTCTTTAATAACATGATTCACCACTTATGGAATTTTACCATGATATATTCTTCTTTTCGGCTTGTTCTTTAGCTCACTTTACAGTGCACTCTCTCTGACAGTAAAATTAGCTTTCAAGAGGAAGGTGAATGGTCCTTACAGTAATTAGCACTAGCCTTTTTTACTTGTGTTCCATATTTTGGTCTTTGCCATCTGCAGAATTCGTATCATTTTTCAAGGAGTGTTCTCATTTAGCTTTTTACCAGTTAGTAAATCATAATAATCAGCTAAAAACCAATAAGATTTCCTAAGAAAAGTCATAAAGGGCTTGGGTGGAATGACTTTATGCGCTTTAAAACCATTGAGGAGTATCATTGGAATTAAAGACATAAATAAAAGTGGTGAGAAATTCATTTCATGTCTCTCAGTCGATCAAATACTTTAAAACCACAGAGGGCTTAATTGAATATGACAGGTATGTTAAAATATTTTAAATTATTTTTTTCTGTATTTTGAGAAATCAGGATTGATTTTGACCTCTAGAGGGCATGAGCACTGCCGGCAGGGGTGAGAAAGGTAAAGTTTTCCAAAATTAATCAATGAGACTTCTTAATCCTGGTACCATGCAGACTGCCCGGATTATTGTGTTGGTTTTTCATTTTAGATGATTTTTTCAAGCATTCTGTCTGCATTCTCAGAAATTATCAGTAATGCAATTTTTACGTCTCTATAAATAGTTTCCACTTAGTTGCTTCAGCTTTCCATTTTCTTGTGTTTTTTGTTTTAATTTCATTCATTAACTTATTAAGATTCTGATCTCTTAATGCGTTTTTTTTTTCAGCCAATTAGCATGAAAAACATAACACAATATTCTTGAGCCTGCTTAATCCATTTGGGCATAAGTCAGGAACCGACCCCAGCTGGGGCTCAGTTTCTTATAGGACATACTTGTGCACACATCCACCCTCATGCTCAGATAGGTCTAACTTACAATCATCAGTTAACTTAATAAACACATCCTTGTGGAGGAGAGGAAATCCAAAGTACCTGCCAATAAACCTGCACGGACAGCAAGAGTGTACTGACTTCATTTATACAGAAACAAATCCAAGATGAAAGATCCATGATGTTACCATTGCACCAAAGGGACACCAGTAGTAGGCTTAAGAACCATTGTCCTGGAACTAGGAATCTGTGTTATTTTAGTGACTCTTTTAAGTGTAACTGGCACTATTTACAGTCTATTGCTAGAGGTACCAAATGCAATAAAGTTGATTTGTTTTCTTGGAAATAAATGTGCAAGTGTGATCAATTAAGCTCAACTGATGTTTTAAGGAAGTAACCGTTCAAGTCTTAAACCTGCCCTCATTTCAACCACCTACAGTGCTTGCCAATGTCCTTTCTAATATTTCTACAAAATGTATTTGCTTGCTAAGAAGGACAGGGACAAAATACTATTCAGCACCATCAAGTAGTGCACTTATTTTTTTTATCAGTGTGGTGGCAGTTGTGGTTTTTCTTTCAAGTACTCCAAAGGAACTACAATATCACGTCAGCTTCTTTTATTAAGTAGAGAGTCTCATTGGGACAGATGTTTGAGTGGGAAAACCCCAGAAAATGACCATGTGATTTCTTTAAGTACTGACACTTTAGTCCGGGGGTGTTTACTGTAGATGTTAAAGTGACAAAATGCTGACGTTTTTCTGTAAAACCCTAATGAGAAATGAAGCAAAATGACACCTGTTATTGGCTAATTGAGTAGATTACAATGTGCAAGCTTTTGAGTCAGCTCAGGCCCTTTGTCCAGGCAAGGTCACAAAAATAGAGTGAGCTCTAAAGAGAATGCAGAGTAGAAAATTATCAACTTCTTTTTCATTTATAACTGATGGTTGCGATATGCAATAGCATTATAAAAGACTGAGGCCTACCTTTTGATTACTTTTTATAGTTTACTTAAGGATTCCTATAAAAGTCCAAATATTATATATAATTATTAATATTAGTGTAAAAAAACTATAAGGATTCCTATAAAAGTCCAAATATTATATATAATTATTAATATTAGTGTAAGAAAAACTACTAATAAAAAAACAAAACTGTAAACTGAAGAAAAAAGAAAGATAATGTTTCCTAGAATAAGAAATAGTTATAGCTTGTGTACTTTAATAACAAAAGTTTTTTTGGAACCTCCCAAAAGTACATTTTGTGCAGTGAGGCATTGTAACATGCTCAACACAAGAATGTTTGTGAGGTGCACCTTTACTTAAAGAGGTCCAGTTTAGAACCATCCCTGATGAGGCTAAGAGCAAGCCAACCTGTCAAATTGTCTCTGCTCCCAGCCTCTTCATGATCTGACTCCACAGAAGGTTAATGCCACACATACACATAGTCATAACGATCCTGAGGAATGAATGCTAGAGTGCAGGGACTGCCTTTTGTCCAGACTTTAACCCAGTAGGCACCATAACAATACCCTGGAACGCAACATCTTTACATGAACTAAGAAGAATCTGAAGGACAGCAAGATGAGTGTTGCTAATGTTCACAGTTGTTTTCATGTGTTTTCCTGTGTTTGTTGTTCTACTGCTTCTACTATTATTTTCTTTTGTTAATTGTAATTTTATCAAGTACAGTCCTTCATGTTTGCAACTTCAGGACCAGAGGACTGCTTTTACAGCAGTATTATAATTTGTTGTATAAAATGGTAATATAATTAGGTAATTTTTTGAAAAAGTTTTTATTCCAAAGTTGAAAACCTTTAAGTGAAAGTTCATGCTTTTTTGATATATGGACTTGTAATACTTGCCGGGTACAGTGTTAAAATCTCCTATTATATATCTATTTTTTATTTTTAATACTTCTAAAATGTTTACTTTGAAAATGAATTCAAATCTATCCATCCATGTTCTGACCTTGACAATTCTTATTTTAAAGTAAGTTGAGAATGGGGGACCAGACATTCACAGGGCACATCAGGCCAATATACAGTATAGTGACCAAGTAACGTGGCACACGTGTTTTTGAAATGTAGGAGGAAACTAAAGTGCACATGCAGCTATTGGAGAACATGAAAACTCCATACAGTGATGTGATCATTATTTAAACGCGTGATCACTATTTAAATGCAATTCATCAAAACCATGGTTCAACAATGCTAACCACTTTGCCACCCATTAATTAAAATAATCTTCAAATTATTTACTCTGCTGTATTATCTGTGCAACAAAAGTCAAAATTATATTTAAAGAAATTTTTTAAACATCAACTTTGGTTCTTTCCAACTTAAGTCAAACATTATACAGTATATATATAGTATACTGGGAATATCCATCCATCTTCCAAATCTCCAGACCCGCTTTATTCTGAGCAGTATTCCTGTCTCGATCACAGTGAAACTGACCAATCAGACAAAAGCCAAACTGAGAAATCGCACACACACAACTTAAGTGTTTTATTACATATTATATACAGTACACCCCCAAAATTCGTGAGGGTTACATTCCTAGAGCACCCGTGAATTGTGAAAAACCGCAAATTTTGTATGTGGTTAGAAAATGCCAGTGCTAGAATGTAAAATACCAATGTTTCCGCTATATGTACTGTAATTCATGCAACCGCATTTTCATTGTCAGAAGCCTTAGAAGAGGCAGGGCGATTCAGCGGCATCTTGGGGCTTTAGCCCTTAAACTGCCACATACTTGGGGGTTAATGCATCCCTGAACACCAAATACTTTTTTGCTGCACTTTAAGTAAACATCACAATTCACAAAGAAAAAGTGAAATTTTAATGCAACACATTTTTTTTCATGCAAAGAGCATCACAATTACTGCAACGCTGATCATTTTACACACTGCTATTGAACTTTAAAAACTATTTTCAAAACTACTGGAACAATATGTACAAGGTGCAACTGACACCATGGATGACGTCCAGTACATTACTGAGCCAACTGCGCTTGAACTGACTGCACTCAAGCACACAGAGGTAAGCGCTGATGCTTACAGGCTAGTCTAGTGCAGCGGCTCAATCCCAGGCTGCAGTGCTGCAGGGTGTCACGCTTGGGTCACAGAATTGCACAGAAACACAGGAGATTGTAGAGACAGGAACTTTACTCGAACACTTCAGACAAACATGTTTCTTTCAGAAGTAAAACTAGCTCAGTATGCAGTTATTCTCGATTAAAGAATAGACAAACATCATAGGGGAGCACAATGGTAGCGGGACCCCCAACAGGAGCAGAGGATGTCTGGGGGAGGAGAGAGAAACAAAGCAATCAGCCAAAAAGGACAGGTGCTGTTCAGGCTTTTAAGTATGTATAGCGTCACGCGAGAAGCATATCACGCGACAGAGCAGCCGCAAGTAAGCCCAGCAAGTAAGGGAGCAATGTGAAAGTAGTCTATCAGCGTTTTTTAAGAGGGGTTTTTTTGTGGCGCGTCCGTGTCTTCTATGGGTGCGTTCAGCCTCCCTGCTCAGAAGGGGCTGGCAGTGGTCATGAGCTGGCTACTCAACAAATGTACGGCACTAACTGATCAGCTCCTGCGTGCTTGGAAATGGTACTAGGAAATGACTATAGCCGGTGGTGGCGGTTTAAGGGTTAAGAGGAACAAAACGGAAAACACAAGCACTCAGCTGGAGATGCATCACAGTCAATCAGCAGCGAGGAGAAATGAATAACGCTGTAGCAGTCCGGTGCCGCTAAGATTCACCTGTCAAGAAGACGGTGATTTATTTATTTTTATGGTGGAGATTCCAGGGACGCACCCAGCCTTAACCCGACCTGCACGCACTTACAAATATAGGCAAAAACAAAGCAAACCGGTAATAAAACACCAAATAAAGAATGTAATGAAAACAACGATACCACCCCTGTTCCCCTTACAGCCATTACACATTAAATACAACAAAGCACAAACAAAACACACACAGTAAATCATGAAAAACAGCAACAGATGAAATGCAATAATGAACGCAGATAGTCCAGAGATCCGCATGTTGAATGGGAATGTAAAGATAGTCCTACCGCTAGTTCCTGAAATGGTGAAGACGGGTGGACAGGTTCAGGAGCACTCCTTTCTTTGGAGGATGGCCATGAATCCACTTATAGTCCTCATGTACACAGGCAGACGGCAGATAATCCAGACGCCAACCATGAAACGATCCAGGACAAAACAAATAAGTACTGGTAACCCAACAGAAGACAGACAGACGGGAACTTGAAACACAAATTACAAAATTTTTTTTTTTTGCTTTTGGTCACTGGCCCCCTTTTTAAAAGCCGCGCTGACATCCTTTGACCCCAACAGCCCCAGCACCCTCTGCAGAAAACCAATCAGAGCCACGGCAGGGACTGCTGGGAGTTGCAGTTTCAAATTCTATTGGCTACTTTCACCATTCCAAACTGCGTTTTCATCTACAGTTGCTTCCTGTTCTCTCTACAGAATAGTATTACCATGAAAAAAGCCATAAAAATAGAGAAGGATATTTGCGGTTTCCGATAACAATTATTAGATAGATTCTAAGGAAAAATGCGCGAATGACTGAGGCCGTGAACTCTGAACCGCAACTTGTGGGGGTCTATTGTATATGTATAGTATATATACTAGCTGTGTAAGCCCGTGCTGTAAAAAGCCTGGGGTTATAGAAACTAGGAGGATTCGTTTTGCCGACGTGCTCACATCGCTTGTGCATTAGCAGCGGGAGAAAAAGTAAAAGGGATACCGTTTTGCTGATGTTAGCGGCTAAGTGACTTTGTCTTTCTTCTGAGGTTTCGTTTTGCTGACATGCTCGCCTCGCTTGTGTTATTAGCAGCTAAGTAAGTTTTCTGTTTTCTTGGAGGTGGAGCCCTTGCCCCAACACCACTTCTCACTTCCAGGGCGGACAGACACACGCTTCCATGCATAGACATTTATATATAAGATATATAATAACCACAAGGGGACACCACTGAGCCCCAAACCACAGATACAGTAGTACCCAGCACAACTCCAATCTCAAATAAGACTTTGTGAACAAGCACCTTTTCAACTGAGTACCTGCCAAATTAGCATAAGCATATGCACAATTAACAAATTCTTCTATCCTTCCATCCTCCATGTGAGTTTTGCATGCTGCCTCCCAGCTGTTACACACTTAGGTGATGCGGTGGGCTTTTTTCAAAACAGACCAGGGAATGCTTCCGGTGTCACAGCAGTATTGATCCGGAGCACTTACAGGTCATACAGAAGCTAAGACAGTCCTCTCCCAGCTGCTCTTCTGCACTCCACCTCCCATGCAACCCAACCAGAGTCCTGAGACCAGCCTGTAGGGACACTGCCACCTATTGTGCAGGGGAGTGAACTACATTCAACATTCATGTTTATTCAGTCTATCCATTATCCTTCTTTCCCTTGTGGGATAAAGATTGTAAGGCATTCCGGCGGGGTTGC
>JANRMT010062792.1:49356763-49465527 GCA_026402145.1 Polypterus bichir lapradei
GCTCATCTCCATTACAGTAAATGGAGAAAAACAGCTTCCAGTTATGACCATTACGCGTAGAATTTCGAAATGAAACCTGCCCAACTTTTGTAAGGAAGCTGTAAGGAATAAGCCTGCCAAATTTCAGCCTTCTACCTACACGGGAAGTTGGAGAATTAGTGATGAGTCAGTCAGTCAGTCAGTCAGTGAGTCAGTGAGTGAGTGAGTGAGGGCTTTGCCGTTTATTAGTATAGATATATATATATATGCACAGTATACGCGTATACTCACATCATATCTATAATATGTACAGTATTGTAATCACGGGGGGGAACCACTGACCCCTAAACCACAGACACAATTATGCAAAAACACACTTTATGCTCAAATAAAAGGTTTTATCAAGCCTCAACACCTTCTTCACAAGTATTACAACAAAAAATACACTAAGCACAATAATTCTTCCTCCTCCAATGAGTGTATCCCACTTCCTCCTGACTCTCACTTAACTAAAATGAGCAGGCAGACTTTCTTTTAAACTTGATCTGGGAATTGCATTTGGTCTCTTGTCCCAGTTATCTGGAGCACTTCTGGGTCATGTGGAAACCAGGGCAGTCCTCCCCCAGCATCACCCTCTGGCGGTACCCCAACATTTTTGCGTTTCCAGACTCTATTTTCCATGCAACCCTGCAGGTATCCTAATCAGGTTTAGCCCTGAGGAACACTGCCTCATGCCGTGTGGGGGAATGACCTGCCCATTCTCACAGCCCTTTTATTATGGCCTCCTGGCTGGGTATGAAACCTGCCATTATCCTGGCCAGGAAGTCTGTTGTTCCTTCTGGTCTCCCATAGTATATATGTGATTTTTTCCCCCAAGAGACAGAGTCATTACCTTACATAAACTAAAAAATGCCTACATTTCATATTAGTCAAAGTTTAAATAATAATAATAATGCATTCAATATTAAGTACATACTGTGTTTAGAACATTTGCTTCATCTCAGAAGTAATAAAGGGAATTCAGTACCAAAAGCTGTGAGAAATCTTCTTCTTCTTTCGGCTGCTCCTGTTAGGGGTTGCCACAGCAGATCATCTTTTTCCATATAGTCACACTACATCTTGCTCTGTTACACCCACCACCTGCATGTCCTCTCTCACCACATCCATAAACTTTCTCTTAGGCCTTCCTCTTTTCCTCTTGCTTGTCAGCTCTATCCTTAACATCATTTTCCCAATATACCCAGCATCTCTCCTCTGCACATGTCCAAGCCAACACAATCTCGCCTCTCTGACTTTGTCTCCCAACCATCCAACTTGAGCTGATGCTTTAATGTACTCATTTCTAATCCTGTACATCCTCGTCACACCCAGTGCAAATCTTAACATCTTTAACTCTGTCACCTCCAGCTCTGTCTCCTGCTTTTCTGGTCAGTGCCACCGTCTCTAACCCATACAACATAGATGGTCTCACTACTGTCTGTAGTGTGTAAACAGCACCAAAGAAGAAAAAGTGTTACAGGTACTGTAATTTATTTGCATTTCAGATAATACTATTGAGACAAAATGTGAAGGGACATTATGTTATACATATAGTATAAAGTTAATTTTCTATAACATCATCTACAGATATTTAGAGATCATCTTGGGATGTTTAAGAAAAATACCAGTTTACTATAGTTTGGACAGATGATCTTTATTAAATTAATTAACAGTACGCACTGATTGCTAAAGTTCTTGTAACATATTTTTTAAGAATTGAAGTTAAGTTGAAGTTGAAATAGCTTTAGCTGAGAAAAGTTCAGCTTTTGAGTGCCTCTTCCAGTTCACTGAATAGATATCCTCTTCAGGACATTTTTCTTAAAGATGGAAAAGAACACTGCAGATACTTCTAGTAACAGAGGACAAAGGGTTATTATGTCTTGTGTACTTTAAGATGTACGGTATATTAGTAACAATCTTCTGTTCCCTGGGGTTGAGTCGGGGCCTGATCCTCATCCTTATGTGTATACGAGTTTTTTGAGTACCTGGACCTCCTCCCACATCTGGAAGCCATGTCACGTTGATCTCTAAATTGGTCCTGCTTGATTGATTGAATGTTGGTGTGATTGTAAGTATGTCAATATAAAATCCTGCATTCAAGTATTAATAACTCCCATGTTTTTTATGATTAAGCATTTTTAGTTTTTAGATAGAATGTTTCTTGATGTACACATTTAAATTCCAAGTATATTTTTTTTACACTTTACACAAAGGTTAATAGAGTGAATAATGAGCTTTTATTCTGTTGTAGAAGACTATTGATAGCAGGATTTAACACAGGGGGATTGCGCAATTCCTTGTATTATCTATGAAGTGTTACATGTTAAATGTAATAAGTTGCAGCATGGGCAGACTTTTTATTTTTCATGGTGGAACTTGAAAGGAAGAATGTTTTTATTGAAATAAAAATAAATATTTGTAAATATTTTGGGTAACAATTGGGCCTGATTTTCTTTAGGCCTACTCAATATCAGATGGAGTACTATTGGCCCTTACTATTACAGTAAATTTGACAGCTTGTAAATGGATTATAACACAAGGGAAATTCAAAAACAGCCTTTTGAATAGTGTTGTTGATGGTGATCATTGGGAATTCACTGAACTATATTCAGTACCATATTGTCCAAATATGACAGTTTGGAATTGTAGTCCAACTGTAACTAGAACATAAAACTAGAACATATGAGCATAATTACAAATCAAATCCTCCCTTGCCTATCTTAAAGTAATTTCTTTTTAAAACAGTTCGAGGTTTTGGGGTGTCTTGAGAAGCAATGACAGTTTTCTACAGCTTAATTACTGTAGTGCTCCGTCACATTTTGGCAATGCAGTCTCTATACTGAGGACAGGTAGAAGTTAGCTTAGAGAGCTTCTAAAATCATTGGTTATAATCTCACCATTGTTGACTCCCTCTTAATTTCCAGCCTGAAATATAAAGCCATTAACCGTAACCTTCAATTATCTCCACACGTTTGTAGCAGAGTACAGGCATGATTTGAGTGCGTGATTACAGTTACATCATCAATTAAGGTGGGGTACACAAGGGGAGCAGTCGAGAGTACCACAGCAATTTTCTGTGCATTCTTAATAGCACCATAGTCTATTTTACATTCCATCATGGATGGTGAGGAGCAGTTAATGAAAAAAGCAAAGTCACCCACCGTCGTCACAACTAATGCTTTGGGTGTACTTTAACTTGCATATGCATTTGTAGTAATGGTGTTTTGCCAATTAATTAACGGTTAAGCTTTTGAACAAAACTCTCCAAGTGATATCACTTTTAGCAAAATCAAAAACCACAGCCCACTCTTCTTTCCGGGCAGCCCTTTCACCAGAAATAAATGATTGTGCCTATGAATATTCACCACAAGTTATGACAGTGATCTCAAATAGAAGTTTACAGTTATCAGGAAGTTAATATTCCTTGTGAGCCCTTATCACTCTCCCATTAGGCCCATCTTCTTTAAACTGCAGGGTAATTCTTATCTACTCTGTTTTTTCTTGTCACATAGATAGATCATGTGACAACATTGTACAGTTACCATATACCTAGAAGTAACTTCCCTGACTAGCACCTTTCTAAACCTTATATTTAAATTTAGAGGGTGTCCATTCTGCAGAACCAGTTTTTCCCCAGTGCAGTGGATTCATTAACAATTTTTTAAACAAGCAAACTAAAATGAACGTGATGTGCTTTTCAGTGTAAAACTACTTCCTTTTAATATTTACCGTATATTAAGTGTCTGCATTATTAAGTACACTTAATAACAAGTTGGTCCTGATTGCCATCAGAATTGTTTGAATTTGTTGAGGAGTAGACTAAACAAGATGTTGAAAGTCCAGCACACTTATGCTCACTCATGTTAATTCCATAGCCATCCCATTGAACATGTGTTAGAGAAACAGTTCTACTCTAAATAGTTCAGTCCATCTTATCCCTGAAAACTGGTTACAGTAAGGTCACTGGATTAACACAAAGTCACTTTCATATTCCTGGAGCCATTCTTTTACATTCCTAAATGCAGTATTGGTATTGGTATGAAGTATTAGCCTACAAAAAATATAATTAATAAAATTGAATTTGTAGACTGCTGTAATAAAGATTATTTTCGCTATGACAGTATACCAAAACTATAACACTGCCTGTTATAAACTCCATTGATGAAGAATGCATGGATTTTTGCATCACCCCCAGCATCCTGTTTACCTCATCACCAAGAATCAACAGGGACTGGGATTTCTTGTACCTAGTAACAGTGGTTATTTGGTGCCCAGTTCATCTGTCTGTAATTTCTAATGTGCTTCTTTAAGTTCCTTTATGTACTCTACTTTGAAAAAGTAATGACAGTTTTCATTGACTCCACTGGTTAAATGTTATTTTTTCAATGGTTTCCCGTTATAAATAGATAAACACCAATACTCGTGCATCTGGTGCCCATTACTATCTTATGATCAAAGTCACTTAAATGGTTAATCTTGATCTCACCTCCCTTAAATTACAGTGATGCCCATGATCTGTAAGTCTGCACCTAAGACTCTGTCAGTGTTATTCAGTGTATATTCAGTTGTATACCCCTGTATACATCCATCCATTTTTGAAGCTGCTTAATCCAGTAACACACACAGTGAAGGACCCAAACTAGGTTGGGGGCACCAGACCCAGGACCAATTTAGGGTGTCAGGTAAACTAACCAGTAGTAATTTGGGAAAACAAAAGCAAATAAAGCCTACATGCAGACCATTAGCAACCATCAATCATGCTTTGTCCATCATTGATTTTGATTTGTCTTTTTTATCTCAACTGCCAAAGAAAAATGCTTTGAATCTCATGAAAATGCACCTCCCCTGGCTTGCTGGCTATGTTCGTGGCTGAGGCAATCGATGCATGGCAAACCCACTCTAGGATTTAGAAGAAGCTCTAAGACTCTTGTTGATGTATTTTTGTAGCACAACAAAATTAACTTTGTTACTCATACTGCACCTGGAAAGAAGTGGCATGCTGCAATATGTAACGAGCAAGCGACTTACAGCCTTGACATGTCTTATTTTGCAGCCTCTGCAAGCAGTAATGCTATTTTATTCTGTAATGAATGAAAGCTATTGTAATTGAGTGCATTATTCAAGGTGACTTTACAAAATTAGGATAAATTATAGCTGGGTATATTATGTTTTGTTTTGATTTTTTTAAGTTGAAGCAATGGTTAGATTAAGTGACTTCCTCTAAGTAACACCGAGACAGAAACAGCAGACTGGTAGTTTTAAGTTCAGTGGATTAGCCACTACGCCATACTACCTGCTGTGTGTTCTTGGTCACATGATACTATACATATTCTCATTATTCTCTCCTCAAATCTCTGTGCAACTTTCAAAAATTGTGGTGTCTCAAAGGGGAAATGGATGAAAGACACACTAGAACATGGAACCCAAGGACACCCATTTTCCATTAGATTGTGAGGAGCGACCTTGGAAAATTAGGTTGCACACTTCTTTCAACTAATTTTTAGTTTTGTTACACATTTGCTTGAAAAGTTTGTTGCATTTTGAAGGACAGGTAGCAAATACACGTTTTAAGATGGATGCATTTGTGTGAATGAATGCAGAATGTATCAGGCGTAAAAAGTTAACTGTCTGCTGGCATGTACAGTAAGCTGCATTGAGTCGTCAGAGAAGTGAAGTGGTTAATACCAAGGGAATGTCATGCAGGAAATTTCCATTGCATCTTTACCCGTAAGTTGTACTTCATTTACAAGAGGGCAGGAAAGCTAAAGCACTAAAGTTAAAAAAAAAAAAAACTCCTGGCATGAATTTTCAACACTGTTATCTGCTTGATGAGTAATCTGCAGTTGGTTATATTGCCCTTGAGCCATCATCAAAGTTCACATTTGCCTATGAGCTGATACACAAAAACGCAGCTACCAAGAGCGGAAGCATTTCACACCAACTGGTGTTGCATAATTAGTTAAACTATGTGGTGATTGGCACTTAGGTGAGCCAGTATAAAAACTGCAGTGAATGTGAACATCTGGTGCCAGAAACTGAAAATGAACCTCCAGTAGCTAATAAGAACAGCAGGGCTATTATTACTGCCAGCAAATAAGTGAGTGAAATTTGTATGGCTTAGTAGGTTTTGTTCTTTTGTAGTAATGTAGATGAACTGGTTTATAAAGGGCAATCATTTAACTTTTACAGTACTTACAGAGCAACATGCATCTCCTTTTGGGCCTTAACGTTTTTGGCTGTACATCCAGTTTAAGTCTTAAAAAAATAATAAAGTACAGCTCTGGAAATTGATGCTGTTCTTTCATGTGAACTGATCTGCAGTGGTGACTTCATTTTTTGTACTAGTAATAAATTATAAATAGCAGAGTCTGATAACTTATAATACCTCTGAAAGAAGCAGAAGCAAATTGCCACTGTGCTTGGCAGTTTGAACATGGCTGGTGTCATCTGCACCAAGAAATTCATGAAAATTGAATGTTGTTCTTAAATCAGATCTGTGGTCCAGTTCCAGTATTCAGAATGGCCTGGTTTGTTTGAGAATGCTCATAATCGGTTTGTGAAGGTGACTTTTACACCTCGCCACCCACTATCTTCTGCATAGCCTATGTGATTATAACTGTAGCAATTAGACAGTAATTAATAATGAACTGATGGACGTGTTTAATTCTACTGGGGGCACGAGGAGAAGCCTTAAGTGCAGTCTAAGCGCAGTTCAAAAACCTTAAAACTAAAGGAGCAGAGGCAGGCTGTAATCTTAATCATTTAATTTGTAGTATCAATGATTAAAAACACTTAATGGCAGGAAAATGTATCTATCTCATTTCCTTGTTATTACCTTTATTTGCAAAGTACTTTACATGATTTAGTTGGCCTAAGGTGTTGTTTGTTCCTGTTGTGTTGCCTACATAAATGCAGGATTCTGATAAAAAATTATATACAGATATAATCTTGGGACAGACAAAAAAGAAAAATAAGGATTGTGTTTTTAGTCTTGCAGTGTAATATTTTGTAGTCTTCAATATATGATGCGATTCTCTATAGGACATGAGGCCAGTGTGTAATCAGTAGAACTTTCATATATACCAAGGTAGAGAAGCTACCACCATCTGTATTTAACAGGAGGGATATGGCACTGTTACTTTCACATGAAGGTCAGTGGTCACATGTATCTCGGATGTCATTTTACTATCCCAGGTAAATTCTCCTTGGGGTTCAAACTGTTTGACTGTGAAGGCCCTGGCATGTGTGTTAATTAGTTTTATTTTGGTATTTTGGAAGACACGGCTTACCTCAGAAAGCACAAATTCTACTACACAGGATGTAGATGTATAATTCAGGCTTTTGTTTTTCATTTACACTGACTTGCCTTTTAAGGTCAAATAAACTTTAATCTTAAAGGAAAAAAAGCCTACACTGTTGAACTTCTCATGTTGTATTACACACACATCATCATCATTACCATCGCTTGTCTTTGCTGCACCATCTTTGGTGACTCTTATTTTGGAAAAATGCTAACAAAGGGCTTGAGTATGTCCTTTCTACACTGCTAAGTCTGATGAGCGGTATGTGTCCAGCTTTTTGACATTCTCAATGCACAAACCCATTTATTTAAATTAGAGCTGTTTATTTATTTAGCCTTGTAATTTAGAAGTTATTTATGCTCATCATAACCAAGGAGTATGATCCTTTGATTACAGTTGCCCTTTGTTCATGGACAGTTGCCCTTTGTTCCTCATCTTTACTTCATGTTTTGTACATACACCACTTTACACACTGCCATAAAGGATACTATTGGCAAACAGACGTTTTCTAAAAGGGTGCTCCCATTTAACATGCCAATCATAAATCCACACATCTATCTATTTTCCTAATTTGCTTATCCAAGGCAGTGTTACGGGCAAGTTGGAGCCTATCCCAGCAATCATTGGGTGCACGGCAGGAACAATACCTGGACAGGACACCAGTCCATAACAGGGTGAACACACAGATGCACACCCCACAGACACTTTTGTAGTGCCAATATCAATGTAGCATATTGTCATTCACTATGGAAGTGTACTTGTTTTGGTTCTTGCTAAGATTGAATTGAGAATACATTAATTGTTGGTTGAAGCATAATTCCCATTGACATTGCTTTACATGCATTCGTGCAAAGTAGAGAATCTTTTTGTAACGTTCGAATATCACACTGTTGTGTAGAACAGGCATCTATACCTTTGATCCTAAGAAATTATTTCCATTCATCCAGTAATGTTTTTTTTCCATTTTTATTGAATCTCTCTATATTATAAAAAAAAATCTTGGAAAGGAAAAGCAGGGCGATGAGACGTGACCATCTCGGAAGTTCTTGGAAGACACTTAAAAGACCCGCGAGACGAAGGAGACTGGCCATGGAGTGTCTGGCGGGGACTATAAACATGAGACTTGGTGCCAAGTGATTGTCCCAGGACCGTCTCGCAGGGATGTGGAACATGAGATTCTTGCAAGACACGCCTTACTTACAACCGATATCAAATAAGAGCATGGCCAGCAAAATACTCAGTTGTGTAAAGGCACGTAGCAAACACAGATCCTGTGCTCTCAGCACATATAAAGCGTATAAGGACAATACGTTCTAGATGAAACGTCAACGACTAAGCAAAAAAGAAAGAGTAGCGTGGAGAAAAGAGACCCAAAAGCGTTGAAGAGAAAAAAAGGCAGATAAGAGATTATGAAAGCAGTGGAAATCGAAAGGCTCAAACAAATGATGGCACGATACACATGCAGAGAAAGGTAAAGAATATGAAAGCAGTAAAATTCGAAAGTATTGTAGCGTCCCAGCCAGGTTGAAGCCTTTTTTGTTTTAAGTGACTGTTAGGTCCTATTGAGGAAGGGTGGAGTACAGCACGGAACACTGATAACGGGGTATTGATTGATGCGGTAAGGGGGTGCGAGACCCGGCAAGGAGGGGTTGGAGAGGGTGCTAGAAAGTTGTGTTTGGGGTTACAAAGTCAGCTATTGTTCAAGTAAAACTTTTGTAACACTTTATTACATCAGTCTGTTTTTCTTACTTCTTATGTTTTCAAGCCAGATGCGGAGGTCGCTAAAGTATCAAAAAAAGATAGTAAAGATCGCATTAGTGCAAACAAAAGGAAATTGATCATCAGGACTAGGTGTAATTGAAAAAATACAGTACAAAGCGAGGTCAGAAATAAAAGGCAAAGAGTATAAATTATAAAGTAAAATGTCATAAAGAGGTTCAAAAACGAGGAGGTGAAACACATGCAGAGCAGGTTAGAGATAATGAAAACAGTGGAATTCAAAAGGCACAAAAAAAACATAGACGCGATATACATACAGAGCAAGTTACAGAATATAAAAGCATAAAAATTCAAAAGTATCAAAACAAGATAAAGATCACATTAGCGTTAAAAAAGTGAAATTATGGACCATACACTATGAGAATCTGTGGTGCCGCAACAGTTAAAGCGACAAGTTTAATTTCAAAGAAAACACAAATCGTTCAGGTGTATATTTATGATCACGGAGAAGCGATGCACATTTAAACAAGCGAAAAGAAAGGTAATGTAGTATATATTCTGCGAATAACATTGGACACCAAAGGAGATCTTGATATGCCATTCGTATTAAAATGTTTATAGTTTCCCATGAGAAAAGCTTTTGCTATGACAATTAACAAATCACAGGGACAAACATTAGAAAAAGTTGGATTATTTATGAGAGAAAAAGAAACAATATTCAGTCACGGGCAGTCATACATTGTGTTGTCACAATGTATCTCCAGAAACAAAATCAACATTCAATGCGATCCTGAAGAAAAGGTAATTCCAAATATTGTTTTTAACGAAGCTTGTAAAAGTGCAAATAATGAAACTGAACCAATTCCAAAGGAAAAAAAAACAGCTTTTAAAATTGTATATCCGATTAACCAAAAATGGGATTTGCTGAGCGAAGTGGGGGCCTAGTTTATTAAAAGCAAGTTAACATTCCATACAAACAAGCCACACTCGACAAAACTAAATTCAGTAATTTCTATTTCCAATTTTGTCACAACAGAGAATCTTTCATGTATTAGTATGGATTTTCAAATTAATTTTCATTTTCACATATTAGTATTTTCTGATTAGTTTTAGTTACTGATAGTTACTGAATATAATCCCATTGCTTAAAATAAACTGGAATGATTGAAAGTGCTTCAGACTTATCTGGATAGTGACTTTATAAGAGAAGATTGGAGATCACTGTTTTAAGACTTTTGGCAGTGGTTTGTTTCCATTAAATACTATAAAGCTGATAAGGCAATATGACATTTTGGTGTTAAAACCTTTGCAATAATGGGGATAAAAGAAAAAATTATTGCTACACTTAGTTTGTAGTATAAACAAAAAGAATATGTGGCTTGGATGTAACTCTGGCATGGAAGCCTTACAATTTTTAATTGTCTCATTTTGAGTACTTAGAATTATGATTATTTAATATTTACTTTTTAGTGATTTTAGATTGTGTTTGACTGAAACCCATTGAAGGAATTAATGCTTACTTGTCACTTTAAAGCATTTTGTTTGTGTTGTTAAATGATTTAAAACCATGATCTGCATATAAAGTGTCTAAAATGCATTAATTAAAAAAAACAGATCTGCATATAAAGTGTCTAAAATGCATTAATTAAAAAAAAACAGTTGACTTATATTTCGTTTCACAAAAATTTACAGTATATGGAGGCATAGTGTAAGATATGTTTAAAGTAGAAAAATTGTGAATTGATGTTTCTCTTTTAATTAAGGCTTTTTATAGATATCATTAATGTGGGAACTTTTGCTTTGTCATTACACGTCAATTCTGGGTGTTGTTCTGAATATTTTATGTACTAGGACAGACCAGTTTGTGTATTAATTATTGTAAATGAATAGCGGTACACAGCTTATGAGCTGTGGAGCTCAGTAAATGATGGCACAGAGGAAAACATTCTAGTTTACAAAAGTGAAGAACATTGTTATTTCAGTATGTTTTTTGGCTTGTAACAAAGAATAACTTATGTGAAATGTCTAATTTGATTGCAGTGTTTGTACCATTTGGCATAATTTTAAGTTGGAAGAATTTTACATACTATAGCTAAAGGAGGTGTGGGCAGGTTATGTGAAGAATTATAGATAAAGCAGTAACCGGCATGATGAGCAATACCAATATGTCCTATATGCATAAATACATTAAAAATCATAAGGCTAAACAGCTGGAATACAGAAGTGTATTTTGGGCCAAATTTATTTTTCTTTCTGATATTTGCAGTGTTTATAAAAAGGGGAAACCTTCCCTCATTTCTAAATAGTTAAGTATGAATTTGTTCTCTGAAATGTGGTCATAACTACTGTAACTGGTGGATTTTCAAAATAAAGAGTTTCTACATTTATAAAATAGTAATCATGCCTTCTGAAGCTTTGAGGAACAAATCCCGGGCAGGGTGCCAGCCCACCGCAGGGCACACACACACCCACATACCAAGCACACACTAGGGACAATTTAGGATCGCCAATGAACCTAACCTGCATGTCTTTGGACTGTGGGAGGAAACCGGAGCACCCGGAGGAAACCCACACAGACACGGGGTGAACATGCAAACTCCACGCAGGAGGAGCCAGGCAGCAGTGCTACCACTGCGCCACCGTGCTGCCCATAAAGCCAGATACCCATCTATAACATAGTGCTCTTCTATGGGCTTCCTTCACTTGCTTTTGTTATTACTAGGGGTCTTCACCCCCTGCTCGCTTCGCTCGCCAACCCCCCAGCCTGCGATATATGCCAGCCACTTCGCGTCTCTGCCACTCACGTATGTGGATTTCACTTTCACCAAACAGTAAATCTTTTAATTCTCGCGGTTTCTTCATTGGGAAGAAACTCTACTTTTCCCTGATGGCAACACGAATTAAACGATATACAAGTCTCCGACTTAAAGTTTAAAGCCGAACAAAATCTACATACTTCTGTCATTTCACCTATGTCCATATATTCGATCTCTTTTTGCTGTTCCGTTATTTCACAGAGTAATAATTTCTGTTAGTTAGCGCTAATGCAATCTTTACTATCAGTTTTTTGAGAGTTTCGATTTTAGTACTTTCATGGTCTCTAACCTGCTGTGCATGTGTATCGTGCTAACGTTTTTGAACTTCTTTATGACATTCTACTTTGTCTTCTACTCTTTGTCTTTTATTTCCAACCCTGCTTGGAGCTGATAGCGCAGGAAATGTGTCTGACAATAGCATTCACACAAATGAGAAGTGATTGGACCGTGAGCATGGTTGTAAATGTTTGAGAGGAGGGTTGTTCTTGTCAAAATCTCCTGGCCAAAAGTCTTGTCTCACGGGACCTGAAATTATCTCTCATGGGAGTTGAAATTATCTCTGAGAAAGTCTCGTCTCAGGATTTCCTTTTATAATAGATATTATTATTTAATTATTTGGGCGACACCATTTGGTACATGTCTTTTGCTTTTCCAGGCAGGTGAAGTGACTTGCTCATGGTAACACAGTGTAAGTAGTAGAATTTGAACCCACAACTTAAGGATTTAAAGCCCAAATTAACCCAGGACAGCCAAAAGTATATGGTGTTAACCTTTCAAGCCCAGCTATCAAGCCAGTCCAGACTCATCAGGAAAAAGCTGTCAGGTGCCTACAAAGTGACCATCAAGGTTGTATACCTTTCCATTACACTAAGTTGCAGCTTAGATTATAGCCAAAATACCATGTACAAAATTACCATGATGCAAAACAAAAGGGAGGAATAAACAGGAAAACAGTAACCTTTTAAAGCCTTGTTTAATTGACATCTAGCATTTTCAAGAAAAAAACTGACAACTCACCAACCACACATTTACCGCACTTTCAAAATTAACTCCTGCAGCATCCCTCATGGAGCAGAGCAGAACACTTGGGTACACATGCTCACAAACTTGTCATGCATACCTTACAACAGCCCTGATGCCAAAAGCCACTATGGTGATGCTACACCAAATGGAAGGGTGAAGGCAAGCAATGGCAGATGGTAATAAAATGAAACAAATAAGTAAAGCACCTGGCAAATACCTGTCCAGAGTTTGTTCCTGCTTTGCTGCCTGTTAAACCTGTTAAGCACCCCCACAACCCTTTTAAGCACTAATCACGTTAGATAATGATATAATGACCTGGCAAATACTGCTGAACTCCTTTTTCAAGTGCTTTACTTTCTGATTTTTAATATCTTCATTTTTAAAGTTGGGCAGTGCAGTGGTAGATAAATGAGAGTTGTAGCCCCAATGGGTAGCTCTGCTGGAGTCCATGGGGTACCACCTGAGGGAGCTGCCAGATGGACTAGATATAGGTGACATAGGTGCATGTAGACATACCTGTAGATGAGTAAAAAATTATATATGAAATTATAGATTAAGCTATAGGTCTTTATAATTTTGGTGAAAAGAATCTTTAAGGGTATTTATGCAAATTGCTTTGTCTCTATTTTACAAATTAATAGTCTTTTTTTTAATCTGCATGTTGGTCATGTTATTTACGGATCACAGGATGCATGCCAAGTGGGTCAATGGTTCCTGCCACCAGTTTAGTTGAACCTTCTAGTGATCGAGTCACTGGGCATCAGGGCTATGGTTACATTCTCAACAGTGCCCAGATTTTGTGCCTCATTCATTAGAGCTACTATTGGTTTGTTGTACATAAGCAAATTTGGACAGTTGGACCACTATACCATTTAATCATACTGATATGTATAAAAAGGTACTGAATTAAAATAAAAGTTGTTTTCTGTTTTGTTTGTGTAGCAATTTATTGTCTGTCCTATCATACTATTTAAGTCCTTACCAAAATTAATTTACAGTGTATATTGTGAATATCAAGGAGTTTGCATCTTTAAGTATGTCTTAATATGTGTATAAGGCACACCTGATAAAGCTATACATTTGAAACATTGTGCCTTCTATCTACTTTCCTTTTCAGCATGGACATATCTTTTAACCTTTCATATTTTGGTGTAAATATGTATCATGCTGCAGTGGTTAGTGTTTTAGCCTCACAGTTCCAGAGTCCTAATCGTGAATCCTGGCCTAGACTAGGTTGTGTGGTATAGTGGTATACTGGTATACTGGAGCTGAAAAACTACCAAGAAATCCAATATTTAAAACAGGGTGGTTCCAGTATTTCATTCATTTCAGTACTGGAACTAAATAGTAGTTTTCAAGCACCTTATGCTCAGTCGTTTAGTAGTGTGGTTACATCCCGTAACCTCCATGCTTCGAAGAAATATATGTTTTATTTCTAATTCACTACAGGGAGCCCCCCCCCCCACTCCTCAAACAAATTCAGTGTATAAATATACATTTTTTGCAGGACCCCCAGCCCCCATCCACAACTCCGGATTGGCTTGCTGAAAGCAGCCAAGCAGGTTGCAGTTGTGTGGCAGAGCAGGGAAGCTACTATTTCTGACATCCGAAAGCTGGTATTAATACCAAACTAAAAATTTTAGTCCTCAATCAGCACTATCCTACTCATTGCCAGTGTGGAGTTTGCACATTTTCCCTGTGTCCAGGTTTTACTCCAGGTAATTTTCTTACTTAATTGACTGGAATTCTTGTATAGCTTATATACATTCATCCATCCATTTTCTGAAAATGCTTAATCCTGTTTTGGGGTCTGGGAAATTATGATGCCTACTCTGTCTATTTGGAAATCAAGTCAAGAATGGAGCCCTGAATGCTACCCCATTTCATCACAAAGCAAACTCACTTACACTGAGAAAAGCTGGTTACTAGTTGACCTAAATGCACATCCTTTGGTTATGAGTGGATGAACGGGCATCTGGAGAAAACCCTTGCAGGCAAAGGAAGGAGACACACTAACACAGAGAGCAGGATGGGATTTGAGCACAGCTGTCCTGCAGTTGAAAGGCTGCTGTGATTAGCATAGCACCACCAGACTACCTAGAAACCTTAAAATATGTAAAACTCCATGTGACTTGGTTCAGAAAAAATAGGTGCAAAAGAAAATGTGATTGAAAAATTTGAAGGCCAGTTTAGTTTGGTTGCTTGGTTTGGTTTCCTGTCTGTCATAAAGGCACTTAAGTTGTTTTATCAAATGTCCCACCAGTTAAGCCAGTAAACATATGGTTCAAGTTCCACAATACTTTACAAAAAAAAAAAAAAAAAAATGATTCATTTCAGTTATAAATAAAATGTACATTATTCAAACTTGAGTGCTGAGGAGCAGAGTACAGTACAGGCTCCCTTGAGAAACCTCAGTTATTGGAATTCATCTAATTAGGGAATTTAAAATCTGCCTCTTGCTTTTGGCAAGTCATTCTTTATGGTGCACTCTAGGTGAGTTCAGAAAGTTCTCTACAGTGTAGCCTAGTTCAGTGACCTGACATTAAATGTCCTCATGGCTGGCAGGACCTCCCACCATGACTGTGTAAAGCTGTTTTACTGTTTATCAATGTGGTTGGAAGCGGATGGTGCCGGACAAAGGTCCTTCTTATCACTGTGCATTCTCTGCCAGTACCAATCAAAAGACAGAAGGCAAACACCAGAAAGTGCCAGTTAGGCATTCCACTACATGAGATAAAGTGAAAAATACACTGTTAAAGCAGTGCTGTGAACTTATTACATTTTTAACTGATGGAGTTCTAGATGCTTCTACGGCTTCTCACATTTTGTGTATGGAGCTGAATTATTCTTGAGAAGAGGCATCTTTCTAAGGACTTGCAAATTTTTCATGTGTGTTACTCTCTGAGGACATTGAGGATAAAACTGAGCTCTGCAAGATGACCAAGTCGTATGCAGTATTGCAGTGGAATCTTCTAAACCATTACAATAATAGATTGTGAGGTTTTCCTGTGATGTCCTGTTCAAGTTAAACACCACCATATCATGTGAAGTGAGCACAGGAAATAAGAAGCTCAGCTTGTTCAAAATAAAATGGTAGAAGAAAAGTTCCAACTATGTGTGAGCATAATATCCGGGCATGAAAAACCATTATAAGTAGAAAATGGTGTCGAGGCTAGAGTCGTTAGTTTCTTTGCATTTCCATACTTCCCTGTGTTCATTGTGGTTAGAGGTTAGGCAAGTGAAAAACTTGGCATGACATACAGGATCAAAGGTGAATAGGCTGTTTACCTAGTTAGTTCTGGGCGTTTCACATCACTAAATCACTTTGGCTTATCAGTACCAAAGAAGAAGAAATCAGAGTCTTTCGTAACCATGCACCACTCTACAGTATCCTCCAGTGATTGGTGTTTGTTTTAAGTAAGCCAATTATGTCCAGCAAGGCTGTAAATAAAGAAACTAAAAAGAACAGGGAAATGAGCACCCGTATGAGAATTTAGATATTCACATTGATCATCTCTTCTGTGTATTTGTGATGTCCAAAAGGAATCAAAGGTATTTGCATTTAAACTTTTAGCAAATGGATTAAGGAGTAATACAGAAGAGAATATACATTTGGATGTAAGCCGATGAAGAACCAACAAAAAAGTCAACCCTTTTCTCCATTTTACATTCGGTGATTTTCCTTTGCAGAGCAGTTTACAAGAAAGTAGATAAGGAAGGCAGTGGGTTTCTGTTTAGCTTTGACGTTTAGGGATGAACTGAAAGATATTCATATTCATTTTAGCTACTTTCATGCCAGTCGCAGACACTGAAGTGTCGTCTTCTTCTTTCAACAGCTCCCATTAGGGGTAACTGTAAATAAATAAATAGTGTCATGTAAATGCAGTCTTCTTTATTATTTAAAAGTAATTATTTTTGCTGTAATTAAAGGCTATGGTATTACAAAATCTGTTAGCATAAATATAAGCTATTTTTTATTAAACACATAAATTAGGGCAACATTCCTACCGGATAATGTTTTACTGTTTTCAGTTATGGGAACATAGTGAAGAAAACAAAGTGTTAATCCATTTTTTTAACTAATGAATTCAATAGGGAATATATTGCAGAAACAAACAGTCATATCTCATGTTATGTTGTTAAAAACTGGTTTCTTTTATGTCTCCCTTAGGGCATTACCTTCTGAACTCACTTGAAGAATAAAGACGAGGATGAGTGAGTACTATCAAATCATTTTTGTAAATTCTAGTAGTGTTATATTAAAATTTGAAAGAGAACTGTCAAAAATAGCCTTTACCATTGCATATCACACATTTGTTTGGATAAATGTGAGATGTAAATGGAGAATGCACTATGCATGCATCATCAATATAACAAAAAATACCGTTGAGTAATTCTGTTTAAATCGGGAAGATTAATTTATGGAGAAGAAGACAACCACAAAGCAAGCTGGGTGAGTCAGAGTAAAAGTTTGTATAGCATGCATGCAACAATTGAAGACAGGATTTGACTCATTTTGTGTAAGGGATAGTGAGGGCCCCACAAAGAGCTCTTATTTTGGGTTGGCCACCAGCGAGGGAAAAGAAAAATCAAAAGAAGACAAATGAATTCAGACTCATCTTGTGGTCAAGTGAGTCAGTGGATAGTAATTGATGGTTAGCCTGGCACGTGTACGGCTGTCTATGCTTCCTTTCTCCATACTTACATTTGCAATTTGTTTGCTCTGCAGCTGCCCTGAAATTGAAATTGAATGGAGTGAATTAGATTCCTCTTGTGTGATTCACTTCCACAGTAGAGCAAGGAGCAGATTACTAGCAGGGAAGGATCAGATTACAAAAAAAAAAAAGTTAGGAAAGGAATGTCTGAATAATAGAACATCATGTTCTGTGGGACCTATAAAGTTAGAGAGTTAGTGTTAACTGAAACAGTAACCTGATCAGCACGAGATGAAACTTGTCTCATTTTAAATCATAATATCTGGATATAAAGAGTAACACATCAGAATGTGCTTGTTGTCTTTCTCACACTTAAAAATCAGCCAGTTGGAGGTCTGCTCTTACAAGCTGTGCCTGAATATGGATATGGATTTTTTTCTTCATAATCACAGACTGATAAGCAGACAGTCTGATCAAACATTTTATTAAGACAATGGGGTGGGAAAAAACTGGTTCTTCACTGTCTTGTGATGCCATTCCAGCTTGTCTGTTTTGTGGTAAGTCACCTGACTTCTGTAAGCTGATTAATTTTAAAGCTGCAGTTTTTAACTGTACAATGGGTAAAGAGTGCAACCTTATTTGAAAATGTTAACAGGAGGGGTTAGAAAAGGGTGCATTAATATTTGGTTCCGCATGCAGAGGAGAGTTTTGCTGTGTGATTCACTCAACATATGTAGAGTACTTGTGTTCTGACAGTAAAGGGGCTGTTTAACCATGCAAACTGCACCTGCTAAGGCAGCCTAACCTTTGGTTGTAGTAGTGATCGCTAAGCTAGGTATAAAATTACAATTAGCTCACATAGGTCACATCACAGTTTTGGCAACTTAGGCTGTTAATTGTAAATCTGTTTGAAAAAAATCTAAAGCTTAGAAGAACACTTTTTTTGATCAGGTTTGGCAAATTAACAGAATTATAAATTGAAGGTATGAATAAGGTCATGAAATTTGTTAATATCATTTTTAGTGGATCATTCCTTAATTCACTCTTTGAAATATTTTTTTCAAACATGGTGGGCACCAATAACCCTTGGCAAGCAACAGGCCCCATTACAGGGCACGCTCATTCACAACCGGTTGTGAGTTGCTAGTCAGTTTAACTTGCGTGGCCTTGGCGTGAAGGGGAAAATTTGAGTATGTGAAGAAGAAAAAAAGAACACAGCTACAGGGGCAAAGTGAAAATTACACATAGTGTTCAGTTTGGGATTTAAACCCATAACTGCCATGTTATGCTACTGTGCTTCCCCATCACCCTTTAAGTCATACTTAAATTTTTACATTTCGCTTTCAAGACACCAAATATAATTAAAAGCAACAAGATAAAAATATTTAATACAATATAATTCAAGCACCCAATAAACAATAATGAAGTGAAGTGTAATGGAGGTAGCATTTGTAACTCTGTTTTGGACAGGAAGCTGGTATAGCTTTGCTCTCTGACTGGCAAGGTGTTCATTACATTCGGTCCAAATCAGTGTTATTGCATCAAAAATCTAAACCTGTTGTTATCTGGTAAGACAATTGAACAGACAAGTGTGGTAATCCTACTGCAGATGAAAAAGAAAATTGGTCTAGACTCAACATGAAAGAAAGATGCTTAAGATGCTTAAATTTAGCTGAAGTTCAGAGCCTTTTTGAGAAGATACCATAGTAATTCCGGCTAATTTTCCTGGAGTCACGTTTTAGACTTCTGGAGCTAATCTTAAGGTCACACAAGAAGCATTTCAACAGTAGTAGTAAGCTAGTATTTTTTAGAGTTGGCTCTGAGATCAAAACATTTCCTGGCATCCTAGGTTTCTGGGCTTACCTTCTATTAACTTGCATATAGAAATGTTTTTTGCCCCAGACCAATGGTCTGCTGTGTATACTGTGTGTTGTAAGAGAGTTCAGATTGTTCTGACAACCTGAGATTTTGTAAATTTTCCTTTCATGCTGAGAGGGGATGAGTTACAGTTCCATTAGAAACCAAGCAAAGGGTCAGGCCTTCTGGAAGTCATATTGACTCAGTGAAATCCTATGATTATTTGTCTCCTAGAGAACTACATTAAATTTTCAGCAAATAACCAAAGTTTTTTTTGTTTTGTTTTATAAGTGGCAATGAGTGAAGAAGTAATTTCAAAGAACATATGTAAAGGAACTGTTTTTCAAGTTCAGTAATGATAATCTAGGACTGTTCCGAAAATTTTCCAGTTAATGTTACGATAGTTCTCTTCATGCTTCTGTTTATTTACTTTGCTCTACCCACTTTGTAAACACCTGTCAGTCTGTGCTATTTCCCAGAAGATTTACTTACTGTGTGTTCTCCCTGCGATGGACTGGTGCCTTGTCCAGGGATTGTTCCTGCCTTGTGCCCTATGCTTATCTGAATGGGCTCCAGCTCCTCCACAATGCTAATTGGGTTGAAGTGTGTTAAAAATATTTAAATGGATGTGTTTGATGTATAGGGACAGGATATGTATTTTATATTTATTGGGGTGCAGTCTTTGACTATTTTTTTCATTTTATTTGAAAATAAATCATTACAAAAGAATCAAAAAAATAATATTAACATAGCATACACAGCAGTATGCTTCAGTAGTCCATTCAAAAAAGAATTTGGTACACCCAAAAATCCTTGATAGCTTTTGAAAAATATCTGAGATAACTGGGACAATTTTGTTGTTAGTTAACCAAATGAACTGGGAGGACTGAGTGTTCTCCAATGGTGTAATCTTAATCTATCCAGAGGTTTGTTAAATTTAGAAATATGTTGCATAACTGTGATCCATATGCTTAGAAGTTTCACTCCAGTGAGCCTTATCTTTTTAGAGCTGATGTCAATGTCAGGCAGACACACACATAGTTTCTATAATAACATAGATGTGGCATTCGATGCAGGATTAGGTCCTTCCTTGTACTTGTTGCTGCTGAAATAAATTCTGGCCCAAGCCAATCCAAAACTGGAAAAAGTCAAGCGAGAAATATAATGGATATACTGTAGATGAAACATAACCTTTAAAAAAAGATATCAGTTATTTATCTTGCTTTTAAATTTTTTAGTTAAATAATTTTCTTGCCTTATGTATATATACATTTATTATTTTAATTGTAACACCTGAAGAAATATGGAATATATTTTAACAGTTTTTGCTGCATATACAAACCAGTGACTCTTAATCAGCCAGGAAACACATGATTGCATACTAAGGAAATCAAAGCAGAAGGAATCACAGAGAAACACTGCTTTGGGTTTCATATTGGTGCTGCGTGCTGCCAAAATGAGCCACAGAGGAAACAGAAGATAAAAACCTCAAAACCATTTTTAATAAACTTTTAATACTACACCTGAAGAAATAATGTATTAAAAGGATGTAATTCTTCAAAATTTCCTTTAATTTTTCTATTGCTTGGGTAAGATGCTCCTGCTTTGATGACAAAACATTACAAGCTAACCAAAGGGAGTTTAAATTGAGCAGATATAGGGATTCATCAGTTTGTCTTTTTGGAGTATTTTCTTCCTTTCAAAATTTAACCCTTTATTCAGACTTCTTGGTTTGTAGACATTACGTCTCAGGTTTTCAAAATGCTTTGAGTGTGACTCCATCTAGTTAAACTCGGCGTTTTTTGAGCGGGAAATTTTTTTTTTGTCCCTTAGGTTTAAAGTGTGAGCCTGTTGACTCATTTGACAGTAAATTACTCACAGTGCGCTCATTGTGTGTGCACCCTGTGGCTGCTTCACAGGAAAAGGGCAACATGTGAAAATGATTACTTAGTAGAGGCAACTCCCGCACTTGTTCATTTCCTTACTTGATTGAAGGAAACAGCCAATTTAACTGATTTAACTGATAATGATTTTCATTGACAATATGCTGGACAAAACAGAGTTACACCTCTGTTTTTTTTTGTTTACTTCTTTTGAATTTTGTATGCTTTTTGCAGATGACATTGTGTTGTGTAGCACGGGAAAAGAGAAAGTGGAGAGAAAGTTGGAGAAATGGAGAAAGGCATTGAAAAATAAGAGTATTACAGATATATAGGAAGAAAACAAAGTATGTGAGGTTTAAAGATGACCAGGATTCAGAAGTTAGCCTGCAGGGAGAGCTATTGAAAGAGTAGATAAATTTAAATGTCTAGGATCAGTGGTATCCCACAATGGAAAACTAGATGCAGAGATAACCCATAGAGTGCAGTGTGGATGGAACAATTGGAAGAATATATCAGGAATATAGTGTGATCAGAGAATTAAGGTGTAGGTTAAAGGTAAGGTTTTTAAAACAGTGGTAAGACCAGCAATGATGTATGGAGCTGAGACATGGGCAATAAAGGGAGCGCAGGAGAAGTTAGATGAGGCAGAATTGAGAATTCTTAGATGAATGTGTGGAGTTGCAAAGAAAGAGAGAATAAGAAATGAGACAATTGGAGATACAACAGAAGTGAGAGAGATACCTAAGTACAGGAAAGTAGGTGGAAATGATATGGACATGTGATGAGGAGAGACAATGAATATGTGGGCAAAAGAGTGATGTGAATGGAAGTAAAGGGGGGGGGGGGCCAAACAATATCTTTCTTTCTTCCCTTCTCCTTTTTCTTAGATTTAAAAGTGCCTTTTTAGAAAAGAGGGTGATGCCATGTGAATGTTTGTTTAGAAGTCTGACTCATTAGTCACTGTTGGTGGGGCGTGAGGGATGGTTTTGAGCATGCCATGTTTCATGGTATGTAAGAAGATGGAGACTCTGAGACATTCGGGCTAAGTCTTGTTTAAGGAGGCCAGCTAATGAAGGTCAGATGGGGGTGAGGAGGGAGCAAAGGGAGAAAGGGAAAGCTATGCTACTTGTATTTTATTTAGTATGTCCATATTGTCATGTTAAGAATTTGCTGAACACGGTATTGGTGGCTGAAGATTGGGAAATGTTGAACTTTGGTATAACTAGGAAATTTGTATGGTGGTCCAGAAACTATTCAAAGCAGTAAGTCTTGTTTATGTAGTTAAAAGATTTAACATTTTTAACGGTGAGAATCCTTATACACATTCTGTAGCTCAAAAATCAAAAAGTAACTCTCTTCTTAAACAGCCTGCCCAGTCTTTGTTTCAGTTCTTCTTTTGATTTTGATTTTTAACTACACAAGGAAATGTCTTATAACAGAAGGTTGGTATTCATATGGCTCTTTGAACAAACCGAAGTGAGATGTTGAGTAATGATACGGATTTATTGTCATTTTAAATATAATGTTTAGGAATGTTTTATTGATTTTTTATTTTCTTTTTGAAATGATTGTGATTTGATATTTAAATTTAATAAAACTCAGAACAATTCTATGTATACTATTGTATACATGGTGTGAAAAGTAGGAGGTGTTGCAGAACCCCAGACCCCATACACAATCTTACAAACACAAGTCCCAAGTGTATACAAATGATTTACTGTGTAAAATACCTTCACAGGTCATTCAAACCTGCAAGGACAGACACAGTTCTTCCTTTTCCCTCTTCCTTTCTTCCTTTGTTTCTTCATCCAGGTGAGTGTTGTCCAGCTCCTTTCCCAGATCCGACCCCTGTACTGAAGTGGAGCTGCTTCTTTTATCCAGTATCTCATGGAAGTACCACTACGTTAGGCAGAAGTCCCATAAAGTACGGGCCATTAATCCTTTCAGCGCCCCGTGACTGCACCCACGGAACACAACAATAAGTTGTCTTCCCCTGTCCTTCCATTGTACTAGCATCCCAGCTGGTTAAGGATCCTTCCGGGATGCCAACATATCCATTCCTGTCAATTTCTTGGCTGTGGCAGAGTTCACAAGGCCTTATTGGTGGGCCTGCCTCCTGAACAGGTAAGGAATCTTGAACTGGCCCATCCAGGACGCCAGCCCATGTCTTCCATCCAGAGACACCCAAGGAACCCAACAGGGCATGTTGGAACTACAACTCCCATGCAGCTCTGCAGGTGTCCAAATGAGAGCCATACTAGAAGGATGCTGTCGTCCAGCATATTGAAGGAGCACATAATCTCCCACTGTCTTTTCCAATATATTGGCCTCCCAACTGGTTAACGAAACATCATCCATCTTGGCTGGAATGGCAGCTCATCCCTGCCTTCCATTATAATGGACTAAGTCAGAAAAAGACTTGGAAACCCGGCATGACTCACTGTTTATTGAGGAAAATATGGGGAAGAGGTAATAATAGTAATAATAATAATATATATTTTGCAAGGCGCACACACCACATGAAACATAGGATCTTTTATTTTGAACCCAATTACAAGCCTAGAAACACACCTCAAAACAGGCAGTGAAGAACAGAACACTTATTAGACATTATATTAGAGACTAACCATACCTAATAACTTTTAAATCTGGTGCAACTTTGCATAGAGGATGAATTGTCTGTATTGCTATCTGTTGTTAAAACAGAGACACAGACAGACAACAAACAGCAGGGAGTGGTGGTGTGTCTTTTTTCATCATTTTATTCAAATATTATTTACAAAAATTAGTCGGACACTTTTCTCTTTCTTTGGACAAGATTTGATCCCTTTCCTTTTGAATCAGAAGGTGGTCATCCATCACAGCTGAAAAACATCCTTTCACAGCACAATCTTAAGTATTTCCTTTATATGTATAATAATGTGGCCTAAATGTACTGTATGTAAATCTGTAAGTTTAGCAAGTACTGTAGTCACATATTTCTATATAACTATTTAAAGCATAATTTTGTACTAATCCATCCATCCATCCATTATCCAACCCGCTGAATCCAAACAGGGTCACGGGGGTCTGCTGGAGCCAATCCCAGCCAACACAGGGCACAAGGCAGGAACCAATCCAGGGCAGGGTGCCAACCCACCGCAGGACACACACAAACACACCCACACACCAAGCACACACTACGGCCAATTTAGAATCGCCAATCCACCTAACCTGCATGTCTTTGGACTGTGGGAGGAAACCGGAGCGCCCGGAGGAAACCCACGCAGACACGGGGAGAACATGCAAACTCCACGCAGGGAGGACCCGGGAAGCGAACCCAGGTCTCCTAACTGCGAGGCAGCAGCGCTACCACTGCGCCACCGTGCCGCCCTTTGTACTAATTATTAATTATATTTTTTTATAATATTGTTCAAGATTTGAGACTTGCTTTAGTGTTAGGAAAGGGAAGAGGATGGCATTAAATGTGTGCTCATCCTATACACTCCTTAATCTGCCCCTTCAGCCTTTGAAACTTCCAGATGAAGATGGAAGACAGCCTTTTTTAGAAAACCGCTTGGCGAGGTGAAGTTGGGAATTAAACAAGAGGGGTGGTGGGATAATGAACAGGTCCATTATATTCTCGGTTATCAACGTGATCCTTTTCTCTTTTACTGTAAAAACAGTTCTGTAGGACTAAATAGGTTTAAACCTGTGACATGCATAGATCCATTCATCCATTTTGTCAACTCTAGTCAGTCAATTCAGGCACAAGGCAGGAACCATTACAGGATACACGAAATGCACAAGCTATGGACTTTCTTTCTATAATATTTCTTTTATTTTTCTTTTGCCTAATAGTTGCTGCTCTGTATGTGAAATTCAAATTAACATGTGAATGATTTACCATGGCCTTGTTGACAAGTGATCACTGATTTTTTATTTTTTTACTACCTGTGTCATTATATGTTATAATTATACAAAATTATTGTCTGTCTGTTATACCTTCATTGTTATCACTCTTTAATTTAATTTATGTTGCTGCTGGAGTATGTGAATTTCCCCTTGGGATTAATAAAGTATCTATCTATCTATCTATCTATCTATACAAATGAAAAACTTGCATATGCATCTTTATTTCTCTGCTGGCCATATTTAAATACTCAGTGTAGATGTTACAATTTATTTTGTACAACAATCGCCTTTTATGAAAGGGAGTAGCAAGTGTAGCAAGCAAAAATAAAGTGCCAACATTTACTGACAGAGGTCATCCTTTTCTTTTAATTTCAATTTGTAACACAAATGGTTTATAATTGAATATTAAATAAGATAAAAAAAAAAACTTGCATCTGTTGTACAGAAGAAGGAGAAAGCTGAAAGGATGTAAAACCCAGAATAGGTTTTGACTCTTTATCATCTTCTGAAGAGGATTGTTTGGTGAATAATACAAATTACAATTTTTAGTTTGGACATTTACAAAGCATATTGAACAAACATTATGTTTCACAAATGCCTGATGTTTTTATAAGTATAGTTTTTCTTAGGTAGATTTAAAAGAAAAGGCAAGTAACCTGAAAAATATAGTTGTTATTAACATCCAAAGGTAATGTTAAATCAAGTTAGCTAGTCTCGTTTACTGATTTTTTTTCTCCTATCAGTACAACAAATGCTAATGCAAGTGATTATGCTTACATTCATTAAATGTCTCGATGCATGATAAATAATCCAGGTAAGGAAATTCGAGAAAGTTGATTCTGTTTATCTGGACGTAGCTTTTTTTTCCTGATACGTTTCATCACTAATCCAATTGACTTCCTCAGTCTCAGTTGACTGCAGGTTTCTCCAACCTTATAAACAGTACCTTGGTCTAATGACTGAACTAGCACCATTGACTAACAATGGGCCGTGTGATCAATGATATACAAATTGTCCATTGATCAATGGCTATGAGTACCATTCACAGAGATCTGCAATCACTGCATTGTAAGATGGTGAAAGATGTACCCTTAGGCCCCCATGGTTTACCGAAGATACATAAACAGGATGCACCGTTAAGACCCATGATCAATTCGGTTACATACAACATCTCAAAGTTCCTGGCCACTGTCCTCAACCCATTGGTATGCAGCTCAAAACACCATATTCAGAACACTTTGGATTTTGTGGAGAAGGTGAGAGATGTCATTATGGAGGCAGATGACACAATACTCTTGTATAATGTTACATCTCTATTCACTTGCGTTCCAGTTATGGAAGTAGTGGAGGTGGTCTGCAAGAGATTACAGGATGACCCCACACTCAGAAAAAGGACCACTCTCACCACCAACCAAGTGTGTCTGCTCTTGGAACTGTGTCTTCAATCCACATATTTCATATACAAAGGCCAGTACTACAGGAAGACCCATAGGTGCACCATGGGTTCCTCAGTTTCACCTATTGTGGCCAATCTGTATATGGAAGAAGTGGAAAAGAGGGCGCTATTATTCTATCCTGGAACACCACTGAGCCATTGGTTGAGGCATGTTGACGACACCTAGTTGAAAATCAAACCTCAGGAGGTACCACAATTCACTGACCACATCAGCTCAGTGGACAAACACATCCAGTTCACCAAGGAGGCCATGGAACTTGACAGGCTAGCTTTCTCAGACTGTGAAATTTCCATCAGCAATGGGGGACATTTGAAAGATGATGTGTACCGTAAACCAACGCATACGGATCAGTATTTAAGGTTTCACTCTCACCATCTGCTAGAGCACAAAATAGGTGTCATCAGGACTCTACAACATAGAGCAAACACCATACCCACAGACACAGCTGCCAGGGAAGCAGAAGAACATCATAACAAAAAGGCCCTGAGTAAATGTGATTATCCCAGCTGGACTTTTGTCAAAACAGGGAAGACACCTAAAGAATGCTCTAGCAATCCAGGAGAGAGGAAGGACAACCGCTGCCTAAGTGAAAACCTTTGGTGATCCGTTATGTGTGAGGAGTATTGGAACAGCTGGGAAACCAAACAACCACTGGCGAAGCGGATGGCACAACACAGAAGAGCTGCCTTGTCAGTCCAGGACTCTGCAGTCTATTTACATCTACAGGACAGTGGTCACTCCTTCAGTGATGAAGATGTGCACATCCTGGACAGGGAGGAACACTGGTTTGAGCGAGGAGTCAAAGGGGCCATTTACGTGAAAAAGGAACGACCATCTCTGGACTGAGGATGGGGCCTAAGGGCACATCTTTCACCATCTTACAATGCGGTGATTGCTGCCATTCCCCAACTCTCTGTGAATGGTACTCATGGCCATTGATCAGTGGACAATTTGCATATCATTGATCACACAGCCTATTGTTAGTCAATGGTGCTAGTTCAGTCATTAGGCCAAGGTACTGTTTATAAGGTTGGAGAAACCTGCAGTCAACTGAGGCTGAGGAAGTCACTTGGATGACTGATGAAAGTATCGGGGAAAAAAAACTATGTCCAGATGAACAGAATCAACTTTCTAGAATTCATTAAATGTAATATTTAACATATATTTTGGAAAATTCAGATACACTTTGCTATGGTTATTAATTATTTTACAAGAGAGGACCCAGACATTCCCAGAATTCTTAAAAAGTGCATAATACAACTTACAGCAATTCCCATTTAGTCACAATCAAAATAATCCCCTTAAGATGTAATAAATAGACTTGCCGTAGCCTTGTTCCATTCCTGGAAATACTTCCTGCACTCATCTTTGTTCTATTCCTGGAAATACTTCCTGCGCTTATCTTTATTTGATACGTCTAGGGCCTCCTGTGATTTTTTTTTCCTGGATTTCTCACGTGGTATCAAATTTCATACCCTTTGGTTCTCAATTTTTATTTTGGTGAAAAAAAGAAGTCAACAAGGTGTGAGATCTGGTGAATACAAAGGGGGTGTGAATGTGAAGCAACAACCACATTGTTTTTGGTCAAACACTATTTGACTGACAATGTGTTGTGTGAGTGCATGGTGTCATGGTGCAATGTATAGTTTTTTGTGTGCCACTGCTCCAGACGTTTCTTCCTGATGGTTTCCCATAGAAGTCTCAGCAGTTTAGTGTAATGTTACTGAGTAACAATCTGTTCACATGGAGCAAACTTATTATGAGCAAGTCTTTTAATGTCAAAAAACGTGATCATAATCATTTGATATAACATATGACATGCTTTTTGTCAGCTAGAAGAAAAATCACCAAAGTCACGCACAAAAAAATAAATGTCAGAAATACACATCTCAGTTGACACAGCACAGTGCCACACAGACTGATTCACAAGACTGTAGGCATATCATACCTAGTGGCATAGTTCATAGCTACACCCTACTCCAGTGTTATTGCTATTGCTATTGGATTCTACCCTCATATGTGACTTTCATTGAGCTTTTTTCTTTGAATTTGACAGCACTGCTTTCAGTCAAATTGTGTCCCAGAAATATTCCACAAGAATCTGTACGTAAATCAGTTAGGCATTTTTTTATCTGTTTATAAAAGTCAGCTCACTGCACATCACAGGGCCCAGTCATTTTTGAAACATACAATCAGCCAATATAAAATTGGCAGTCGGCCTTGATGACATGACCTTGTGGATGTAGGAGAAAAATCTGAGTTCCCACGAGTAAATTCACGCAGCCAAGTGGAAATCATGTAAAATCCATGCAGGTAATGACTGGCATGCAGCAGCACCACCACCACCCACTGCGAAACCAATTCTTCACTTAAGAAAAAAAAATTATTACAGGTTTTTGTTTCTCATTCCCACAAAGTTACAACATCACATAAGCACCATTCCCATTATCTTTATATAATAATATCCATCCATTATCCAACCCGCTATATCCTAACTACAGGGTCACGGGGTTCTGCTGAAGCCAATCCCAGCCAACGCAGGGCGTAAGACAGGAAACAAACCCCAGGCAGGGCACCAGCCCACTACAGGGCATGTACACACAGACCTACACACCAAGCACACACTTGGGACCATTTAGAATCCCCAATGCACCTAACCTGCATGTCTTTGGACTGTGGGAGGAAACCGGAGTACCCGGAGGAAACCAACACAGACACGGGGAGAACATGCAGCCTCCATGCAGGGAGGACCCGGGAAGCGAACCCAGGTCTCCTAACTGCAAGGCAGCAGCGCTACCCACTGTGGCACTGTGCCGCCCTTATATAATAATAATGACAAAGAAATCAAAACATTCCACAATTTACTTAAACAAAAACAAGATCTGTAATTATTTTTTGTTTCATTTTTAACATTCACAGAAAGTTTTAGCATTATGTAAGCCCAGTTCCTATAAAAGTAAAAAAAAATCCAGCTGAAGTAGCTTGTTGTTATGTTTGGTGTGGCATTGGCATACACACACACATCTGTCTGCCTTTATCTATTCACCCATCCATTATTACCAAGTGCAACCTGTCTCTTCAGTACAAAGCACAAGCCTATATAATAAGGGCACTAAAATAAAAGGAGTGTTTTTTTTTAAATATTCACACGCTTCAGCACAAAGCACAAGCCTATATAATAAGGGTACTAAAATAAAAGGAGTGTTTTTTTTTAAATATTCACACATTGTGTAGGTCCAATTCCCACTACCTTAAAAATTTAGAACCAGCCCAACCAGGTTGTTGATGTTTATGACTAGCACTGGCAATACTGCATACCCCCACCTGCCTGAACTTAAAACCCAAGTTACTGGAGAATTACAGATGCAGGCACAAGGAGAAAATGAAAACTCTGCATGCACAGTTTCCTAACTGGGGATTTGAACACAGTAGCTTTGAATATATGAGGCAACATCAGTAAGCAGTTAATCCAGTTTTGTGTGATGTTGGATTTAGTCATGTTGCTTGCATTAAAATGGATGCTCTGTTGCATACAACAGATAAAAAATTAGTAAAAAAGGATTCCAAAACCAAAACAAAGGAGCAGTGGTAGATTCTGGAAAGAGGAGAGACACATGATTGGCAATAAAAGTGGCCATACATTTTGCAGTACAGTTTTGACATCCTTGGTGTCCCAAGCTCTTTTGGGAGCACTACTGCTCAAGAATAGATACTTGACCCTCTATAGGCTTTCGAAGAAGGTGGCAAAACCAAAGCAGGCCTGCCACAAGAGGTTGCATAGTGGGTGACAGGACCTCTTATTTATATTGCTGTCCAACTATAATTAACTACCAGCAAAGGTAACTTGACTGTCAGAGCCAATGCTATCCAATGGTACCCACTTTTTCCATCTGAGAATTTTGTCTTTATTGTGCTATTGTTTGTGATAAATCTATTCAAGAATGTGGCATCTTCCATCTCTAAGGAAAAAGCTGAACTCTTTGGTAAAATTGACCCAGCACCACTGGAATGCAGACCATTTTTTTTTTACCTTATACCATGCAAGATACCATCCATGATGGAGAGTGATCAGTTACCATTGGTAGATATCATAATGGAAGCCTTGTTCTCAAGGTGTTAATGCAGTCATAATGCCTGTCTTAGTATATGATGAAAAGTGTTGGTGTAGACACTGTTACATTCTATCCTTTGAATTGCAGGCTAACCAGTGGCAACAAGCATGCCATAATATATCCGTGTGATCACCTCATGAAAACCACAGATTTTGCCCCAGCTTGTCTTCCTGTGACCATGTAGTGCAAAATGCTGTCTAAAAATAAATGGTTACATACTGTACATTAGGCGTGTCACAGGCAATTGATTTACTTGATTAACTTGATTTTATAAACCCTTGATTAAATTTACCTCTGAGTATTTGGGAAATGGTGAAGATACAATTGTGAAGGAGGATCATAGCAGGAAGCATCACAAAGTGTCAGTGGTTTGGAAGCTTGTCATGTTAAAATAAAATGTGATTTTCTGTCAACAAGCTAGCACTAAATTAGTGTGTCATTACAGTACAACAACTCTGTAGCAACATCGGTGATATACCCAAAACTCGCAAGATGCCATAAACTGAGCCATGGCAAACCATGGACTATATATTGTTGTGGTGTGCTACTTAACTTGCAGCTTTGTCAGCTATGGATATTTCCTGCTATCTGTGTTTCATGCTCCTAATTTCAACTTTACAACAATCTTGGCCATATTTAGAACTCATTCCAGTCTTATGATAAGGAGAAAAATACAGCCTACCTATGGTTCTCAAACTTCTTTACTTTTCTCCAAAAAAAAAGTAATCCATCTACTTGTTATTTTCTACTGCAGGCTTCCAGGTGTTTTTTTTTTTCAGATTGTGTAATGCTGTCAATGAACATTATTAATATTTATAACAGAACTCCAAAATTTCCCGTAGTACATGAATACAGCTTAATTATTTCCACAGCTCGAGTTATTACTTGGATTGTTTAACTTTAGGAAACTCCAGCAGATTCCACAGTATCAGTCTGATCAGGTTACCCACAACGATTTACAGGTAGGAGGGCATTTGAAAGGCAGAGAAGGTGGCTAGATGTGTGTTTTTATACTGAAATAAAAAACTGAGATATATATATATATATATATATAGTGCCACACATCTGCTTACTAATTCTGTGTAATCCTGTGACAAATACAAGGAAACTTGCAACCCTATCTACTGACAGTCCGGATTGCCAGTTAGAGAGAAAGCTCCTTACTTGCATTTAGGTCAGATTAGAGATATTTGATTGGAGAATGATGCCTGTTTTTTTGTGAAAAAAGGTGGTTGAATCTGTGAAAAGCTAAAGATAACCTGCACCCAATCGGAATACATCACAAACAAGTAATGCTGCCTAGACCTGAAAGCTAAATTTCAGCCTTTCCTTCTGAGCCTAGAGTCGGCTGTGCAGTGGCCATTTTGCTAAGCTGTAAAAACAAAAGTGAGTTGAAGTAACAATGGAATATAGTGTTTTAACTATAAAATCCTCTACATCAAGTATAACTTAGTATTTTAGTATTTAACATCTTATTTACTTGAATAATCATGAAAATAATCTGTAAATTACTCAATTACCAAGACAGTCAATAGTGATAGCAATAATATATAGGCAATTTTGTGGGTAAGTCAGCATTTGCACTTAAAATGTCCATTAATGGAAATAAATGCTTTATTATTTACTTTACACAAAATAAATTTCAAGTGTATTAAACAGTGAAGCTATATTATATACTCTAAATTGCAAGATACACATAATTAATAGTAAAATGAATGACGGGTTTGCATAGTATGTTATGCTTAAACATCTTACAGCTTTTGATAATGACATGGTACTTCATAGAGTTGGAAAAGGTATGTTAATGGCACAAAAAACCCACTACTAATTGACGATTGATCCCTCAGCAGGGATATGCTGTATTTACTAAACGATTACATGGAGTGCCACGCTGCTCCCAGTAGCTGTACTTCTTGAAATGGAATGGCTGGGACGCGCACTTAGGACACTAGGAATTACAAACAGCAGAATCTCTTTTTCCTTCCCTAAACAGACAGTTGCTGACCAGTGACAGAGCTTATTTACATGGCTGTGCATTCTTCCGATTACATTCAGTGACATGTGCTGTCTCTTGAGAGATTGCTCAGTGTCACCTCCTCCACCCTACAGTTATACTACATAGATGGGACATGTACTTAGTATGGTGGCAATTACAAGCAGTGGATTTTACTGCTCCAGCTAAACAGCCAGCTGCCAATCGAGCTTCTTATGAAAGTATTCACTGTCCCTCAGTCTTTGTCCTGTTTTGTTGCATTACATCCTGGAATTAAAATAGATTTTTGGGGTGTTACCACCATTTAATTTACCACTTTGAAGGTGTAAAATATTTTTTTGTTGTGATGCAAATAATAATTAAGACAAAAAAATAGAAATCATGAGTGTGCATATGTATTCACCCCCCAAATACTTTGTAGAGCCACCTTTTGCTGAAATTACAGGAGCAGGTCTGTTTTGGGGAATGCCTTTATTAGCTTTGCACATCTCGCCACTGGGATTTTTGCCCATTCCTCAAGGCAAAACTGCTCCAACTCCTTCAAGTTAGATGGGTTGCTTTGGTATACAGCAATTTTCAAGTCATGCCAAAGATTCTCAGTTGAACTGAAGTCTGGGCTTTGGACTAGGTCACCCCAGGACATTTAAACGTTTCCCTTTAAGCCACTCTAGTGTATCTTTAGCTTTAAGTTTAGGGTCATCCCTGTCTCAAATTTATGGTGGGCTGAAACAGATATTTTGAAAGATTTGCCTTATATTTAGTGCTATCCATCTTTTCCTTCAATCCTGACCAATTTGTCTTGTCTATGAGAATGAAAAACATCTCCACAACATGATGCTGCCAACACCATGCTTCATTTTGGGAATGGTGTTCTCAGGGTGAAGAGAAGTGTTGGGTTTGCACCACATATGGTGTTTCCCATGATGTCCAAAAAGTTCACCAGAGAACCTTCTTCCATGTGTTTGGGGAGTCCACCACATAGTGCTGGGCAAACATGTTTCCTTAATTTTTCTTTAAGCAAGGGCTTTTTCTGGCCACTTTTCCATAAAGCCCCACTTTGTGGACTATACAGTTTAAAGAGGTCCTATGGACAAATATTCCCATCTCTGCTGTGGATCTTTGCAGCTCCTCCAATGTTATCCTTGGTGTCTTTGTTGTTTCTGACCTGTTTGAAATACTTGGTCTTCATGTTGCTTACTTAGTGGTGTTGCAGAATTAGGGCCCTTTCAGAACAGGTCTGTTTACACAGAGGTCATGTGACAGATTATGTGACACTTTGCACACAGGTAGACCCTAATCAGCTAATTATGATTACTATTAACTAAATAACTAACATTATCTACATATCCATAATCTATCTGAGTTTGCCTCCTGTGCACATTGTACAAAGCTTTACCATCTGCATATGCCATAGAACCTCACAAGCCTTCTTCAAGTTATGATGGTGACATCACTTGTGTATACAAGAAAATAATTTTTAAAGGTTATTTGGAAAGGCTTCATTTAAAGTGTTTTTTAAAGTAGTCACTTGGAGACTTTCAGATGTCAGTTCAGTCACATTTTTGAAATGTTAGTTTATCATTTTGTACTATTTGTGCCAATATAAATAGCCAATTTTACTGAAATGTTTTTTTTTTGCTTCTATCTACTCTCTATATATAAAATCCTAAGCCTAAAAGTGCAACGATTTTCTGCAATGATTTTATGTGACTTTTTTATGTCATGTTTTTTGTCACGCTTTAAATCGGGCTTATTTTAAAACCTACATATATATGTTTGGTATCATTCTTTTCAGAATTTATCTAACTTTAATGTGATGTTGTTAGATTTTCAGATTCTTATTCAGTTTTTAAATTATAAACTAAAATATCAAAGAAAGTTGTTTGTATTTAGGTGATTTAGTTAGCTGAAGGTCGATTATGATGACACATTGCATAGCACTTTAGTTTTCATGTGATTTTTCCTGTTATTTAAATGAATAATTTTTTAAAAAAAGAGTTTTTTTATCTATAAGAATGTCAGTTAAAACAATTGGATCATTTATTTAGTCTCTTATAAATACTCATCAAGCATAGTGGACCTCAGTTTAACGGGAATACTGTACTCCAATCAGTAAGAGAGTAAATATTTTATTCTTATTTCATGATTTTTACTCCTTTAAATTATAATTAATTTTTCTTTTGCATATTTATAGAATTTTGTGATTTTTGACTCCAATAAATAATAATTTTTCCTTATGTACATTTACAGATTTTACTAATATTCTGACCACAACTGTGAGGGTTGGGCGGCAAAGGCGCCAGTGGGCTTGGCCCCCCCAGTATTAAAATATTTTTTCTCTGAAATATCACTACATTATGCCACTTTGAATTATTTCTTTTTTCCCAACTCCTAATTGTGGGATAAAATTAAATTGATTCCTTACTAATACACTACTGCATATGCAAAGAGTTAAATATCTTGGCTAGATGCGTTTGGATTACGGTGCTTTCCATTTGAACACTGACGGCAGCAGGATGTGCTTATCAGCCAGATTTAAAGGAAAGATGGCCCTTTCTTGTAAAAGGCCAGTTTGTCTTTAGTTTCATGTTCTGTTGAAACAAAGCACAAATAAATGTTACAACAAAACAGTACTGTCTTCACGTTTGGTGTTATAATGCTACATGAAAAGATGTGGTTGAGTATAAATGAAATGCTAGAAGTGATGATCCCACATTTTGATGTATTGGCATTTCAGACCTCTAGTTGTTGTTCTGGCTAGGATTTAAATAAGAGTGGCAGTGACACATTTGTTCAGCTAATATGTAAAGGGCAGTTTCCAATTTGGACATTGCAGATTAGCTTTAGATACCTTTGTTCATACAGCAAAACATGAAACATACTTTTGTCCTGAAAATGTCAAATGATGTGTTTTTTATACCTACATAGATGCTAATCCTTTAAGGTGGATTGACCCGCTAATATTGCTTCCAAATTGGAAAAGTGGGCTGAAGAATGGAAAATGTGTGCATTTTGTAATAGACTTGTTTACATCCATGTAGATCTTATCCCGGGCAGGTCCCAGCTTAGCTGAAACTTAACTACTAATAAAGGGATTTTTTTTTTGGTGGAATAGTCTGACATTTTTAAAATGCAAATCAAAAAAAATGAAGGCCATAACTATGACATAAATAAAGGACAAAGAGAAGACTTCAGTAACCATCTCCATGCAAAAATCAAAAATTAGTAAGCTTCGGTTTTTTATTTTTTTTTCAGAACAAATTCATGTCTAGCAATTATTTGCTACAGTTTCTAACTGGGTATTCTATTTAGAATTTAATAATTTTGAAAAAAGGATTATTTAGGCAGATAATGTAGTCCTAGAGCCAGGATCACAGACTAATGTGTACAAGTGGCATAGGAGATTGTTGTTTCTCCTCATAGACATATGATCCTATGTAAGTTTGTTGTCATTTATTGGAGTTCTGCCCATTTTCACGAGTTTTATTCAAGAAGTCCAGTGTCACATCCCAACAACATGCAATTAGATTAATGGACTTGTGCATGTCCATCACTGCACTCATTGACAGCCCAATACTAATCTCACAGGGCCAGACGTGATTCTCGAACGAGAATACACATCTGGGGACAACCCAGTAAAACGTTTGTTGTGAATAATGGCAAAATTGTTTTAAAGCATTGCTAGGGTTTCAAGGTGAGAGCAAAAGATACTGAGAAAAAATAAAAAGCTAAAAATTTCTGTTCTCCATTAAGGAGCTCAGTAGCAAAAGGTAATGGACATTTACTAAGTAATTTGCACATTAATTGTGCACAATTTGCACAATTAATGAGCACTGCGATAGTGGTGACAGACAGATACACACACACTCCCGTAGACAACTGCAGCGACTGGATGTAATAGGTTCTGCTATGATATCTGCCTGTCATTTTAATTATTGCATCACTGTATGACATAGCAGTAAACAGAGTTTAGATAAACATTGTGGTCTGTGAATATATAATGTGTTTAAACACTACAACTAATTTGTCGTGGCATATTTGCATTTCTAATCAGATAATAATGTTAACTTCTTTACTTCTTGTGCATTAGTGGTCTGTGGCAATACAGTATTTTAGTAAAAGCAGTGCTGCTCAGGCTTGTGTGTGTGGGTGCACGCCACTGCAAAGCCGTGTGGCTGCAGGGTGTTCAATGGGGAAACAAATTGATTGCTTGTTGATTGACACGCAGGCTTGATTGGCTGAGTGGTTCCACATTGACACTCTACGGATTGTTAAGCAAAGCACCTGCAACCACAAAGGTATAAATGAACCAGAATAGAGAGAAAGAGGAGGAAAGTAAATCGAGATCAAGGGAGATTGACAAAGCGGGTGCAGTGGATAGGAGGCATGGCTGTCGGGAAGAGACCCTGCAAGGAGTGCCAGGAATGGCATTCCTGAATTGCATCACTCCTGCTCAACATCCAAGGAGCACGAGCAGCCAAAAGGGTTTCAAAAGCCTAAGAACTGTGGTGGGACATTGCCTGGCCATTTAATTGAGGACTGGGCTTCACTGAAGGAAACTGATGGTTGAGTGGGGTAACACGAGTAGGACAAAGGCATGGAGGCTCACAGGAGTAAAAGTATACCAGTTTTGTCTCATTGGTTTTGTTCATGATTTTAACATACATTTGGAGTATTTGTAGTTATTAACTGATTTTAACTCCCACAAAAGAATTTATCTTTATTATGGATTATTTACTTATTTATTTGCAGGAGACTGCACTGCACTATTTACACATTACTCGGATTATACAAAATAAAACTCCCAAGACATTTTTTGCATCAATTTTGTTGTTGTGTGTCCTCATTGCACTAGTACATCCTCAGTTTTGTGACAATCGATGTCCTAGGTACAGGTGATGCCAAGGCTACGGGCACCTATGCATCGCAGTCTTAAGTAGCAACAAATTTGTTTTTGAAATGTGGCAAACTCCTGAGTATGTAAATGTGCCTTCTAGACTTCTTTTCACTTTATAGTCATAGCTCCTTGAAGCTATCCATTTGTAGATCCTTAATCCCAGTCTGAAAACGGGAGCTGTTTATTTATGTAGGAGTTGGAGTTACTTAGTCCAGTGGTATTAGAAGCCATGTCATCCTGGATTCTCAACTATGCATATATGAAAACATAAAATTTATGAGTAGTTACTGTGCACATTTGGCAGAGCCTCACTATAAAAGAGAACATGGCATTAGGGCACCTTGGACAGGGTTTCAATGGGAGTGGATGGGGTGTTGTAAACTAAAACCACTGTCTTGCTCCCCTCTTCTGCACAACTTTCACGCTTTTCTGCTTGCTTGAGTTTTAGTCAGATAAGTTTTGTGTGTGTTTTTTATGTCGTATTAGAACTCAATTACCATCTTTTTGAAATGTTTTCTGTTTAAAAACAACACATTTTGTAACTGTCACAACCAGGCACATAAAAAGTTCTAGGGTTACCGAACCTTTAGCTGTGACAGTGAGATGGCTGAAGAAAAGAGGATGTGTTGTTAAAATGCTCTTACAGGCCCACCTGCTAACCTGTAAAGAGGAGCTATTCAAGAATGGCCTGTGTGAAGCTTTCAAGAGTTTGCTACATCCACCTGACACAGCACAGGCCAGGTTTAACTACCTTTCATAGGTACAAATCACAGAACTGAAATCAAAATATCACAGAGGAGACATCACAGAATAAAATATTAGCAGTCAAAAAGGAATTAAAAATTAGCTCAAATTGAAAAACTTCTGTTAAAAAGATAGTTAGGCTTTTCTAAATATATCAGAACAGTTGACAAATTAAATTGCAGGCCTGCGAGGAAAAGGCCGCCAGGACTCTGCCCATATGAGCATCAGAGATAATCGTTTGACAGTATCCAGTGATCTCATCATGTGGAGGCCCAAAACAGAAAACCAGCACAAGCGGCAAGAGCAAGCCATTTGGTTCATACAGACATGCCTTCCTGCAAGTAGGTGTACAAATAAACAGCTGCAAAGGATTTTTATTTCTTGACTTTTGATGACTCATGATGATTAGTAAAAATGAATTACATTACTATAGAGTAACTGAAGAAAAGACAACACGGGCAGTTGAAGGATAGCTTGTTACTTTTCCTCATATTTATAACCCTCCCTTCCACATTAGTTTGTGCACATCCTAGTTGATTATTATGTTGATCTCAGTCATCTTTGTGGCCTGCTATCTGTGTGTATTAGTCAGCCCTCCCACTTGTCCTTCAGAAAGGCACTGGACTTCAAAAAAAACAAGGCCCAACACTGACTCATCGTGTAACCCTCAGAAAGACACTTAAGCTGCCTGTGCTCAGGTTATGGAAAAACATCCATGTAAACAATTAAACCATCATAAATGCTTGTTATTTTGGTTAAAAACTTCAACTGAGCATTTTTGCGTTCTGTTAATTTTGAGGTATTTTTATTCAGTAAAATTCCTTTCTTATTGTATAGCAGACATATTTGAATTTTTGCCATCTTTTTATTTTCTCGCCTCAGCAAATGGGTGTTTGATTCCTTTTGTATTCTCTAATATGCCACGCCTTCGCCTTTGAGAATGAGGCGTGAAGCAAGAGTTTAAACTTGCAAAATATTATTATCTGTGCACACTGTCCCTCCATGTCTGCATCGGCTGTTGTCAGAATGGGAAAGGTAGTAACGTTTGAACATTTTGTCAGAAGCTGGGAGTTTGTTGTACTTAACTACAAAGCTACACGTTGATGTTCACCTTGCTGCCAGGCCCAGAGGGTCAGAAGGTATATGTTGGTGGTAAATTCCTGATATCTATCTAGTGGTTTTGCTTAAATTTTTCAGAGCACACCGAAAGATATTTAACTTGGCAAATCTGCTTCTAAAGAAAGAACTTTGTCATCTCTTAAATATAAAGTAGATAGGATTTTGTTTTAATTTTTGGTTTTATTTCTTGGCATGTTACATTAGGTGAAAACTGTGTAAGAACTTCCAGTGAAGTACCAGTATTATTATTTTTTTGTATGCTGTAAGTGCTGCTTTACAAAACTGGTTATTGTTAAACTAATCATCTTCTCTTTAGGAGCTGATCGATAAGTGTTTAGATGTTTTTGAAGTGTCAGTTATTTGTTATATTTTATTTTATTAACTAAAATATGGGTATTTAATTAGGGATGGTCCTCTGCAATCTTTTTTTTATTTATATAATCATCTGTATACAGTATTTGCATCTATGCAGTATATATATTACCATTGATGATTGCAAAAGACATGATCAGCTCCAACCGGTACTTCACAAGAAGGATAACATCACTGCAATGAGAAATCAATTCTGCACACTAGCATGGAGGAAGTAGTAGTGGGCATTAGATAATGGTGGACAATGTCCATATAGATGGTGCCTTCAGACAAGACCTCTTGAACCATGAAAGCATGGATGAAACTAAAAGCATTTACTGTTCTGGATAATTGATTGCCAAAGACAGGTCACATTTAGAATTATTGGAACTCTTGCAACTCTGAAAGTAACCAGAGGGAGCAGGATCTGCCAGAGGGACCTGTCCCCTTTAAAGGATATGTAGGGCTCAGAGTCACCAGATGCCACTAGAGGGATTCCAAAAGTGGCTTTGTTGCATGTGAGTGTAGCAGGTTTTTTGGTTTATTGAGTCAAAATTTAGGAAGAAAGCTTGTGGTAGTGGCTCATTACCAATGAGAAGAAAAGTCAGGGATTCAAAAGTGAAGTTAATTATTTATGTAACTGTTTTGTTGATGCTCAGAAGAAGGTTTGTTTACAAGATGCTAAAACGTAAAGTTAGGTCATAATATACTATGCATTCCAGGCAAGAGAGTAAAACATTTCCATTTTGAAACTTTGCTGACACAAAGATTTTTTTTTTTTTATTGTTTAGTGTAGTGAATGATAACACAGTCGTTCTTTGTCATCTGATCAAAGTTTCTTAATGTAAATGCCAAGTAAATGCACACTTAAAAAACATGTATAAAATTGTATGGCAATATGATTAGATTTTACATCTGAAAAATGTATTTCCTTTTCATTTTTGTTTCAAATGCTCTTACCTATAGTGTACTTTTCTTGGGGGAATCTTTTAATTCCAGAAAAGTATTTTAGCAGTAAAGTAAATTTGGTTCTCAGCATTATTACCATTAGGCACTTTTTAGTTGGCCAGAAACCTGGCCCAAGCTGAATTGCATAGCTTTAAATCTATTCTATTGACTCTATTTAAATGGAAAAAACAAGATTAACTCTTTTGGAGAGAACATTTTAACTTCATTTAATGGTGCCTCAGTGATTAATTCCTAGCCCACTTTACAGTTTCTTTGCTGAATGCAGTTCATGACTTGCAAAGAGTCCTACCCAGATATGTTAAATTTTTCACCTTCCAGTCCATTATCTATCATTTCTGTAAGTTAATAGACTGTAATAGACAATATGAAAGAATTACTGTTTTTTTCATGTAATATAACAATGTATGTAGATAAGCCCTTCCCAGTGCAAAAGAAGTATGGCATACTGTTTATCAGGGGAAATTGTCTTCATGGACTACACTTTTGTTTATGACATGGACATAAAACACATTACAATCCATAGGAAGCCTGAGCCTATTAAAGCAGCTTTGAGAGGTGATATTCAGGCTTGAGTGGGATGTAAGTACAGGACATGTTGCTGCACACTGTTGTGCTAGCACAAGGGATGTAGAGACCAGAAGATGAGATGTTTTGAGAAATGAGGCCAATGTTGTAACCGGAAAAGATAGAAACACTGGTGTCAACCTAATTGAAAACAAAATGTTAGTGAAAGAAACATAGCTTAGGATCTTAGAGTATACTATAGAAATTGCAACAAAAAGAGTTTTTAGGCTTGGTATCCACAGTCTCAGATAGCTACAGGACATCAGGGGTTACCTTTTGTCCTTTTGCTTTGATGGCATCATAGATAAGCACCTTTAGGTCATTAACAAGGAATATAACAACAGGTGATAATTCCTGCAAAGAAACAAAAAGCACTGGAAATGCTTTTACAGCATTTTAAATAGTATCTGATTCAAAAAGACATTGCAATATTCAAAATCTGCATTTAATCAAAACATAAAATAGATTAATGCCGCACTGAAACACCCATATATGGAGCATGCTAATCAACCTCATACATATGCAATCACGATACTGCAGACGTTCACTGGCTGGTAGACCAGCCTCTCCTTTCTGACACATTCTGGTTGTGTTCCGCAACTAAGAGTGCAAGATCATGCGGAGGTCTGGGAACATTGTAAGGTGTCAGCATCTGAGTGGGTAACTGCTATCACCTGGCACATGTAATGATGTGAATGCTGTTACAATGAGTGGTACAGCCCATATGAACCACTGGGGGTTCCACCAGGCACCATCACATCCATCAAAGCTATTTGACCCAGGGAACTAAGACACAATGTTTGCCAGTCACATCCTGAATGACTTGTGCATTAACTGAATGGTAACTGCTTACATTTAACAAAATTCAGTTTCTTTCTCGCTAGGTGCCCTTATTGCAATACGAGTTCAGTAAAGTGCTCCAATTACATTAGTAGAACCAGACACTTAACTTGGCAAAAGCATGTTTTTTTTTTTGTTTTTTTTTACTTCCACACCATATGTAAACAGGATGTAGTGTCTCGTCGGTTGCTTAATGGCCTCCAGGTACAGTAGGCATAATAAAGTGAAGCTTCACTGAGATATTCTTAACCTGTCAGCCAGTTCCCTGAGAAGTGATAACAGGTAGCCTATACAGTAAAAACTGATGAAAAACCAAAAAAGTTTTTCAGTGCAAATATATAGCATTGGCCCACTTAAAATGGAACTGAAATACAGTCTGCATATCATATTCATCATTTTTGAGGTGTAATATGTTTGTCACATCAAAGCATATTACAATAACGGCTCAGTGATATAAATTATGTGTGAGTCATTATTTAGTTGGTTTGGCTGCATTTCCCTGCTTGATCAAGGATGTCTTAATTTCCCATTTTCTCTAAAACATTAAGTAAAAATAAGCAGGTTCCTCATGTTTTTTTGTTTTTTTTTTAACTAAAATTTGCATAAGAAGTATGCATATGCATATTTCAAGGCTTTTTTTTTGAGTACCCAAACTTCATAAATGTAGCTCTTGACCATTGTTTTCAGCCCAAAACTGTAAGGATAAGCTATGGACCACTGTAGCCCTGTAGTGAAGAAAAGGGCAAGTTGGTAAAATGGAGTCCAGCCTTTTGATATTGGCTTGGTTGTATTCTATGCAGGTTTTACACATTCCCTTAACATTCATGTGAGATGTTCTTTAGTTTCTTTTCCCATCCTGGCAACATCCTGGTTAACTGGCAACTTGAAACTGGCCCAATGTGAATCAATATTCCTGTACTGGACTGCTACCCCACTAAACCTTTATTTTTTGCCTCTTTCATTTACGCTTTACAGACAGATTTGGGACACTGCGCACAGGATTTAGTCTCCTTTTTTACAAGAATATAGATTACTAGAAAAATGCAGTAAGCCAGCATCTGTAGGAGACAACCTTGTCATAAGTAGCATGGTGGTGCATTGGTCCTCTGTGTTCATTGGTGTTCTCTCCAGTTACTCCTGTTTCTTCCCACCCCGAAAAATGTGTTTGTAATATTTATTGGCAACTCTAAGTTGGTCTGGGGTTGTGTGGGAGTGTGTCCTGGTGCGGACTTATGTCCCAGTCGTATTTTGTTCCTCTCCTGCTCCAGATTCTACTAGGGTAGAGTAGACTTTGGCTAACCCTCACCCCATATTAGACAATGCAGATTGAGAAATTAATAAACAAATAACAATGGCAGATGACAGTTCATAGCACTTGATCAAGTCAAAAATTAAAGGTAGTTTTGCACAAATGTTTCAAAATGTAACCAGGATGATAAGTGACACTACTAAATGGTTTCTTTTCAAACCTTAGAGTGATTTGGTGGGCTAAAACACCCCAGATTGTAAACCCCAAGGTCGCAACTTCACTTATAACTGCTTACTCATTGTATAATCCCCAAATAAGTCCATTAGCCTGCCTGTTATTTAAATTTAAAAATATCCTTAAACAGTTATAAAATATCCTGATCTTGTTAGCCACCTTGGGTGAATTTGTCAAATGTATATACAGTAATTAAAATTTTGACTAGAAATTACTTTTTGACATATTAGGTGAACCAGCAAGAAACTTCAACAGGAATTCGATGATTTCAGGACTCTAACAAGTGTCTTGACAGTTCGTCAAAGATCTGATCTCTAATAAACCCAGGGGACTTCTGCCTGAGACCAACCTGGCTGCATTTCAGTAAGAAATGGGTCAAGTTCACCACTCACAACTTCCTGAAAACCATATAAACATTGAAAAATTAACAGTTTGGATTTGTTGCACTTACCATACTAAGAGCAGCTGTGATAATGTTCATATCGACCTACCTGTGTAAGTCTATTTTTTCCACAGTCTACCTGATCAAGAGCAGCCATCACAAATTTCTCATAGATGAGCATCTCACACAGTTACCCGCATGTTGTCGTGACTTCTCAGAATCCCAGATTCAACAAGATGGATATTAACTGGAAGTGCCTGTTCTGTAACTGAATGGCTACGTAGGTATTGTGAAAGTAAACCATAAAACTGAGTGTAGCTACAAATAAGGCCATGAAGAATCTTTATAAATAAAGCAATTTATTTTACAAAAATAAAAAAAAAAAACACTTTGGAATAAAATGCTCCAAAGAGCACAAAAGGAACAAAATGCAATGACTTCAAAATAGGGAATCCCAATAGCAAAGATAGCCCAAATAGGAAATTCAAAGAATGGTTAGAAGATAGACCAAAAGGTCACTAAATTCCAGGAAATCACAAGAGCAAAGAATAAATATTAAAGAAACTCACCACACCATGAGGGCATTCTCATTAGGCTACCATGGACTGTGGGTTTTCCTCCACCTTTATTGGGCTGAGGGCAGTCCCATGGCTGTCGTGGACAGGTGGCCCTGCCCCTTGGAGGACCACCCACAGAATACAAGGTGCACATCTCTTGATAACTGCCCACCAGTTGGACATAATTCAAACTTCAAGCTGGAAGAAACCACTCTTCATGTAATGAGTAAACACACTTTTAGTGTTTGTCACTCTGTTAATGAGCATATTGTAGTGTAGGCCACAGGCAGAGGTGCTTTGGATGCAGGGAGGATATGATAATCTATTCATAAAACATTCATGTCATTCAATTTCTTTCACAGTTTTTATAATCGCCGAGGACTTTACAAGCCATTTCACATTAAAAGAATATAATAACAAAAAAAATGTTCCAATACGTAAATAGCAGAGCAGAAATAACAAATGAGTAGAGCTACACAGAATGAATAAATGGAAAAAAATGACAACTCCCCTAAGTGATGTGATATTTTGACAGTAGTGAGAATTTAATCATCAAGACATATTTTAATAATTAGGGATTATAATTTGGAAAGAAGAACAGTAAAGGGGAGTATGATACAACAGGCAGGCAAATGCTTTGTCTTTGAAAATCAAATGTGAATTCACTAAGAACATTCAAAATTGGTGCACATAAGTGATCAAGGTAGTGTAATGATAGTGAAGTAATGCATTTGGCTCTAAATATTGAAACAATCAAAGACTTTTTGGGTGGTCATGAAGGCTTACGGTGGAAAAAGATTAAGTCATACAAAGAAAATATAGTTGAGTTAAAACAATCATTACTGTCTAGGAGTAAAGTGATGTAAACTTCTTTGCACACTCTTCTAGCTCTTGTTTTTTCCCAGTGTATGGTGCAAACATTATGTTTTGTTTAATACAAGCCAACGATTTTCCTGTGAAACAGCTTTAAAACAATTAAACTATTATCCTGAAATTTGAGGTTGGCCTTAACACAGAAAGCACTGAATCATAAGTTTTTTTTTGTTTGTTTTGGTTAAGTCTGTTGAAATCATATGTGGTAATTTGCACTGGTTAAGAAAGTAAAGAAGTTCCCAGTGAGACATTATTTGGTAAAGGAAAAGGAAGGATAGATGGGTGTGCTGTAAAGAAAAAATAAAATAAATAAAAGACAAAGGTAAAATAATTAAAGAGTCCTGCAAGTAATATTCTGTGTTTTTTCCCTATTTATAATTACATACACAGTAGTATAAAAGTACTTGAAGTCAATGGGTTTATTTAACTTAATTAAAATTAAGTGAAACATATTTTGTTTGACATTTTAAAGTTTATCCATTTACGAAGTCATCTAGTAGTTCTAACATGGTGCTTAATACATGCCATTTAAATCATTAAAAGGTTCCTTTTATTAAACTTCTAACTTTTGTAAGTGCCACTTTCCCTTACTGATATTTTGCTTTTATCATTTTGACCTTCTTAAATGTTGAAAGGTTTTTGAATCTGGCCTCATACAAGCTTCACGAAATGCACAATACCACAAAGCGCACTCTTTTTTTTCTTTCATTTGTCTTAAAAGATTGGTAAGGGTTTAGTGTCTTCTATGTTGTTCAGTTTACTGAATTAACTCATGTATATTGATGAATAATTAAACATGGAACAATTCTGTTGATACAAGCTTAACATGTTTTATAGTCCTTAGCCTGAAAAATTACATGATGAAACCATAGGGGACCAAGTTGGTAACTACCAGCCTGGTGAGACCCTGCTGAAGGCATCAAAAGATAAATTAGGAGTCAATGTGTATTGCCAGGACTCCCTTTTACTGATCAATATCTCATTTTCTAATGTCAGTTATTATCAGTTTCGAATTCTTGTTAGTTTGCAATTCACATTGTTTTAGATTTTACCAAATATGAAATGTCTATGTTGAAGTATTATGTAGCCACACAATGAAATTCAATGATACGAGTGTCTAAAACTCTTTCACCATTAATTTAACTTGTTAATAGGTTCATAGTGTCATTATTGTCACATGTGCAGAGTATACTGAAATTCTTACTTGCTTATGCTAATAACATGCAACTTGTCACTATTCTTGAGAACCATGATTAATGTGTATATCTACAATACCCCAAAATTGTCTTCCTTACCTGAAAACCATCTGAACATATTTGTCATTACCTCCACTATGCAAAACAGTATTTATTATTTTTGATCATTTTGCTGAAGCTTTTTTCCAAGTCAGTCTACATTTATATAATTTGAAAACTGTTTACAGTTTTTTAAACAAGCAGCTTAAGTGATATACAGTGAGGCAGAGGCAAGAACTGACCTATCAGCCTTGTAGTTTTAGACACTACACCCTATTGCCTATAAACTATATTATACTAATTAATGTATTTTTCTTTTAATTTTTGTCACCAAAAAGGATTTGGTGGATTTGGTTCATTTGTAGAATAATTGACATATAATGTCAGTGATTTCTGAGATCTCTTTTGATATGAGCCCCCAATTAATATGTGTTCACTGTTGCACAAAAACTTGAGTTCTGTTTATAGCATCCATCAGAGTTCACTGTTCTACACGTCGAGGTGACCTAGTCTCACATCCAGTGACAAAAATATTGGTTAGGTCTCCACTGCATAGTAGTAATCACTGTCCCTGGTGCTTTGGTAACTCAAGCAGGATCTATCTAAACCCAATACAGCATCTTTTCCAAAACAGGTGATGGTCAGACTATCTTTTTATTGGTTGAAATATCACAGTAGGTTAAATAAAAGCTGTTATAATAGAACCACTATATTTTTGAGGAGAAAATTATGTGCAAAGACAAATGAATTTCAAAAATAAAACAGAAGGAACTTCATCTAACTCACAATCCACAGACATGTAAGAACAGCACTTGCACTGAGCATATTTAGTGACAACACTTCCAGTAGGTGTCCACAATGCAGGTGTTTGTCTCTGTCACACCAGAGGACTCTCATTTAGCAGTAAACAGTAAAGAGTAAATTCATTATGCTCATTACATGATAAGAAATAAAATATGTCAGCATAATAACATTGGAAAAGGTGCATTTTGGTAAAGTGGTAGAGGGCTGTGCAATGCAAATTTTTAAAATCACAGTTCTACCCGTGTTTAAAAGGTTTAAAACTATATTTTTTATTTGTTTGCAAATGTCAGCCAAACTTGTAATTTGAGAACCATTCATGAGTGGTGAATCAGTCCCAAAGTGCACTAAAACCTGCAACTATACTTTGTCATTGACAACAATGACAGATAAACACCATATATAGTAGCATGGTGACGTGTTGCACATTGAATAGCACAAGCAAGTAGATATTTCATTGTACTCGGCACATGTGACAATAATGACCATGTAAATATAAATAGCTGATTTTAATCTTGTAGTTTGCCATTCGTTATATTAGTCTTTTCAAAGCAGGCAGTGTTTCTTTCAATTGCCTCAACCAGTACAATCTTAGCAGAGTCAAATGTAAAAGTAGAATGTCCTGCTAATAACAATGATTCGGATTTGTGCAAAAGACATGCTTTTTGTTTTAAATTATGCCTCATTTAATTTTTTCACTATCTGCTAACACCTGCAGTGCTAAAATAAAGTGGATCCTGTGAAATGCTGATCTCTAGAAAGTGGTACAAAAAGTGTTTGCACCTTTAATTTAACATTTCTTTAAAATGCAATTTTACCATGATGGAAAAAATTGTACATAATTAAAGACTAAACTGCATTTGAATAGAACAGAATAGAATAGAATAGGGGTCTTTCAACATGTTCTCATTGTATTTCACTAGTATTGCATGCTCCCAGTGTGTTTTGCAACTTAATAACACATAAAGTTTAATAAATGCTGATACTAGCAACTGATTACAAGCAAGACTATTTACAACATATGTGAAGTGATATAAAACACACCTAGTAAATAATTATCCTGAAAGGGTGCTGTAGACTTTTATTCCAGTGTTTTTTTCTGGAATTCTGAACACAACCTATTCAAGTTTTGAAACATATTTATCTAATGATTCTCTTCAAAATAAAAGCTGCGTTTCAGTGTACATATAAAGCTGATATCAGAGAGCAAAAACTGAAAGTGGGCTACATAGCAGTACCATCATAGTATGAGTTTTCTTCTGCTTCATTTGCTTAATCTCATTTTCTTTTGAATCTCTTGTCACCAAGTATGTCTTGAATATGTTACAGTGTATTGTCAGTTCTTGACAGCTTGTCCTAATTTGCATCAGTCATGCTTCCTGGCTCTTTAATGGTTCATCTACAGTGGCTGTGGTATCTTTACAGTCCTAATTCAGTGGGTTAATACAGCCAGTGCCTCATTTGATATTGTCAATATTATCAATTGTCAACAGGTGTATTAGCAAACAGTCAGCATGGCTTCAGATGGGGATGGTCGTTTTGCACTATTATGCTGGAATTCTATGAGGAATAAATTTAGTTTAAACACAGAACAAAAACATGGTAAAATGAACTTTGTCAGTATTAGGTGATGCTAAAAGTAGTGTCCATCACGGGTCAGTGTTAGAGTCGCTTCTCTTTCAATATGCTGTATTAGATAAGAATATAAAACATGCTGGTTAAGTTTGCAGTTGATGACAAGTTAGGCAGAATGTGAGATAATGTATTTGTAGAATTGGTCAGCTCATTCCAAAGTGACTTGGACAACATACAAGCTTGAGAAGATTTATTTATGTGTGTATTACACTGAGGGACAGGGCAGAAAATAATTTTCTGTTTCAAAGAGCAATTTTGGCCCCACTCCCTGAAATTCAAGGGCATTTCATAAAAAAGTAGGGGCTTTGTGTAATATATACAGAATAATTTTTTAACTTATCAGAATCAGTGATATCAGTAAAACTAACTATCTTTAAACTCGATAGCAAAAAGAAAAGCAGTGTATATATCAATTTCTTTCCTTTGTTTTGTTAAACTATTAAAACTTAAGTTATAAGCAATATATTGATCCCAAGCAAAAGAAAATGTTTTATATGAGTCAGTGATCCTTCAGGTGCTTCAGACTAATGGCCAGTTTGCAAAACCCCCAGATACATAGGACCACCTATAGCCAAATATCACTTGTTAATGTAATTTCACCTTATAATTGCCACATTTATTTTACTAAAGGTATGTATGTGAAAAATGCTGAAATTTTAATCTATCGTTGCATTTTGTGGTCCTCAGGATGGCATAGCATCAGCCAGCCTAGTAATTGTCAGTCCTTGTTCTGTTCCCTTTCTTTTCAAGTATGTTATTAAACCAGTTACTTCATGGTAAGTGCACACATTGTAAAAGGGACCAAGTTAAATCAGTTTTTCTCTTGTCCAGGCCTAGGGGCCTACTATGTAGTCAGGTTTTTGATCCTCTAATTGATTTTTCCTCTAATTGATCTCATTGGTGAATTAGCTGATCATCATTTCTTTAGAAAAGAGCAGTAATGTGACATATATAAGAAATTTACAAATATTGATATTTTTGTCATAGCTTTAAATGCTTAGCTCTTTTATGTCATTACCTGTTAATTCATGCTTTTCTGTGTAAATAATGGTCTAAACACCCAGAAAAAAATTAAGCAAAAATCACAAAGAGAAAACCAACATTAAAAAAACACTAAATGATCTCCATGTAACATCCATAAATATTTGCTACATTCCAATAAGAATTCAGCACACCAGATCTGTAAATTATTAACTGATAGCAAAACATAGAAACTGGGAAGTAGTCACTTAATTAACACATCAATTCAGTTTAAAGCAGAAGTTCCTTGGAATGAGCTCTTATAGTCATTGTGGGCCCTGTGGTCTGATCTGAACAGCCAGTGAGCCCCTGGTTCCTCTGTCATTTTAATCTTATTGTTAATTGGAAGTTGATTAATAATGATGAAGCAATAAAAACAGCAAATGCACCTGTTTAAGACTAAACAAGCTAGTTAACTTAAATGAAACAGAAAGAAGATACGTGAGCAATAACTGCTTCAGCAGTAATAGTTGACTTCTGCTAAGAGATGTGGTTGGAATAAAATCTTGCAACTGCTGTAGCCTGCCTGAACTGAACTTGAGGACGCCTGCTGTAGCATGTGGGGCAGCATGTTCATATTGCCAGTAACATAGAATGGTACAGGTTACTCAGCACAGTGAGCATGGACACCTTTTTATAAAAAGCAGTGAAAAGAGATTCTTACTTGTCTTTGTTGATTAATCTTGTTGGCATGTGAGTCTTCTCCACATGCCCATGCATAGCAAAGTTAAAGAAACACTGGTTACTGGTCATCTGCAAGAAAGTCAGATGAAGTTTTTGCTGAATACCTTGAGGAAATTTCAGTGGTGTATTTTGTGGTGGTAGTTTTACACCTTTTGCTCATGGCTGTCAGTTACTTTCAAAGCACAGAGGTAGGACAGCAGCCTGGCTGTTCCTCAGTCAATATCCACATACAAACTGACTTTTGTAGGCTTTCTTCCGGTACTATGGTTTTTTCTAAAATTCCAAAGACCTTCATCCTAAGTTAACTTATCCACTACCTATCATCACATACTCTCATTCACACATCCATATTCTCCTAATCCCTACTCAGTTGCACACCAAACTGCTAGAATAAGCTGTCATCCCCAAAACTGAGAATAGAAGAAACAGGCTTAGAAAATGTAAGGTGTAATAAAGTGTAATAATAAAATGTGTACAATTGTCATCTCTTTTTCTATATCTACTTTTAAATTGTGTCCAGTCTTAGGTGTGCCCTAAACTACATTTGAAATGTGAAGCCAGATCCATTTTTGGCAATCTCCTGAAACAGCAAACTTTCCTGGATAAAGCTGAAACTTTGAATATTGGTGAGTAAATGAAAGTTAATTCTAAAAGATAGCTTTACAGAAGTGTTACTTAAATGTTTTGTAATTATTCTTCACTTTTGTTGTAATATTTTTGTGCCATTTTCTCAGTTGTGAGCAGCATGGTAATACAGAGGTTAGTGTTGCTGCCTTACAGCTCTGGAGTTAAAATTGTGCATCACACATGTGTGAGGTTTTGTCTACTCAGGGTTTTCCTCCCAGATCCCAAAAGATATTCAGGCAGTTCCATTGGTGATTCCAAATCGGTCCCTTTGTGACTGTGAGGGTGTGCATAGCTGAACCCTGCAATATACTGGAGTCCAGCCTTGCATCCAGTGGAGCCAGATAAGCTGTGGTCCATCTGTGTCATTTAATAATGTAAAACTAAAAACTTTTGAGAGCAATTAGACATTTTACTGTTTCTAGAATGGCAAAATGTCATAATGACCAAAGAAATGTTTTTGTAACTTTAAACATTTTCATGTTCTGATAAATACCTGAAGGAGTGAGTGGATTATGGAGTTAGTGTTGGTGTATTCACAGTTTGGTTATGATATCCATTGATAAGTGCATAAAAATTATGTAACAATATTTAAATATTGCTAAATTAGACTAAGGAAAAAAATATGAAAATATTTAGTTTGGAACAGCAACAGATGGAACAGAGCAGTGGTTGAATGGAAGATGGATGGGAGGATTTTTTTCAGTGGTTAAAGTACTGTATGCACAAATAAATGTGGCTGTGATTATATTATATGTGGTGCAGGTGTTAACATTTGTACCTCACAGCTCCAGACAGATCTTGAGTCCAGGCTCTGGTCACCCAGTGTTTGGGGTCTGCACATTCTCTCTGGTTTTTGTCTGGTATGAGAGTGTATATGTTTTTGTGTGGGTAGGCACACATGTATATGCTTCATTACAGGGTTTGTTCCTGCCACCCAGTGCTACCAAGACTGACTGTTGCCCCACATGACCATTAATTGTTCAGTTTAAAAATGGGCACAGGTAACGTTCATATTTTAATCTGTTAGTCCATTGACTTTCCAGATCAATTATGCAGTTCAGGGGTGTGGTCATCTGGTCTATGTCCCAATATGCATTGGGAGCAAAAGAGAACCAAGTCTTAATGAGATGTCAGTCCTTCCTTTTTAGGCACACCTATGCACACCTTTACACTCCTAACTAACTAAATGAACCTAACACACACTTCTTTGGGACAAGAAATTCATACCAGAGCATTTGGAGACGAAAGTTGTGCATACATAGGGAGAAAATTAATGAGCTGGGAATCTAGGTCAGGCGACAGCACCATTTACCATTGACCACTGTGTCCCACTTAATGATTTACTGAATTCACTTCAGGATTGTAGCGGTCAGGAAAAGAAACAAAGAAACCTTTACACTAAGCAGCTTCAGAAAATGGAAGGACAATTGTTGTCCTTAATTCTTTTTTCTTTTTATCAAGCTGTCCTAATCTCAAACCTAAACCAATGTCAGCTAGTTCTTTTGTAAAACATACCAGAAAGCCTACCCCTTAAAATAAGGCTTAGCATGAATGAGAGATGAAAAAGTAATGTGAAATAACATGAGAGTGAGCAACATCCTGAGAGACAAGTTAATTCCTTTTTGGAAACTGACTCAATTTTGACTCATCACAATTGTATTTCAAGAAGTGAGTAGTTTTTAATGGAAAAGCAGTGCTAGTGAAAAGAAAAAAACAAATATGGCCTTTATGAGTGTACATCATGAATCAATAGTCTTATAATTACCATTTCCCGTTAATAACGCTGAGGAAAAAAGGAAAACAACATTCTAACTGGGTCTTGATAAACAGAGTGTGTTGTCTCAAATTATAAGCAGATGACCCTGGTCAAGCTGAATAAAAAATCAGAGCTTAGGCAGCTAGATTAAGTATATATTACTGATGAATTAAAAGAAAGATGTGCATTTTAAAAAGGGTATGAATTACATTGAAAGAAGGGGCTGCTATATCCATTTTGGCATTGAGATAATGAATCATGTCTAAGATCATGGGATGCTCATAGGTGTTGGCTACCATGGCACTAATTGGTTACCATGAAAAGGTTGTTTAAGAACATTTAGTAGGATCTTTAATAAGGAAGACTGCTCAATTTCCTGATGTTCATTAGGAATAGTGGCTTATGTGACTTCTGGTTGTGGTGTATGTCAAACTTTCTGACCGAAGTCACTTATCTTGTCACTAGACTATGTCAATTTAAATGACTGAAAATCATGTGCCAGCCATCCAGTACAGTTGTGCTCACCCCTTTACAGCAGTTCCAGCGTCAATTTTTCCTTCTTTTTTCTATTCTGTTGTGGTACATAAAGCACAAGACATTGAACAGACAAGCTTCCTTTTCTGTTTGTGTGGTCCCAAGGTCCCTGTGTTCCATATTCCTTGTTGCTGCATTATATGCATTATATTTCCAGATGGGCATTGCTTGTTAGCTCTCATGCACACCTTATAATTAAATAAAAAATCAAACTGGTTTGATTTTATCCAAGTATGTCGCAGACTAGTTGGAGTGAGTCTCTGGGTACATCAGACTAGACATCTGCCTTCACAGGAATACACAGCCAACTGTCTCCAACTTGCCAAGATTATGTAAATAAAGACTATTACTGCAAATCAATGGAAAAGCCGAGTAATGTGACATGGACTTAAGGTGATGTTGGAATAGACATTTACTGGGGCAGCTATAATGAAAGATCAGTGTTTTTGCCCATCATATACTATATGTGCATTGGTTTTACATGGTGGCCATCCCCACCCATTCTAATCCACTTAATCCTCTTTAGGCCTGTGTTCCTTTCACTTTTACCAGCAAAAATGGGTGCTTTGCATTTTTGTTTGATTTCTTGGATGGAAGAACAGAAAAAACTACATAATAAAAAGTTACATAATATACCCAATGATGTATGGAGAAGAGGCATCTTTTCAGAGAGATTATCACTGCTTTCTGACAGCATTAGAAGACTTGGTCTTAGATCTTAGCCCATTCATTGTCGATAAAAAGTTCACACTATTCCCTTACCACCATGGGGTTATCTTCAAAGGTTTTCCCTTATACAGACCAAAGCCTAGCTGGATGGTCTAACTGATAAAAATCTAAATGGGTGTTGTGTGAATTTACCCAGAAATGAACTGCACTCTTTCAAGGGTTGTTTAATTCCTATTCCTTCTGGCATAAGGAATCATTCCTCCTGCATTCTACCATTGGACAAAGTGAGGTAAAATATAATCAGAGTGAATACTAGTTTTAAAATACTACTACTTTGCACCGGTGTACACCATTGTGAGACAAGGCCTCCTAAACAAACAATGTAGAATCGTGAGGAAATTGCAGAGTTCTTGTAATGTCAAATGCTGTTAGTTTTAGCAACATATCACACATTCCTCATGTTTATAAATAGTAAGTAGGACTTTAAACATACATCAGTTGATTGGCCTCAGGTCACATGGCTGGTTGACATGCCTTGCAAACTGTATTTATCATTTATGGCCACTGTATATCATAATTAATGATAATAAGTGGTGTGCAGGTCTTTTTGGAATGTATGCAGTAGATCTAAACCTCACATTTGACATCCTTCAGTCTGAAACATGCTCAGAATTGATCTGTATACACTGTGTACATGTGTACTCTCTTGTTTAAAAATCATTTTATCTCAATGTAGAATATACTTGTTTCTTGCAATATTCACTCGTTTCTTTTCAAAGTGTGCATATACCATAGCCCACATATGAGCTGCACAAAAAAAAATATGTTGAGATTTTCACCATCCAATCTTATAATCCATTTTTTTGTACACACAGCCTTTCCCAATCACATCCTTAATCAAACAAGGACAAGGCTCCAGTCCATCATAAGTTCCCTTTGTACACAGTCTAACATGCATACTGGGCCATTTTAAAGTTACCAGTTAAACTAGAATGCATAGCTTGGCATGCATTTACAATGTAAAGATTTGTTGTGATATAAGGCAGTAATTGGACCCAATCTTGAAACGAGCTTGTTGTCACAGCAGAGCAATGAAATTTGCCATTACACCACCTTGCCATCTGTGTGCATTTACCTGCATGTGGACTCAGAGAATTTTCAATTTTTTACTAATATTCCAATATTTAATGTATAGTATTTGAATATAAATTTTCATCACATGTGGAAGGTAAAGGAGTTGTATCCATCACAAATCTAAAATGCATAGTTACCTTAAGTTGGACTTAATATAGGTCCTCTTGATGGGCTAGTTTCCCTCTCAGACCCAGTGCTGCCAGGAGAAACTCTGGCCTCCTGTGTAACAGTGTCAGAGATAAAGGCTTGAATAAAAATGAATGATAACATTTGAAGTGATAGCATTTGAAACAGGTAAATGTAAAATTCATTGTACAATGGTATAGTAGTTCTTCATTTGGATCAACTCATTGATAAGTGAACACAACAAGTGAGACAGTTGATACCTTAAAACTCCACCAATGGTGTATCAAAGGGCCATAATGTTTTAAGGTTAGTTATTTTTGCAATTTATTGTTATTAGTTAAAAAGCCGTAATGCTTTATATCTTGATTTATCCACTCCATTATCTGAAATCAAATTGTAAAAAATAGTCCTTAATGTACCTTATTGAAATACCAATATAAGCAATATTTTGAGAAATACAGATAAGAGGCCTAGTAAGTTAGACAAATAATAAAGCAAAGGACATGTAGTCACTTTGTGACACATACAGTAGTAATACAATAGAACGCAGTATTAGGACACTACAGAAGTAACAACACAGTAAATTCAGAGGCTGGATACCTCTGCTTTTGATGTCTGGTGAGTGAACAATAGCCTAAAAACACACTGGTCTTTCAGTCTTGTCATTCACTGTAGGGGTGACTGCTGTGAAAGGCATGGTTTTAAATATGTTCATTAATTTAATAATTAATAATAGCAAACACTGGTAGCAAGAGTTCCATTATTGGGAAAATATTTGCATTCTTAGTATAAAATACACCAAAAATAATGTGAACTGTTTTATAACTAAGATGAAGTTTGCCCTTTGCAACCCCTCAGCCAATATCTTAATATTAATATCTTAATATTTTACTATTTGCTTAAATTATTTTAAAGTCCCTAAGTGGCACACTATCTTGCCTAAGCCTGTATTGCATGCAGCTCAACTTCTTGTTCAAATATTTATAGTAGTTTAGCCCAGGAAGAACAACTGTGAGTTGGCATTGTCTGCTATCCAACATCTCCAGCTCCTTCAGAATAATACTGCCTGTCTGTATTCTGGTCCTGCCTCTCACTGAATATAGCAAGAAACATTAAATAAAGGTATTGAGGCAGATGATATCTTTGAATATTATAGGGAAGTGGTGGCTCTGCAATTTAACCCTAAATGTTTGTTTTGTAGTCATATTTAGAATGCCTTATCAATGAATATCCCTGATTAGATTAATAGGATTAATGGGCATTGTTGAGCTGAATAGTCCACTTAAGTCAAAGTTGTCCTATCACTTGCGAGTATCTCAACATTGGTTAGACCTTGTTTAGACCTTGATGGACACTTGATTTGCTCTGCCTTTGGTTAATCTGATGCTGTTCTTCCCTCTGTGCTTGTTTTCATTTGTTTAGCTTTGCATGGTCTTGCCAAACCAGTGAGCTGTGTATCGATTTTTGTAAGTCACCTTGGGCAATGGTATCTGCTAAATAAGCAATCTAAATAATATAATGTGAATAAAAGGCTACAGAAAGACAAAGTAAAAGGAAGGTTTCATTGGAATGGTTGACTCTTACGAGCTGGGTGAATTTCCTGCCGTGTTCTCCAGCATGTTTTTTCTGAAACACCAAGGGTACATTAATTGAAAAAATATTGCATGTACACTACTGGTGAAAAGTTGTTCTTCAAATTTAATCAGTTGAAATGCAACAAATGACCAAAAATGGTGGCAAGGTAAGCAGTAAACTGCCAGAGGATTTTTAAGTAATCAACAGAAGTTGGGACACGTGTGCAAATTGTTTGCTTCACCTTGCAAGGCCTACTTTACTTTAATTGCTTCAGAACATCTGTAGGTTGTAATCTATTATTTATTCCCTGAAGAAAGCCCATCTGTAATATTCTGGATCTTCCTTTAAATTTAAACCTCTGAGCAGTTTACTGCTTGCCTTTTCACCATTTTAGGTCATTCATTGCATTTCAACTGATTAAATCTGAAGAAAAACTGGAAATCTTTCATTTTTTCCTACCACTTTCAGTTCTGAAATATCCCTAAAAAAGCCAGTAAAGTACCTCCTTATACCAGTTCAAGGTTACAGGTGGCAGAGCCTATGCGGGCAGCCCTGGCAGCAAGGCTGGAAGCAGCCATGGATGAGATTGCTAGTCTATCACTGGGCTCACTCTACCACTGACCATCCTCTCACATTCATGCTATTTTGGAGTTGCCAGTGAACCTAACTACTCATCTTTAGAATTGTGGGGAAAACTTGTAGAGACAGTGGAGACTCCATATGGATAGTGATCAGATGTTGAATTCAGACCCAGAAAGATGAATCCATCAAAGTGATATTGCCACCCACAGTGCCACTGTGCTGTTTATTTTGAAATTTCCACAAGTAATCTTTTGAAACAGCTTTATAGAATGTCCCAAAATGTCATTTTTTATCAGCTTGAAATAAACCGTGTCTTGCATTTGCACTTCTTAGCTCTTAGAAAGGTGATAGGAAGCTTGTAACACTAGTGTTTATGTTGTAAATGTACTTTTATCTTCTTTGGTATGCTACTGCATTACCTTTCCAGGGTTTACTCTCTCTCTATGTGTGTCTGTGTTTTCCTGCAGCAGATTGGACAACACTCCCTCTTGTAGTCAAAAAAGGCTTTGCTCATTGTGCTTTCAAGTCCAGTAGTTGGTTGTCTTGTTTATTCAGAGTCCAACAAGATAAACAGTGGAAAAATAAAATCTACTAAATTCCTACCTGAATTTCATTTCTCACATAACACCTCTCATTCCCATAATTATATTTGCCACCACACTCTTTATCCAGAGAGAAAATGTCACACTGGGTCTAAAGTCTCTACTGGAACTCTACATTGATTTTAAGATGTGTCACAGACAAGTATGCCTTCCTTTGCCATTTTGTGAACATTACTATTACTTGCCCAAAATTTCTGTAAAGGCTGTAATTCTCATACTCCCAAGCGATCCTTTCCTCAAGTTGAGTAGTAGCTCTGCAACATACATATACTGTATGAACAAGACATCACCCACTTAGTAGAGGGATGTGCATTGCCAACGTGTGCTGTATAGTCCAGTTAGTATTCTAGAATACTATTGACTGATTGATTGGAAAGAGTTGTCACCGTCCACTTATACTATAGTGGCCATGTACAAAATTAACTTACATAAGATACATGATAAAGCATCGAGTGTTGGCAGGGGTTAAACCTTATCCTTACCCTTCCCTTTTCTGTGTTCTCCCAGTTACATTATTCCCTCTTTTTTCTTGTTTATCATTATACCTTAATGTGATCCTGATGATTCTTGCCCAAAGGAATGTACTTTTGGAATGTGACATTTACCTCCCCCAATGATCGGAATGTGCCTCACCCATTAAGGTATATCCTGTAGGAATCAACAAGAATTGAAAGATGGCTTGGCATAAAAGCAACATATCAAAAAACATCTTTCTATGTGACATTTGAGATAAGGAATTGATTGCTCATTTTGCAATGCTCAAAAGAGTCAAGAGTCTATGGCCTGCAAGCGTCTCTGCTGGCACCAGGCCATCTGAGACCACCCAAACCTACCCCCTTCGTCTGCCACAGATTACAAAGGTGTGATGGGGTCATGTCTGTAGGACTGGGTTTTATTATAGTGGACTCTTAGAGCGATTGTAAGAATGGTAGTATACACTTTGTTGTTAAATTCCATGAGGAAATTAAAAAGCGGATACTACTGTATGTGTCACAACTTAGTTTTTTTTTGATAAAAATTACAATGAATAAATAAAAAATACATAGAGAAGGCTTAACGTGTGCTGCTTAATTTCCTAGTTGGAAGCAGCAATGAGGAGACAAACAAATGAAACTGCATGTGTACTATAGTACTAAAAAAGTCATAACAGGAGCTTGGAAAGAAAAGCTATCAGAAAGGCTTTGGATAACCATAAGTCAAGAAGGCAGTCAGTATCTCCTTACACAAACTGGCTACTGAAGAGTATGAAAATCTAAAAAAAAAAATCTATACAAAATCTAGACCCCAAAAATTCAAAAACTACTGTGCAAAAGACATTACCAAAAATTGGCCACAGCGACATCTTAAGCCCATGGAAATTAAATATTACCAGCCATACAAAATCATAGGTAAATGAAAGGCAAGAAAAAGGAATTGCACAAGAAAATCACAAGAAAAAAAATATTAAACAGCTTTTCTGGCAACTCCAAGTGTTTGCTGGACCTTTACTGTTTTAACTGTATTATAAGAAATGGCAGAATGTTGGTGAGGAAGATTATTTTTTAATAACTTGCTTGCAACAGTGTACCAAAGATTTTCCAGGTAAGAATTCAGCCAAATATTACAATCTTACAAATTGTTATCAACAAGGAGATTAAATAGAGGTTTTAAGTCCAGGTAACTGCCTCGCAGTTAGGAGACCCGGGTTCACTTCCCGGGTCCTCCCTGTGTGGAGTTTGCATGTTCTCCCTGTGTCTGCGTGGGTTCCCTCCGGGTACTCCTGTTTCCTCCCACAGTCCAAAGATATGCAGGTTAGGTGCATTGGCGATTCTAAATTGTCCTTTGTGTGTGTGTGTGTGCCCTGTGGTGGGCTGGCACCCTGCCCGGGGTTTGTTTCCTGCCTTGCGCCCTGTGTTGGCTGGGATTGGCTCCAGCAGACCCCTGTGACCCTGTCTTAGGATATAGCGGGTTGGATAATGGATGGATGGAAGTCCATCTTTGTTTACTTGTGTAACTTGGCTTGCTGTTCCCACAAAAACTTGTTCAGCGATACATTTTACCAGCCACTTCTATACATTTGCTCAATTTTTATAACAATTGTTTTACATCATAGGGTCACATAACGCTTGGCGGCCCATCCAGACAGCAGCTGGCGCCAGGAAGACATCAGCTTTGAATGAGACACTAATACATTGCCAGGCACACTTCAATGCCCTAGTTATCTTATGTTACAGGGCTAATTTTGAGTGACCACTGTGGTAGATAGGGGGCGCTCTCGCTCCCTTGAACCCCTGTCCACGACTCCAGACACCAGATAAAAGTCCAAATGTTGACTTTATTAAATCTCCACAGTGCACAAAGCACCCTCTCCTCCACTATACTCATATAAACCACAATAATCACAAATAAATCAATCCTCCACTCCCAGACGCGTTGCCACCCTTCCACCCAGCTCAGCTCGCCGTCTGGGAGCTCCCACAGTCCTTTTATATCTCCTGACCCGGAAGTGTTCCTAATCCCCAGTCCCTGTGACTCTCAATCACTTCTGGGTCAGGTACAAGTTCTTTTCTTCACCCCGGAAGTACATCATTCCTCTTGTCCACGTGTGCTTCCGGGGCGTAGGGAAAATATCCATTGCTCCTCCCTGCAGCGTCCCCTAGTGGCCCCCATGGCCCCCATGGCATCCAGCATTCTGGGGACCTCCATGCTGCAAGGAGGGCTTCACCTGGCGGCTTGGGGGTATTGGCCGGGATAAACGGCCGGCCATCCTCCACACCACTTAATTTAGGATGTTCGCCTTTCGAATATAGAAGGAACTAACTTAGAGTCTGGCAAAAAAGAGTACACAAAGTGCTGAAGATCATGCAAAATTTTCCTACAGGTTTGAGGCAACCACCATGGCGCACTCCACAATGAGCCTTCCTTGATCAGCTCCTGTAACCTAACACAAACAGGTTTTATTTTATATAGATCCTCTTTCATGGTGAACATTTCCCCACTGCACTTTGCAATAATAGATGTATAGCACAGCTTTCCATGTGTATTTATTTTTTATTACAATTGGAACGCTACCAGGCTAAGTGACTTCATCAGAGTGTGTCAGAAATGGAGGCTGAACCAGGAATCTTGAGCTTTATAAAATCTGGTTCCTTTGCTACTGTAGCATCATGCCTGTCATGCTTTCTACCCTGTTAGCACTAGATAGATGACTAAAGAAATTCAGAAAAAAAAACAGTGAGAAATACAAAGCTTTTCTAAAAACGTTGCTGCTTGTACAGCACGTGGAACTAGAATAGTAAATGCAACATTTTAAAGAGCTGATCTACTGTGTTTTAATAATTGAATATGTTGATTAAATTAGTGATTATATTGAACAGGTTTTTTGGGGTTTTATGTAACTTTTCCTGTGTAGAAGCAATATTAGGGATCAATGAAAGCAGATATATGAGTCTTGTCTAACGTGCCAGGAAACCTGAAGGAGTTCTATTTCCAGTAAAATACCTCATTCAAATCTCTACAAAGCTGTGAGAGACCAGTAGGCAAGCCCAAGCAGTTTGAATCATGCCAAAGTTGAATCACTAAAACTCCAAATGATTTCTGCTCATCATCATTAAATAAACACTCAAACTCCTTGTCTGCTTGGCTCCTCTTGTCTCCTGTGATTATGTACAGCATGCATTTTCCCTTAATTTTTGTATATCAACACGCTGCAGGGAATTGCGCAGTTTGCATTTTCATGCCTTTCAAAATTGTAGATAGTTAATGAATTTAAATTGTCAGAACATAAAGTTCTTAGCTCTGAAATACTTAGTCAGCAGATGATAAAGGGGCATCAAGTTACATTGGGATCATTTATCATCTTAAACTTGTCATCTGTGAAATCAGTAGGTTGTTTTTCTGCAACATTTATTTTAAAATAGCATTTTTATAAGGACTTCCAGGGTTATGAGGTACTGAAGTCTTTTCTGGTGCAAAGCAGGAAAAAACTCCTAGTGCCCGTCTGCAAGCCGTCTCACACACAGACCCATAGTCATATTCACAGTCAGCCAGTTTGGAGTTGCATGTCTTAAGAGGTAAGGAGCGGAGCCACAGTCATAGGACAAACATGCAGCTTTCACACAGATAGTAAACAATAATAGAAAATTAACACAGGATGCCTTGAGTCAACAGTGGTATGGAGGAACTATGTAAGAAAGGGCAGAGCAAACTCTTCTTGTCTCAGGAGACTCTGATCCTTTAATGTGGTCAGTGACAACCTTTTCATGTTTTGCAACTCTATGATGGCTGGTGTGATTGTCTAGATTGTGATGTGCCAGGCTGGTAAGATCACTTCAAGAGAAGTTAAATCAACAAGCTGATTAAGATGGCAGACTCAGTTCACTCTCAACCTGCCAGACGTAAGTGGTACATGAGAGAATGAAGACAAAACTGATGGTCAACATAAACAATGCTGCACATCCTCTCTCTGATACACTAGCACAGAGTACTTTTACGCCAATGAAATATTTACGAGATGTGTGTCAAGAGAGGCTATTGGGACTCCCTCATACATACAGAAATGTGTCTTTATAATATCTCACTATGACTGTTCTCTTATCATTAGCCAAGTCAGACGTTTTTTCTTCCTTCTTGTAATTCTAATGTGTATTTGGAGGGGAAGGGGTGTTGTTTGTTATTCTAATTAATTGATTAATTTGTATATTTATTGAGTATCTGTAAAAAACAAAATAAAAAAATAAATAAATTTAATTCTTGGAATGAATAAAGTAAAGTACTGTCTAATCACTGCACCACCATGCCACCAAGAATTTATTCGCTAAAATGCAAAAGAAGGTAATGGCTACTGTAACATTTTCAAGTTATAGTTATTCCTTTCTTGTTATAGTTATTTTTTTCTCTTGAAAGAATGGGTGCAGTAAGCTGACTTTAGGAAATAAATTGAAGATAAGTATAAGCTCACAGTGCTGCTTCTTGAACTGTGTAAAATTTATTTAGATTGCAAAACTCTATCGTCTGAGAATACGTCTCTTTCCTGGCATGCATTTTAAAGAAGTGACTCCCTTGAGTGTAGCATTCATGCAAAATAATTAGTTGTTTTAGTGTGCTGTGGGTGTTGCAGTGATGAAAACACAAATTAATGTTTACTGTTTCTAATAATCTTGTGCAAGATGAGACCTGACTGGCTGGCCACTGCCAACCAGCTTTTGTAGACTTGGAGTCACAGCAGTGTTTTGAAAAGAAGAATGTAGTTTATTCTTTTGCTAGATTGAAGCTGACCTCAAGAGCAGGAGTTATGAAAGAGGTTGATGTAATGAAAGAGGCAGCCCTTATAAAATAATATATGAAATCCTGACATATAGTCTATATACCAACCTGCTGTTAAGTAATATTTGTTAATGGTTTTAACTTGTGGCCAAATCCAAGGCATTTCAGACCTTGGACAAACAATAATAATAATGTTATTTTGAGAAGCAATTCATACATAGTATTAGACAAAATACTGGTTTAAAAATAAGCAGCAGTTGTAACTAGAAAATCTATCTATCCCAAGACTTACAGACATCCAGGATCAGAACCAGAGAGAAGTGCTGCCATTACAACACCACTGCTGGTTTCACAGACAAACTTTTGCTGCCTAGGTGCACAAACATGATATATAATACAATAGCTAGCAACAGTTGCAGATGGCTGGTTCCATAGATGAACATAGCAGCAGATCACCTCCCGTAAAGTTGCTGGTTGGCAGATTTACAAACAGAAATATAGTCATTTGGGTCCATGACTGAATGGAACCAAATATCCTCTTAACTTGCTAGATTACTGCCCTAACAGGGCAGAAGCAGCTATAGCTCAGTTTGAAATGAAGGCCCACTCAAATGAAACCATACAAACTGTACAGGAGTCATGAACATTTGTTCCTAGTCAGTCCAAAGGCCACCAGGATCAAACATAAACCAAACTTAATTAAAAAGTTGTTTTTTAAGCAAGGCACAAAACAAAAGTTATTTTTTCCAACAAAAAAATTATTTCTTTTTGGAGGAACCATTCCTCCTTCAGTACTCAAGAAAGCAAATCAAGAGCAAGGATACTGTACAGTATTTGCTAAATGCATTTATGGGAGCCACATGCTAATGCATGACAGTGATGCCATTGACATATCAACACACAACACTGAATGGCAGAATTTAATTCTAACAAAAATAAAAATGAAATAAAAAGATGTGGAAGGCGAACACAATAACTTACTTGAAATGATGTTCACGTGTGTTTTTCAGGGGCCATTTTCCTTTTATTCTCTATCCATGCTTAGCATGGGTTGTGTTAAAAACACTGTAAAACCTGGTATGGCCATCAGTATGTGGTAAAATTATATAAACCCCAAAGTGGTTAAAAATGAAGAGAATACCTGTTAGCATGCATTCGCACGCAAATTCTGCAAATTGCAGAATGCTTGTGTCGAGTTTGGGCTTCTTTTGTTACCCATGGTCTTCCTACCTTGACAACACAAAAGATACAGCAGTCACATGATGGGTTGGGCATTGGGGATAACATCAGGAGCCTGGCTGAAGTCAAGCACTTTGCTCAAGCATTATGCATTATTGAAAGCCTTAATCCAGTCTGCTCCTAAATGAACTGTCTAGTGATTTAATGGTGTTGACCTTTGTGAATGGTGCTTTAGTAAAGTGTTTTTGATACCTTTGCCTACTTTTTATGGCATGACCTCTCTTTTGACTTATCAACTGCAATAAAATATATATCTTACTCCCTTTGCCTCTCTTAATTCCACTACCAGTTTGAATCATTATCTCCAATTTGCCTCCTGCTGTCTGCCAAACATGGTGTTGCATTACTTTGCTGTCAGTTTTTGTGACTTGGTTTCCCCGCTGCCCAAGACAATATCTGAAGGCTACTGTTGACATCTTGTATATTTCAATGCTGTAATCTCCTTCTTTGCTAAACTGGAAGAAAATGTGCTTCATGTGATTTTCCAGGCCTTTGTTTAGAGTGTGTGTTTTCTTTTGTATCTCTGAAAAACAGCTCTGATTTATATAACAGTTTAAAATGGTGCTTTAACTATATTTTTAAAAATGTTTTTATCATTTACTTTAGCAGCAGAAATGTTTTAAATCCTGTTTTAGACGTAAGAGAGATCCCTGAATCATACTCTTAGGCCTGCTTTTTTCCAGTGCCTTATGCCACCGGTGTTTGCAAAAGCATCAGCAACCAGCTTGCTGTCCTTTACTTTGGGCCAATTTAGAATTGTTAAATTACCTGAACTGGTGTCCTTAAGGAAACCCACACAAGCACATGAAGTACATGTAAGCTCCACGTAAAAGCAGCCCTAGGTGTCCACATGACAGATATGACATTAAAAAATATAAAAGTAAATCAGATCTTTAGATATGACATTAAAAAATATAAAAGTAAATCGGATCTTTACTGTGCACTTATGACTTTGGATAAAAAGCACAGGCTGAAAAACAAAGTTACTCGCAGTTGTGGTAGATTACTTGGTCACTCTGAGCAAGTCATCACCTGCCTTTAGTCAAGCTAGCATGTTTTTTTAGAAGATTTTAATAACTGTACTAATCTGTGAAGGAGAGCCTCAGTTTGCAGGAAGTGATGCTAAAACTAGGATTTTTCCCAAGGTCTTTGCAGTCTCCGCCTACAGCCAAAAATATGTGTGCTTCTGTAAGTTGGAGAAGTGTCGGTGAGGTTTGGAGTGAGTGGAGTGTGCAATAAGAAGGGGTGGTGTTATTTCCAAGGTCTCGTGATGCTGCTTGGACAGACATCAGCTGCCAGCAGCCCTAAGGTAGAAATAGAATAGTAGTTGTTTAATTTAATCAGGTATTTCCTATATTCAGCTAGTCCAGGTATGGTGTGCATTTTTGAAGGACAGAATGGTTCATTCCTTTTACTTTATGAGAGTACTAAACAAACAAGCAAAGAGCTTTCAAAACAAGGCCGTGGTGCTTTTATTTTGAAGCGTGCTTCACTAACATAGAGGCTTATAACACAAAAGAATATTAGTCTGTGTTGTTCTTAGGGGGAGCATTATTTTAATCTCATTTTATGTTTATTCAAAAAAAGTACAGGAGCTTGTTTTGGTTCACATTGAAACTATAGCTGAAGGTTCAGAAGGATCTGAAAACAAGCGATTTGCATTTTCAGGTTGAAAAAGTCCCAAGCTGCTGCCAAAAGAAGACTTGAGAGAGAAATAACAGCTAGACTGCATGATCTTCGTTTGATTTCTTTGTGATTGCATCTTCTTACTATGGGACTTTCCACAGCCAACACTGCAAAGTTCTCCTGAGATGGTATGTATGTTTGTTACTTGACTGTTTTCTAATGTAATAATTCTGCTGTTTGTTAAGCAGTACAATTTTTCAGTTTTTGGGGACATTCTCTTGACATTTTTTAAATTAACTTAAGATATTTTAAGCTTAATCTCAATTAAATAGCCACACAATAAATTCATAAAATATAGAAAAAAAATCCTGTAATTAGTAGATCTATCTCTCTATCTATCTATCTATCTATCTATCTATCCATCTTACTATTTGAGAACCTTGGGAGTTTTTGCAGTAACTATATTATAATACAGTGGATTTCAATGCCACTCAAATATGTATTTTGTATATGTAAAAATAAATTAATAAAATAAGATCTCTGTTCTCTGTCAGGCTGTCACTAACAGGTAGTGACTTTATTCAGTCCATGGCTCTCCTCAGTTTCCTGATGCTGCACTGCAACACAAGCTGGAAGAGGACTGATGGAAACACAAGGTCTTGGTTGATGAACTGTGGGTGAGCATTTGCAAATTGTTTTAATGTTGGACCATGTTAATTTTGAATTCACCAGTGAGAATGCAGCACACACCCATTTCACCTGTTGTGTGTTGAGATGGAACTGTAATATGCCCACACGACACTTTGTACTAGTTTCTTTGGTAACCATGACATTAACATGACAACAAAGGAACAAGTCACTAGTACTTGTAAAATGTTTGAAAATAAATAAAGCAACTTATTTTTGTAGGCAGTGGGATATGTTAATAGAAAAATGATAATAGATCAGTGTTGGGACAAAGAAGAGAAATGGCATGAAGTAAATGCTAATTCAATACTGGCCAGCATGCATTTAATTTTTTGCCAAATTTCAGATGGAAGTATCCCATTTTGATAATTTAAAACTGACAGAAACAAAAGTGTAAACTAACACAGGCCTACACCTTCAATGCCTTTAAAAAACTGGTGTATGGTACAAATATTTGCTGGACAAAAGTTGACAACTTGGTGAAGCAGTGCAATATACACAACAAAACACAGCAATTATAGTTTGTTGTGTATATATACTGTATTTATTCGCATATACAGCAAACAAAATTGATCTGTCATCCTGTGACACAAATTGAGGAAGATGGTATTGAACATGGAGGGCTGTTACAGTAACTTGGGGTCTGTAATTTTACTATAGTGTCTCTGGAAAAAGTTAAAAATGCTACTTAAAAAACTGGACCTTACAAACATGAACATATTTCAGAGATTCTACCATCATCCTCAAAGGAAGACTGTCACACTATTAGTCCTGACAAGCAGACTCACATTACAAGAGGGATGGACTTTGTGTTCTCAATGATGTGATGCAGGATGAGGACTGGTAAAATGAAACAATTCACATGACGTCAGTGAAAGGCACACACCTCACACCTCAGAGGCACCAAGTGTATGTCAAAAGTTGACGTGACTTGGTATAGGGCAATCCTGTGCCTGACGTGACTTGGTATAGGGCAATCCTGTGCATCATTCACTATGAAATGTGCCCCATGATCAGTTTCATGAGTCCTTTGGAATGGTCTGAAAGCAATTTCTTTGCACTGTTCTGTATCATCAAGGTATTAAGTAAGCTTTGGCATATATACGTATGTGAAGCATTAATACTTATCATCCCGTACTGATAGTTCTTTTCTTTGAACTTCACTTGGTTTGCACTCTTTTTTGTGGTTTGGCCATGCCCTTTCACTGTCATGCTAATTTCTGTTTGTTTAGACAATTGGCTTTTGTTCCTTACAAAAAGTCCTGTGGGTTTAATATCATTGGCCATCTTTTCAATGGCTAAGCAAAGTGGTAAAAATCTTCTTACTAAAATTTTTCCCCTGAATAATGAAAAAAGACTACAAACTGACATGATACTAAAAGAAAGCACAGAATACATATATCTTTAGGGTTAGGGTTGGGGTGCATTCATCTCAATTAATTGTTTTCCACTGCATGCCAGGGCAAACCCTATTTCAGAGGTGTCAAGTGATATGAGAAATTGTTTTGTAACTAAGACCACAGGGGGATGAATAAAAGTAGACAAAACGTCTAATAAATAAATTTTACTAAAGTCTTTTGACCTACCTAAAGCACAAGGTTAACATCTGACAGAGGGGAGTTGCCATCTGTAATCTTTTTTCTTTTTCTGGCTGCCTTTCTCCCAGCTTGCCTCTGAGTGCCACACTCAACAAATTTATAATGGATTATCCAGCCTTAAGAGGATGGGGATGGCTTCCAAAGCCACCCTCCAAATCTCAACCCCCTTCTTTAGTCAAAGATCATAGAGGCCAGATGAGAATGGTCTCCGATATACTGAAACTTGAGAAGTGCCACCATTCCATCTGGAGCACTCCAGTCACATTACTAGCAGCCCTCATGATTTATTTTTGTCATTCTGTTGTCCCCAGAGTACCTGCTTGCTTGATTCCATGGGTATAATCATGAGACTCATCTCCTAGATGAATTCCTGGACTAGTGGAATCTTTCAAAGGTTAATGTGCATAAGTGCTGAGAGATGCCAGCTTGACTTGGCATTTAGAAACGTCAATTTGCGAATAGTTTAGCAATTTCATGTTACTGACTAGTTGTGAATTGTCAAAATGGATGATACAGCCTAACATTTTTATTCTAACATGAGGCAGAACAGTGGTCATTATTTTAATAACCTCTGAGGTGAAGAATTTTCCCATTTCTTTTCATTTTATTTCAAAAGCAAGATGTGTTATCATTTTTATCATAATGTGATTTTTTAAAAAAATATCAGTTCAGATACACAAACCAACAAAGAAGAAATTTATGGTAACACTGCCAAGAAAAAAAGTACAAAAAAGGTCACAATAATTAATATTCTGCAGTTGGAAATCATTAGACCTCTGGTCTAACCTGTCACTGGCACATTGATGTGAATGGCATACCAGGCAAGATGGTCACTTTGGAATATCCATTGTCAGCAAGTAAAGAGCATGGCAGTTAAAGTATAATTTTATTTACCTAATTCTTATCTTGGCATTGGGAGTCTGGTGGTGTGTTGCAATCTGGTCAGCCATGTAATATTAATACATGTGAAGATGAGCTTGAAAACACGGTTGAACTGCATTTCAATATGACACCATGATGTGAAAGTTAACTGCTGAAGTAGATGGATAAAATATTACAAAGTTTAGTAAGAAAAAATAGACATGCATTTATTTAGGCATATAGGATAACATTTTGATGTTGCCGAATTTTAAGATTTTTTATTTTCTTTTTTGTCTAGGCATAGCACAGTTTCAACCATTTTGCTTGACTTCATCCTTGCAACAGGTAACCGAGCAGTATGTTATTTATTTTCACACTTCCCCAGGAAGCTGGTTTCATATGGTGGTATAGATTTAATTTGACATTGTCTAGCACCATTTGAAATCAGTGTTCTTGGAGGAAGATTGGCAACTTCACCTGTGAAGGAAGATTTGACAGTGTGACACATACAAGGAGTAAAACCAAAGAAGAACCTGCATACTGCTTAAAAAACTGGACCTCACAAACATGAATATATTTCAGAGATTCTACCGTCATCTTCAAGGGAAGAGTGTCACACTATTAGTCCTGACAAGCAGAAGCACATTACAAGAGGCCCTTGCCTTGGCTGTGCTGCATCGTAACCTCGGATTAACGTTGCTCCTGGTCGGCCATCATGTCTGGAGGTTTTCATTTTAGCCACACACTGTCTGAACGACTGTGCATAATTAGGCGTTTTCTAAGAACCTGAACATGTGTTCAGGTTCAGCACCTTCTATTTCCACATTACACTTCCCCAAATGATGTTTTTGTAAGCCTTGATAGTTGACTGGTTCCATGTGTATGCACGGTCTGAGTCATGAAGTGTTTTAACATTTTTGTAAAATACTGTATTAGCCGAGATGCAGATAAGCCTATTAAGATAGTGGTTTAAGCTGAAAGATAGCAATCACTTGTCAGAATTCTGAAAGCTTTTCATTTTGATTTCTGTTCACCTTGGCACAGAAGGCTCCACTTCTTCACTCTCTCCTTTTAACTCGTATCAATCAAACTTTATCAAAAGCCTGGGAACCTCGGCCTTCCGTTTTTCTAGTGCTGTCTTGTATTCCCTGTTTAGCTTTTTCCAAACATGACCAATAAGAACTGTGTTAAATGGTTTTTCAAGTGCATTTTATGACTTGATGTTTGCATCAGCTTAGGATTTCATGGTGAAGTTTGATCAGCCTTATTTATGAAGTGCAGAGTCCTACATTATTTATGTGCTGGTTGTGATGCAGTCCATTGCTGAAATCAAAAGACTGATACCTCCACGAAGTAAAACTTTGATAGGTTTAAGGATAAAGAAAAAAAAAACAATTCAAATGACGACAAATGGCACACTTCCCCATACTTGAACTTGAAGTGTATAAATCTGTGTGCATGTCATAGGGGAAATTGACTTTTCCCAGTTGTCTTTTGGCGGTAACGGGATCCTACTTAACCTGCTCTTTACAAGGCATTTTATAATAGCTGACCCCAATGGTCATGTGAAAAGACATTTCCTTTGGATTTTAATACAGTGTTCCAATAACAAGGTAGTGTATAGACACATAATGGCTTCTTTTTAATGCCACATTTTACAATCTGCTTTTGCAATGTTTAATAAAAATAAGAATAATGCATTTTATTTATAAGCACCCTTGATAACACTTAAGAGCATAAATAAGTTAAAACAAAAAGCATAAAAATAAGACAATCGAGATTAAAATCATATAAATAAGATAGTCAAAATGACAGAATACACTCAGCACATAAAAGTTTGTTTAAAAAGGTAGATTAGCTTTAAAAGCAACAACAGAGGAAGGCAGTCTAACATATACTACCTGTCAAAAGTTTTAGAACACTTCAGTTTTTCCAGTTTTACTTCAGATACAATCAGTGGAAATGCAATTAATGACATAAAATGGTGAAAAGGTAAGCAAGTGGTAAACTGCCAGGGGTTTAAATTTAAATATGAAATACACTCATCTTATAGACCAATGAATCAAAATTTGAAATCTTCAGTTCATCACACAGGGTGTTGACAGTTGGTGAAAGGATGGTTCCTCAGTGTGTGACACCAACTGTCAAACATGGAGGAGGAAGTGTGATGGTCTGGGGTTCTTTTTTTGGAGGCAGAGTTGGGTGACTTGCACAGACTGACTAGCATTTTGAATCAAAAAAGGTTGCCACAGCATTCTGCAGCATCATCTGATCTTCACCTAGTAGGTCGGGTTTATCCTAGAGCAAGACAATGACCCAAAATATAACTTCAGACTATATCAGAACTTGACAGGAAACTGCATGCATTTACATAAAACTGAAAAAACTGAGATGCTCTAAAACGTTTGACCAGTAGTATATATTGGAAGGGACTCCCATAATCTGGGCGTTGGAGAACTAAAAGCTCGGTCAACCAGTGACATGCATTTAGTGTGCGTGGGGCACAACAAGAAATTACATCAGTTGACATCAGATTGCAACATGGTGTGGAATAATTTAGCATGTTTGAAACATAGAGAGGACCATTGTCATGAAGAGCCCCCTACATGTGAAAAGAAGAATCTTGTAAGAGATCCAATATTTAACAGGCAGCCAATGGAAGGAAATAAGTGAAGTGGTTATATATTCTCAAAGCTTAGTGTATTTTCAGGCAGCAGAATTCTGTGCATGTTGTAATTTTTGTAGCACTTTTCCTGATGCACCACAGTATGCAGAGCATTACGATAATCAAGCCGAAAGGTGATAAAAGCATGAATAAGTATTTGAGCAGCATTGAGAGAAGATCTGACTCTTGAAATGTTCTTCAACTGAAGAAAGTTTCATTCCCATACATGAATGTTGATCTGTGTACTTGTAATGAATTAGAATTTTTAAAAAGATTAGGTCTACGTCAGCATGTAAAAATGAATTCTTTGTTGGAAATAAGTGTTTTAGCCATCAAGTATTAGACAGGTTTGCTCATTAAAAGAAATTAGGGAAGACTGAGATGAAAAAGGGGCTGGGATAGCAGAAGACACAAACCAGGGAAGAGGAAGAGTGTTTTTGCTTTTGGCTTCCTTTCATAGTTGTAAGTGACTCTGAAACCTTTGAAAGAAAACACAAAGGTCAGTTGGGAGATATCCAACTTTCATGCCTCCTGCCAGGCCAGTGTAAACTTCACGGCAACCACATTTGATTAGGGATGGGGCATCCCAGATCCAGAGACCCTGATTCTGTTCACAGCAGTAGTTTACACATGATGTTCTTCCTTTTTTCTGAAAAAACTTGGGCTTCCTCCCACATCCTAATGACAAGCAAGTTATGTGAATTGGAGACACGGCCACTGGCCAGTTTAGATAAGGTGTGCATGTCTGTTTGAATGTGGACTGGTGATCCATCAAGAGTTGGCCTCTATCAGGCAACTTTTTGCTTCTAGTAAACACGTTGGCCTCTATAACTCAGTGATGGAAAAGTCCAAAAAAAATCTATATGTAATTGAGCCGCATATTGTGTACAGTAGGACCACTGTACTGCTTAAAATTTTATTTAAAACAAATCCCATCACAAATTTAGATTAGATGATTGTTTCTGTCCCTATTGATGTACTGGCAGCATTCAGGACTTTCTAATGTCAGTTTTGGGTTTTAAGGGCATGCAGGCTTCTGGGAAGCAGTAAGTTGGATTTGCTTTGATGTTACTTCAGACACTAGTCAAGACATAATGATATATGTGGCTGTCAGATCTGATTATAACAATAATAGCAATTTACTTTGCCATATACAGCTTCTTGCATTAGGAATTTGTCATTTTCGTTTACACAGACTTTACTCTTCGGAGACACGTAGAGAAGCTTGGGGTCCGAGCACAGGGTCAGCCCTTTGTACACTGCCCCTGGAGTAATTTTTAGTTAAGGGCCTTGATTAAGGACCCAACGGGGTAGCATTCCTACTGGCATTACTGGGATAAAAACCAGCAAGCTTCAAGTTAACCACCACAGATTCTTTAGCCAGAAAGCAACCACTTCCTCCACGTGGATGTGAATTATTACACTTTGCCCAGAACTAGAACTTTTATTACATAAAGACTCGGCAATGGCAACAGTCAAACTAAAAACAGGGTGCCTTTTGCAAACCTTCATTAGCCCTGCTTATGCTGGATTTCTCCAGATTCTTTTTTCCATGTGTCTTGATTGCTGCTAAGCATCTTTTCATGTCTCCGTACAAACCCCTTTGGAGGATGACTGATTTCTTCTGGTGTTCAGAGTCCACAGTAGAATCTAGCACCATTTGAAATCAGTTATAATGTTTGGGGAATATTTCATCTGTTTACTCCCTGAGCAAAGAAGGAAAACTGAAGTCAAAAGTTGATGTGTTCAGAAACGGCCAGCCTGAGACGATTGATGGAGACTGCAGATTTAGTGATGATCTGGAAATTCAAACATCTGGTCTGTGCAAAGCTAAAATATATTTAATGTTCTTTGCTGATTTCTGAATTCATTAGGTGCTACTTATTGTATGTTTTTCCTTTAATTCCATTCATTGCTTTCTGACAGGTTCCTTTCATGTAAAATAATAAAACGTCTTTTCATTTAAATGTGCTGTTTTTGAATTTTGGGAACAATAAATAAATGAGACTGGCATTCCATGTATCAAAGCAAGCTTGCTAACAACAGGTTCCAGCTGGACTCATACATCCAACAGTGGACAGAAGCCTTTGGCACATTATATAACTGCAGACTTAAAGGAGCAACTCAACTACTACATGTAGGCACGTGGCCAAAACAGTCCATGTCTTGTAGTAGAACGTTGTCTGAGCATACTGTATGGAATCAAGTCCTTCTAATTGAATGCCTTATGGAAGGAAGGCTTTGCTTTTCTTAGCTAAGAATACCTTTTTGGGTTTTTGACCACAATAAGAGATACAACACAGTGTCTGCCCCAGGTCCTCAACATAACACGGATGAACTTTACAAAGTAACATGAAGAACCTGCTAAAATTCACTGCATAAAAGATGTGCCAATAAGAAAAAATGCATATTCTGAAATTGGCGGTCTTCAAAAATCCAGGACGTGTGATGTTTCAGGAAACAGAGGTTTTTAAACAACCAAAGTTTCAAAATGGTAACATTTTAGGGCCATTAGGAAAGACAAATGCTTCTTATGCCTTGACCTGAATGATGCATTCTTTCACCTCCATGTATGTTAAGAATGCTGGTGGGAAGCTACTAAGGATCTCATTGAATGAAAACAATGTGAATTCCTTGTGCTCCTGTTTGGAATTCCAGAATTCCCATGTATTTGCAACCCAAATGAGCAGAATTCTTATGGTTCCATATTTAAGCAAGAGTTGCTGCGTTTGTTGCCCCCAAGAACAGACATGAGGACAATTGAAGAAAATATTCCAGGTATTAAGACCAATGAAATTCTGCACTGTCATGTTACAATATCCAGAATTTGCCACATCTCAGACATCATCATGTAAAGGTAACCAAGTGCAGGTGACATTGGTGCTTGCTACAAGATTCATTTCAGGCAAAGATCCTGTTGGGCAATACTGCTTCCACAGCATTTCCTCTGGAAAAAAATACTGCACCTCCACCAATGTTTGTAAATAAAATATCCTCAGAACAAACAAATGCTCTGCGTAACTAAGTCACCCAATCATTTCTAAAAGTATAGCACAACGTTACCAAAGCTGTCTAATCAGCATTGGGTGCACCAGCATATCATAACATCCACTCACAAACACATACCTACAGTAACATGGTACCAGTTTAGAATTGCCAGTTAAATGATGTGGGAGGAAGTCTGGAAAAGTCAGAAAATTTCACTCAAGTAAACCGACCAGTCATGACAGTCAAACCCTTGATGGTGGATCCATCACAAGTCAACAGCTCTAACCAGAAGGGAACCAGAGGGTATATGTCACACTGTTATCTGTAAAAGGGTCCAAGTGATGATGCTCTTGGACAAAGTGGGCATTGTCCATTCTGCTAGGCTTTTAGTGGCACACAAGACTTGTTAACACGAGATTTAATAGGGGTGCAGAAATTTAGCTGCAGCCCGCCACCTGCATTCTTGAACACTAAAGTGAATGGCTAGACTGCAGTTGTAAACATTTTGATAAGTTCTGTAGTTCATTTGATAACAATGGTGTAAATCAGAGTTGAACTGACACCACAACAGAGACTCCTTCAAAAAAACAGGTGCTGAGTTGAACATTCATTTTTGGCTTGTAACAGAAAACTGAACTCTGGAATTGCACACCAATAAACTGCCACTGGATTTGTAATTGGAAGTGACCCTAAACTAAACAGAAGTTACATCTTCTTTGAAAACTAACTGCATTCGTCTCTGCTGTCTTTTTGGAGACTTGAAAGCTGACAATCTGCTCTCTTTAAGGTGAGAAGCCAAATGCTCACAAACTTTCTTTGGTATGGAAGCTTCTCTCCATACTGCCGTGGAGAACCTGGATTAGCACAGAGATGTACACTGCCAAGCCTAGCTCTGCACCAGTGATTGAGCCCTGTCTGAGAAGCAGCCATTCCTTCAAGAAGTTAACTTCAGCACCTACTCTCTTGTGTCAGAAACAGTAACACTTTTCCCCCGTGAAGATAACATAGGATACAGCAAAGGGCATAACAGACAGCTGAGAGAGGCAGCATCATACCACACTACAAACAAAAACCAAGAGTGCTTGAAAAGTCCTGCACTTAAGCCTAGAGCAACAAAATACAACACCACAGAGCATTGGACATCATCCTTGAAGGCTTGATGTCATATAACTGTTGATCTGTGCCAAGATAAATTAGAACTCCAAATATATGCTTTATATGTTTGTGTGTCTTGTCTGTCTTGTATCCTGTCCTCTTTGTTGATATACACTCACTGGCCACTTTATTAGGTTCACCTTACTAGTATCGGGTTGGACCCCCTTTTGCCTTCAGAACTGCCGCAATTCTTCATGGCATAGACCAGTGGTGGCGAACCTATGGCACACGTGCCAAAGGGGGCACTCAGAGCCCTCTTTGTGGGCACGCGCGCCTTCAACCCAGTACAGAGTTCGTTACTATAAAGCCAGAGGGGTGCGGGACCGGGCTGCTCCCCTCCCAGCTCCCCCTGCGCCGGAGGACTTTTATCACATCACCCGTCCCTCTGCCCAGCAGCCCAATGGGAGTGCTTCCACCCTCTCCTGTCTGGGGTGAGGCGGGCAGCTCACATGCGGCGTGAGGGTGCGGCACGGACTGCAGCCTGTTGAATCTGTGATTCCAGTGGTGGGGTTGGAGGGGATGTGGTATAGCGGGTCCACAGCTCAAAATTGAAAAGGCCAGTTTTAATAGATAATCGCCACACTCGCGGCTTAAAGGGGATTATGGTAGAGTGGTCGAAGCGGTTTCCGGGAGCTTTGTGATGTGGGCGGTCCTCGCTTAAGCGCACAGGTGAGGAGTCGTCCCAATCTGTAATTGTTGCCGGGAGATGCTAATCACCACACCTGATCCACGACCCCGTAATATAGAAGAGAAACGTGAGGTGGATGGAAAGGGGATAAAGAAAGAGAGAGATAGAGAGAGCGCGCACACGGGAAAGGGAATGGAAATGGAAACGGGGGTTAATGGGAAAGACCTGCGTGAAACACTTGAGAAGATAGAAGGGATGACAAAGGACAGCACAGTTACTTCTGAAAATGGAATCCTTAAAGTGTGGAATTCTCTGCCAAATAATTTTAAGTCAATGAGGGCACTTGGGATTGCTTTCCTTACTTTGTTTGGAACATCTTATGGTTGTGAGTAGCTGTTTTCATGCTTTGAATTATATCAGCGTTTCTCAACCTTTAAGTACTTGCGACCCAAGTTTTCATAACAGTTTTAAATGCGACCCCCCAAACGTTTTTTTGAAACCCTGATAAAATGTATTCCTATATTTTTTGCTGCCAATACACCGCTACAAGTTTAAAATTCCCCTACGAATACCGAACTTACGGCACATATGGCAACATTCGTGCCCCCTTTTTTGTTACTTTGCGCGGCCCACAGTTTGAGAACCGCTGAATTCTATCAAATGTGACACCAGAAACAGACTAACAGATGACCTGAGTGCTGCATGTGTTGCTCTCAAACTTACAAAGTGTGAGCCAAGGTTAGACAAATTATCAGCATGCATACAACAGCAAAAATCACATTAATTGTTCAAAACCATACCGAATGCAGACTTTTACCTTTCAATAAAAAGTTGTTTGTATCATTGAAAGCTCTGTTATTATGTTTTTCTTTTAAGACAAAAGATGTTAATGTATGAGTTGTTTTCAGGTTAAACCTGTCAGTATTCAGGTTAAATTGCCGTGTTGGCACTTTGTGATAAATAAGTGAGTTTTAGGTTGCAGTTTGGGCACTCGGTTTCTAAAAGGTTCGCCATCACTGGCATAGACTAAATAGGGTAGCACAGTGGCGCAGTGGGTAGTGCTGCTGCATCGCAGTTAGGAGACCCAGGTTCGCTTACCGGATCTTCCCTGCATGGAGTTTGCATGTTCTCCCCGTTTCTGCGTGGGTTTCCTCTGGGTATTCCAGTTTCCTCCCACAGTCCAAAGACAGGTTAGGTGCATTTGCGATTCTAAATTGACCCTAGTGTGTGCTTGGTGTGTTTGTGCCCTGCCTGGTGTTTGTTTCCTGCCTTGTGCCCTGTGTTGGCTGGGATTGGCTCCAGCAGACTCCCGTGACCATGTAGTTAGTATATAGTGGGTTGGATAATGGATGGATAGAGTCAACAAGGTGCTGGAAGCATTCCTCAGGGAGATTTGTCGCCCATATTGACATGATAGCATCACGCAAATGCAGATTTTTTGGCTGCACATCCATGTTGAAAATCTCCCGTTCCACCGCATTCCAAAAGTGCTCTTATTAGGATTGAGATCTGGTGATTGTGGATTCCATTTGAGTTACAGTGAACTCATTGTCATATTCAAGAAACCAGTTTGAAGTGATTTGAGCTTTGTGACATGACACGTTATCCTGCTAGAAGTAGCCGTCAAAAGATGGGTACACTGTGGTCATAAAGGGATGGACATGGTCAGCAACAGTACTTAGGTGGGCTGTGGCATTTAAATGATACTCAGTTGGTACTAAGGGGCCCAAAGTGTGCCAAGAAAATACCCCCCACACCATTACCCCACTACCACCAGTCTGAGCATATGATACAAGGTAGGATGGTTCCATGCTTTCTTCTTGACACCAAATTCTGACCCTACCATCTTAATGTTGCAGCAGAAAATGAGACTCATCAGACAAGGCAATGTTGTTCCAGTCTTCTGTTGTCCAATGATGTAGCCTCAGTCGTCTGTTGTTAGCTGACAGGAGTGGCACATGGTGTGGTCTCCTGCTGCTGTAGCCCATCTGCTTCAAAGTTTGATGTGTTATGCATTAGATGCTTTTCTGCATACCTCTGTTGTAACAAGTGGTTATTTGAGTTACTGTTGCCTTTCTATCAGCTCAAACCAGTCTGACCATCCTCCTCAGACCTCTGGCATCAACAAGGCATTTTTGCCCAGAGAACTGCCACTCACTGGATATTTTCCCTTTTTTGGACCAGTCTCTGTAAACCCTAGAGATGGTTGTGTGTGAAAATCCCAGTAGATGAGCAATTTCTGAAATTCTCTGACTAGCCCATCTGGCACCAACAACCATGCCAAGTTCAAAGTCACTTAACTTGCCTTTCTTCTACATTCTGATGCTCGATTTGAACTTCAGCAAGTCTGATGCCTAAATGCATTGAGTTACTGCAATGTGATTGACTGATTAGATATTAACAAGCAGTGAAACAAGTACACCTAATAAAGTGGCCAGTGAGTATTTGCCGTCATCATATTCTATAATCCTTGGATTTACCAATAAATTGTATTATTCTGTTTCTTAAAACAAGTGTGCTTCAGTTACCTTGATATTAGTCTAAAGGATGAAGACTACCTTCTAAAGGTAACTAACCATAACAGATTAATTACTGGAAATTGCCAAAGGCAAAACTTATCATTAATTAAACATCAGTTTTTTTTTTAATGTATTGTTTGTTAATCCATACACCATTTCCTAAATTTTTTTGGTGTCCCCGGGTGGGCAGTAACAGATTTCATCACTCATTTCCTACAATGTGGCATTGTCATACCACTCTCCTTAATAGATTATCTTTGATTGGCATTACTCACACTCCACTTGATTGGTTTAGATCTTACCTCTCAGGCCGCACTCAGTTCATACAGCTTAAAACCTTCACATCCCAACCCACCGCTGTTACTTCTGGTGTGCCCCAAGGCTCTGTCCTGGGGCCTCTTCTTTTTATTATTTACCTTCTTCCCCTTGGCAATATTTTTCGCAAATATAACATTAATTTTCACTGTTATGCTGATGACACCCAGCTCTACCTTCCTGGTAAACCCACCTCCTCTTTTCCACCACCCTCGCTTATTGACTGCATTTCTGAAATTAAATCCTGGTTCTCTTCAAATTTTCTTAAATTAAACAGTGACAAAACTGAGGTTCTCCTCAATGGTTTAAAATCATCATTATCCAAAACCAATAATCTTTCTTTTATTATTGATAACTCTGTTGTTTCCCCCATCATCCCAGGTCAAGAGTCTGGGTGTCATCCTTGACAGTACTCTATCCTTCCAATGTCAGATTAATAACATCACCCGGTCTGCTTACTTCCACTTACGTAATATCAATTGCATTCGCCCCTCCCTCACTCCTCATACCACTGCCATTCTTGTTCATAGTCTTGTCACTTCTCGGCTGGACTACTGCAATTCACTCCTCTTTGGTCTCCCTAATAAATCTCTTCATAAGCTTCAGTTAGTCCAGAATTCTGCAGCACGTATCATCACTGGAATCACATCTTTTCACCATATTACTCTGGTCTTGCAGCAGCTTCATTGGCTCCCGATCAAGTTTCGTGTTGATTTTAAGGTTCTGCTACTAACATTTAAGGCCATCCATAACCTCGCACCTCCATATCTGTCTGACCTTCTACATGTTGCTATTCCATCCCGTAACCTTAGATCCTCTTCCTCCACCCATCTGACCGTTCCTCCCGCCCGTCTAACCACCATGGGGAGCAGAACTTTCAGCCGTTCTGCTCCCAAGCACTGGAACTCATTACCTGCGGATCTCCGAAATATTAAATCATACTCATCCTTCAAATGTAAACTTAAAACACATTTGTTTAAAAAGGCTTTTTCTTCTTCCTCCTGATTATAGTGGTTTTTTGTTTGGTTTTAATTTTTAGATTTCCTGATGTTTTACGTTGTTTATAATTGTGTCTTTTATTTATTTATTTATTTATTTATTTATTTATTTTTTGTTCGGTGTCCTTGAGTTCTCTGAAAGGCGCCTTGTATAAATAAAATGTATTATTATTATTATTTCCTACAATATCGATAAATTAACTGGGACAGCAAGCAGAGTGCTGAGAGTGAGAGGGAAAAGAAACACCCGCTACAGCAATCGGTAGCAGTGACTGCAAGAGTGTGTAATGTTCATAAGTGGCGTCCCCATCCACATGTGTCAGTCCTTGCTGGGCACAGGCTCGAGCACCCCTTTAGATGAGGAAACTGGCAGGCCCAGTGTGATCAGTTCAAGACTACACCACCATGCTATGGCTACTGAATGACCACGTATGTTAAAAGGAGGATTCACAGTCAAAATCATTAATGTCATGGTGGTTTCTGGTTATCGTGCCACTGGCAAATGTTACAAAGTAAAATGAAAAAGATCTGCTATTTTACCTGACGACCTAGGCAGTAGTCAGCCGGCCCTGCCTTGGGTGGCCATACTCCTTCAACGCTGTTTGATTTTGGTCACTTACTTCACTGTTCTGAAATGCCAACCCACTTTCTAAAATGACATGAGAGTTTAAAGGTTCAATGCCAGTGACAAAAACCTGATTGATATCAGGCCTTCATAATGTATCCCGGTGAACGCTATCATTTTGTAGTCTCACAAAAGAATCATCCCTCAGATGCCTAAAGCTGCTTATTGCCATCTTGGTAGTTAGAACATACCAGTGAATTACAAACCCAGAGTAAGAAATGCTATGTATGAAATTGTTCAAGGGTAAGATTGTGTGCAGAACACACTGTATTGTGAAATCATGTAACATCTTGTCACATGCCTTACCTACAGAAAGGTGAAGGCACTTGCTTGATGGAGGAAAAGCACTTACTGTATGCACTCTTGACCCAAATAAACTGGTCAGTCCATCTCCATGGCACAGTAGCTGGACGTTTAGAACACACCAGCAGCCTGACCTGTACAATGCAGTGATGTGGTCTTTCTTCCAGACAGTTGGGAGCCATTGGATGTGGACATGGCACCAGTCTTGCTTCTGCAAGAAATTCCTGTACTAATGTCCAGAGCTTGTGTGGCATGGGTCTGCTCCAGAGGTCACTTAAACCAAAGGAGGCTAAGATAGGAGTGCCATTTGTAGCCAGGCAGAGTTTGTCAGAATGGCCTACAAGGTCATTTAGAATTAAATTTCGAAGTAAAAACAATGCAGTTCCTGTTTGAACACCAGGTGCCATCAAAGGCGCTATATAAATAAAAAGTGTTTGATCATGTAAAATCCCATCTCAAAGCTGACACGCTGCCTCTCTCCTCTCCTTTAACATCTTCAGAACTTGAATTTCTGTACATTAGGAAGCCAAAAAATCTGAAAATTAACAGGAGATTCCAGCCACAAAGGCTAAATTAGTACTTTGTCACCGGATTTGGTGGCAAGTGTGTCTGTTTAGTGAGCCTAGAATGGGAGTCTGTAATATAGGAATGTAATAATGAAAATAGATGGACCTTATGAACTAGGACATCATGAGTCTTTCAAACCAGATATTGATGCTAAGTCGAGACCAGAACATGAAACGACAGCCCACTAGCCCGTCTGTTCAACAATGCCATCCAGCAGTGCATGTATGAGCAGGAGGCTGGCAAGAGAACCCCCTTGACATCACGGACAATGTGAGCAGCTTTTAAGTGTGCCTTTATAACCTGAAAGACTCTGGGGAACACTCCAGGAGGGGGGTTTGCCAGCAGCCACCACAGTGTGAATTGTTGGACTGAGATTCCAGGCCTAAAAAGGTATCATGAGGTGGCTCAACTTGTGGTCTGGCATGCAAAACATCAACCTTTAAGTGACTTTATAAAGGGGCACCACATGAAAAGCCTGTGGCTCTAGACTCCAGATTTTTTCTATTACATCCTGCCAACATGTTGGATATTCCTGGGCTAACCTGTTTGCTTTCAGCTTTCAGGTTATGCTAAAGTGCACCTTCGGATGATTCACACAGTTCAAGTAAGGCCATCTTGGCAAAAAGAATAAAAGACCATAATGACCTGTACAGTTGTTGCTTACCACATTGGGCCAAATCTCGTATCAGTGGCACTTCCTGGCTCTTGGACAACTGATAAGAAATTTGCTTTTACTTGCAACTTGGAGGACAACATTTGTCCAACTCTCCTGTCACTCCCACCCAATGTTGTGTGTCTTTTGTTTTAATGGCAAACCAAGAGAGAGCAACTTAAAAATACATAGCAGCCATGGAAGGGGTAAGTGTGAGCAAGCGATGAGGGAAAGGCTGAAGGAGGGCTGCTTGTGTTGGACACTTTGATGGGTGGAAAAGCAGGCGAGCATAGTAAGGAAGTTGATTTGACTGGGGGTTTTAATGTTCAGCTTATTAACTCAGTGAGTGTACTGATGTGGAATAATTGTGTGTTTGTGTACATATGTACATTTCATTTTTACACATACAGTATACATACAATGGATTCAGAAAGTATTCAGGCCCCATGACTTTGTTCATTTTTGCTATGTTCCAGCCTAAAATCATTTAAATTATTTTTTCCCACCTCAAGCAGCACTTAACACCCCAGAATGACAGTGAAAACAGAAGTTTATCATTTTTCTTCAGATTTATTACAACAAAACAAAGGAACTATAGCATTGACACAAGTATTCAGAGCTTTTACTTGGCACCTTTGCTAGTGATGGCAGCCTGGAGTCATCTTGGGAGTGACACAACAAGCATCACCCACCTGGATTTGGGGATTTTCTTGCTATCCTTCTCTGCAGATCCTCTCGAGCTCTGTCAGGTTGGATGAAGACCATTTTATTGTAGAATCAACTCTTGGCAGCGGCCAGCAGGGCAGCGCATGCGTACGGACGCCGTTCTCATCCCTACCACCTTCGCTGTCACTTCCCATACCTTTTCATATTTTAAATCATTCTTGAGGCAGACTGAAGACTAAAGTGCCACCTTAAGTGAAAAATGAAAGAAAACTTACTATTTGCAACACAAACACTAACTTAATCAGTTTTAATGCGAAAAGATGTCAACGAAAGAAAAGAAATGAGCCTCTAGGGTGGAGAAAAGGAGCTGTTCAGGAAGCAGCATGCACATCAACCTCTGAGCAATGCTAAACATACAGAGAAAGAGTATGAAAACTAGGAATGCTCAAGTCAGGTGTATTCAGTGTGCCATTACTGGTTCTAAAATAATAGATAACATAAGTAACAATCCTTGTGTACTATTTGGAACAGTAGCTAATTTAACAAATGGGAATTCAAAACTTCTGAACAAAATACTAACAGACATTAGCAGTACAGACTTTAAGAACTTCTGTAATGAGAAAATTGAAAATATAAGGTCTCAGCATCACAATGCAAACCTAATACTAGCTTGGCAAACCCTGTCTCTCCTTGCATTCAGCAATTTAGAAACTTTAATCTTGTAACAGAACAGGAAGTTTTAGCTTTAATTTCTAAAATTAATCCTACTAATTGTTCCCTAGACCCAGTGTCAACAAAACCAGTAAAACACACAATGGATTTTCTTTCACCACCTATTCTTAGCAATATCAATAGCTCTTTATTGCATGGCGCAGTATCTGACTCACTAGAAGTGTCAGTCATTAAACCATTACTTAAAAAGTCAGACGTAAACCCACATATACTTAGCAATTTTAGACCCATTTCAAATGTACCCTTCCTCTCTAAAATACTTGAAAAAGTGGTTGCCAATCAGCTTCAGTCACACCTTATATAACACAATTTATTTGAGAACTTCCAGTCTGGCTTCCTCAATGGTCATAGTACAGAATCGGCACTAACACGTTTTGTAAATGATATTCTGAAATCTTCTGATGAAGGAAATTCCACTATGATTATATTGTTAGATTTAAGTGCAGCGTTTGATACTGTTGACCAATTTATTTTACTACACAGGCTGGAAACTGACATTGGGTTTACAGGCAAAGTCCTTGCCTGTTTTAGTTCTTATTTATCAAATTGATTCCAATATGTACAGAAATGTGCATTGTCAGTATTTAACTCAGTTGGAATCACCATTAGTTTTACTGAATCAGCCTGCAATCTAGGAGTTATCTTTGATTCTAGCATGTCATTTAAAGCACATATTACAAAGTTGTCCAAATCATGTTTCTTCCATCTTAAAAATGTTGGGAAATGAAGGTGTTTCTAAACAAACAGGATTCTGAGAAATTAATTCATGCATTTATTTCTAGTAGGATTGACTACTGCAATGCGGTGTTCACTGGATGTTCAAACTGTTCTTTATACAGCCTCCAGTTAATCCAAAATGCTGCTGCAAGAATTATCACAAGAACAAGAAAATACCAACACATAACTCCAGCTCTTAAATCCTTACATTGACTCCCAGTTAGGTTTAGGGCTGATTTCAAAATCCTCCTTTTATTATATAAAACCTTAAATGACCAAGTTCCGGCTTACTTATCCGAACTTATCATTACTGTACTTATAAACCAGAACACACATTACGATCTTAAGATGCCGATCTGCTTATGATTCCAAGGATTATTAAAATAACAGTCGGAGGTTGAGCTTTAAGCTGTGGAATGGTCTGCCTGCTATGATAAGAGATGCCACTTCAGTCTCAGCTTTCAAAGACTCACTACTTCAGTTTAGCATAATCTGACTAGAGCTGCTGATTAACTGTACAGACTACATCTCTGTTGTTAGTCATTAGCACTAAAACATAATATGATAGTTATAATTTGTTACTAACCCTCAGCTATTCTGTTTCTCTTCTCGGTACTCAAATGTGGCACTTGGTGCCACTACCCACCTGCCAAGTTGTGTGCCTGCCTAAGGTTTAGTCATCTGTGATGGGGGGAGCACTGGAATCATCAGGTAGAGGAGATCTTTCATCAGATTGGCTGGCCCGGGACTGACTCTGTTGTGAAACAGCCAGTAGGGGAGAGGTTGGCTGAGGTCTCCAGGACTCTAAACAAATCTGTATCATATAGATGATAGTTCTGTATTTAGTGAGTGATATAATCTATTTTTGCATCTTCCTTGTAGTTTTTACTGTTACTATTGAACTATTGTATTGTATTCCCAAGGTGGCAATGATAGCTTGGACATCTAGTTGTGTGAAGAGGATTACTTGTGTTTTGGTTTGTGTGTTGTATTTACCCCATTTTTTAATACCCATTGCATGCCCAACCTGTCTGGAAAGATTTCTTCCATATTTTTCCCTGCAAGGGTATTTTTGGATATTTGTTCTTGTCTACTTAAAGAGTCAAGGCTGCGGGGGGCTGTTAAAAATGGCCTATTCAAGTCAATTGCGGTACTCCTTGTGTGATTTTGGGATACAAGAAATAAATTGTTGTTAGACGATGGACCTTTGGCCTAGTCTGAGGTACACAGCACTCTGGAGCACATTTTCATTAAGTATATCTTTGTACTTTGGTCCATTCAGTTTTCTCTCAACCCTGTCTAGTCTCCCAGTCCCTGCCACTGTAAAACAATCCCACAGCATGATGCTCTCACCATTATGCTTCACCTTTGGAATGGTCTTGCCTAGGTGATTAACAGAGCCTGGTTTCCTCAAGACATGATGCTAATCTTGGTTTCATCAATCTGAGAATCCTTTAGGTGCCTTTTTGGAAACTCCAAGCAGGCTTGCATGTGTCTTTTACTGAGGAAAGTATTCTGTCAGGCCACTCTGTCATAAAGTTCAGATCACTGGAGTGTTGCAGTGGTTATTGTCCTTCTGGAAGTTTCTCCCATCTCCACACAGGTACTGTGCAACCCAGCCAGAGTGACCATCAGTTTCTTACCAAGGCTGTTCTCCCCTCATTGCTCAATTTGGCCAGAAGTCAAGCTCTAGGAAGAGTCATGGTTGGTCCAAACTTCTTACGTTTAAAAATGATGGAGATTACTGTGCTCTTGGGGACCTTCAGAGCTAAAGGAATTATTTGTAACCTTCCTCAGATCTGTCCCACGACACAATCCTGTTGGCTGGCAATTCTTTTGACCTCATGGTTTAGTCTTTGCTCTGACACCCAACACCGACTGTGGGACGTTCTCTAGACAGGTGTGTGTCTTTCCTAACTGACAGCAGGTGGGCTCCAAACAAGCTCTGGAAACATCTCAACGATGATCAATAGAATGGGGGATGCACCTGCGGCAGATTTCAAGAGGCAGAGCAAAGGTCTAAATGCTTGTGTCAATATGATCTTTCAGATTTGTATTTTTAATACATTTGCAAAAGTTTCTAAAATACTGCTTTCACTTTGTGATTTTGAAGTATCGAGTGTTGCTTTGATGAGGGAAAAATGAATTTAAACAATTTGAGCGCAAGGCTGCAACATATAAAAATGTGAAAAAAGTGAAGGGGTGTGAATACGTTGTATGTTACCAAGAAGGCAAAAAAATCCAAAATAAATGTCTGCACATGTGTTTAACTTAATAGACTTTTCCTTGCATTTCTTTACTAATTTCATGTCAGTTAGATGCTGTTGTTAAATTTGTTTTCTTTCTAATAATGAATTTCTTGGCATTTGCTTGTGAATTTCATTGTCATGTTTCTGCTAAAATTTCACTTATTAATTAACCCTTTATCAGTAATTCTTTTGCCTCATTCTGTTGTCATTTCCAGAATCTTACTGCTTGTTCCAAAATGGACGTTTTTGACCGTTGGAGCCAAAAAGGTTACAGCTGAAAATAACTACAGAAACAATTGAAAAGATGCCAAAGGATACGACTTGTTCAGTTTGCCAGCTGAGTGCGGTGCTCACACCTTCACCGTGCACATGGTTTGACTGACTGTGTTTCCATCATTTTACATTTATGTCGCCGGCTAATTTAATGGCTAAAATGATAAAATGGATTATTACAGTGATGCAAATATTGTGCTGCAATGGCAGATCAAGCTTATAATCGAAAGTAGTTTTCTGGGTAGACTGCCCATTGAATTATTTGGGGGTCACTGTTTAAAGCAAAGGTCATCCTGTGTGCATTGGGGAAGTCAGAACCACAAAACATCCAGAATGAAAGTGGGATAACAAAATGAAGTCCGCTTTTGTTTGAAGTGTGTGGGTGTGCTCTGTGACTTTCAGGTGAGGAAGACAGAAGCTTCAAGGTGAGGCAGTTCATCTCACTACGGTGCCGAAGAGTGCTGACATGTTACATGTTGATAAGCTCATGCGAGGAAGAGTTTCACTGCGCTCTGTACGCTTCACAGTAATGACTCCATAAATCTGTGAACCTTACAGCCATGCTGCACTAAAACAAAAAAAAAAAGTGGAACAGTGCTGCCATCTTGTGTTTATCTAACTGAAATCTGATTTTTGATTTTAAATAAATTAAACCAATGCCTCCCAAACTTGGTCCTGGGGACCCACTGGGGCTGCAGGTTTTTGTTCCAACCAACTTCTGTTTTTATTTGGACTCATTGGCTAATTAGGTGAACTGTTATTTCCCTGATTCTGTATTTTGGGAACAATATAAAAATGAGAAAACTATGCTTGGCAAAAAAAAAATATATTGAAAGGTAATAAGTAGTTATATGGGAATAATGTATTTTTTTATCTTTTTAACAGTATTTTCATCTTAATTTTCATTCTTCTTTTCCAGGTGTTCTAATTTGTTTGTTTAATCTATTATTTACTAATTAGTGGATCTGATGCTAAAGTAGCTACAGCCTTTCACGATTCAGTGTTGTTTGTCTGGGTGTCTGCTATGTTTGTTTTTAATTATCATTAATAAGATACAACGAAGGGGCCAAACTGCACAGAGAAGGAAAATATAATGAAATCACAAAAGAGAGTTAAGCATTTAAATCTATAGCAAAAATAGAAATATTTCTAAATGTCTTATTAATGTAAAATCATACTGCTGTGCTTTTCTGAATGTAGAATAAGAGAATAGAAAAAAAAAACAGCTAATTAAATGAGATCCGTGTTATCATTTGTTGTTAATAATTATGAATCTAGTTGAAACAAAAACCCGAAACCACAATGGACCCCCAGGACCAAGTTTGAGAAGCACTGAATTAAAAGAATGAATGGAAATGGAAACACTTGTTTTCAGGGTTGCTTTGTCATTTTTGAAGTTCTTCTAAGATTAAGGCAGATCTAAAGAAGAAATTATATTGTAGAGAATTTCCTTCCATTCCAGGATTCTTTTCTCACTTCTTTTCTGCAGGCCACTACATTCAGAGACTCTACACATTAGAAGAGTGTTTGAAAAAACATATGAATTTCTTCTTTTCTTCCCGTTAGGGGTTGCCACAGCGGATCATCTTCTTCCATATCTTTTTGTCCACTGCATCTTGTTCTGTTACACCCATCACCTGCATGTCCTCTCTCACTACATCCATTAACCTTCTCTTAGGTCTTCCTCTTTTCTCTTCCTCTTCCTCTTCTTGCCTGGCATCCCTGTTCTTAGCATCCTTTTCCCAATATACTCAGTATCTCTCCTCTGCACATGTCCAAACCAATGCAATCTCGCCACTCTGACTTTGTCTTCCAACCGTCCAACTTGAGCTGACCCTCTAATTTACTCATTTCTAATGCTGTCCATCCTCATCACACCCAATGCAAATCTTAGCATCTTTAACTCTGCCACCTCCAGCTCTGTCTCCTGCTTTCTGGTCAGTGCCAGTGTCTCCAACCCGTATAACATAGCTGGTCTCACTACCGTCCTGTAGACCGTTCCTTTCACTCTTGCTGATACCCGTCTGTCACAAATCACTCCTGACACTCTTCTCCACCCATTCCACCCTGCCTGCACTCTCTTTTTCACCTCTCTTCCACAATCCCCATTACTCTGTACTGTTGATCCCAAGTCTTTAAACTCATCCACCTTCGCCAACTTTACTCCCTGCATCCTCACCATTCCACTGACCTCCCTCTTATTTACACGCATGTATTCTGTCTTGTTCCTACTGACCTTCATTCCTCTTCTCTACAGATCATATCTTCACCTCTCCAGGGTCTCCTCAACCTGCTCCCGAATGGGGAGGGTTTCATCAGAAAGGGCATCTGGTGTAAAATTTTGCCAGATCAATATGCAGACAACAATACAGATTTTCTAAAAACAGATGAACTTGTTCTTCATTTGATTTTGGCAATGCCACAAATAAGTGCACTGAAACAGAGAACCTACTTGTGTGTCTCTTTTCTCATTTTTGTATTATCCACTACCGGGTAGATATGTTAAATATGATTATTTAAATCTTTCCATGGATTCAAGCACAGCTTCATCAACTGCAGGTCACAATCTTCTCTTAAAAACTGCTGATTTACCTGGACTAGAGTGTAAACCCAACGTTAAGACATATCTTGCCTCAGATCATATTTGAAAGAGTCAATGAATTATTGGCTCAGGTTGTACAAAATGTTTCTCTGTTTTTAAGTTAAAATCCCTAATGCTTTTCCAAGTGGCTGTTTTAAACTTTAAAAAAATTGTTATTGAGATAGCTTGATGGAATTTGAAATTCCCTTGAAAAATAAGTATGTCAGATTTCAAGAAAATAGTCCACTGTGGTTCGAGATGTTTAACATAGATTTCCAAATGTGACATCAACAATAGGTGCTTTCACATTTATGGTGTCTAAAATACTGGGCCATGTTGTTTCCCAGTTTGTCCCATTGTCCCACAGCTTTTGCAAAGTGGCTGCTGGTTGATGTCGTCCCACCCAATTCCACTGGTGCTCAATTAAAACAGTTGTAGCCTTCTGATAAAAATGGCTGCACTGCTGTCAAGAAGATGTGCACCTGGCTGTCTGCAGTGTTCACACAAGCTGTGGTGCTAAAATGTCAGTCTTCTTATCAAGGGAACCAGTGAGCACCACAAACCCACTCCTTGCATCACTACAACACTCTCAGCCTCTCTGATTATTCAGGTTCATTACCTTCTCCTGTGGGCCCACCACCTATTAGAGAGATTGGGGTCTTGTGAGAAGTCTTGGCAGACAAGAACTCGGACACATAAACTAACTCTTGGGACATGGAATGTCACCCCCTTATTGTCCCACGTGTGGATGAGCATACATATGTGAATTCTTTTTTTTATTATTATTGTATTTTTATTAATTTTATTGCAATCCATACAAATCAATCAAGTTTTTACAAAAAGAAAAATTGAGTTAAGGACAAATCGATCCCCACCCCTGAGAGAGAGAGAGCAAGGCAAACGGTGTGAAATTTAAGGCTTGTAAACATACCTAAATTAATAAATTCTCTGTGCTTTATGAGCTTATTTTAAAATATTACTGATTAGATCCTGCCATGTTTTGAAAAAAGTCTGTACGGATCCTCTAACTGAGTATTTGATTTTTTCCAGTTTCAAATAGTATAACACATCGGTTTCCCACTGACTTAAAAGAGGAGAGTTTGGGTTCTTCCAGTTTATCAGAATAAGTCTGCGTGCCAAAAGTGTAGTGAATGCAATCATAGTTTGTTTGTCCTTCTCCACTTTAAACCCATCTGGAAGAACCCCAAACACAGCTGTTAATGGGTTAGGAGGGATTGTGACACCAAGGCTGTCTGAAAGGTAATTAAAAATTTTGATCCAGAATAATGTTAATTTGTTGCAGGCCCAGAACATGTGACCCAGTGCGGCTGGGACTTGGTTGCAGCGTTCGCAGGCTGGATCTTGCCCTGGAAACATTTTGGAGAGTTTTAGACGAGACAGATGTGCTTGATATATAATATTGAGTTGTATAATTGTATGCTTTGCGCATATGGAGCTCAAATGAATTCTCTGCATTGGTACTTTCCACTCTTTTTCTGATATATTAAGTGAGAGATCTTTTTCCCAGTGTCCTCTTGGATCTTTAAAAGGGAGGGATTGTAAAATGATTTTATATATTGTAGAGATGGAGTCTAAGTCCTTGAGATTGAGCAATATTTTTTCCAGCATGGATGAGAGTGCAAGATGAGGAAAATCGGGAAGGTTCTGTTTAACAAAGTTCCTAATTTGAAGATAGTGAAAGAAATGTGTAGCTGGAATGTTAAATTTAGAATGTAATTGTTCATAGGATGCAAAGACGTTGTCTATATAAAGATCTCTAAGCAAGTTAATTCCAAATTTTTTACAGATATTAAAAACTGCATATGTTTGCGAAGGTTGAAAGAGGTGGTTCTCAAGAAAGTAGCAGAGATAAAAAGCGAAATTACTAGAATACATGAAGAACATGCCAGACTACCAAGCGAGACTCTACATAGGAAAAGGCAGGCTCTGCATTCAGAACTAAACCTCCTGACAACTAAAGAAACTGAACAACTAATTTATAAATCATGCAGAAAAAGCATTTGACATGATTAAATGGAAATACCTATTCACTACATTGGAGAAGTTTGGGTTTGGCCTGAACATTTGTGCATGGATCAGATTACTGTATAATAACCCAGAAGCTTCAGTTTGTATCAACAACATTTGCTCAGACTACTTTAAACTAGAACGTGGCACTAGACAAGGATGCCCCTTGTCACCGCTACTGTTTGCAATTGCCATTGAACCACTGGCAATACATTGTTGAAATACTGATCAGATAAATGGGATTAGCAGAGAAGGACTGGAACAGAAAATTTCATTATATGCAGATGATATGGTACTGTTGGCACCCTGCCCAGGATTGGTTCCTGCCTTGTGCCCTGTGTTGGCTGGGATTGGCTCCAGCAGACCCCCGTGACCCTGTGTTCGGATTCAGCGGGTTGGAAAATGGATATGGTACTGTATGTATCAGACTCAGAAAATTCTGTGCCTGCAGTCTTAACAGCACTTACAGAATTTCAAAAGATCTCTGGTCTCAGAATTAATCTGAATAAAAGTGTACTCTTTCCAGTGAACTCTCAAGCATATAATATTAGATTAGACACCCTACCTTTTATCATTGCAGAGCAGTTTAAATACCTAGGGGTAAACATCACAAGTAAACATAAAGCTCTATATCAACAAAACTTCGCCGTCTGCATGAAAAAAATTAAGCAAGACTTGCATAGATGGTCAACCCTTCATCTCACACTAGCTGGAAGAATTACCACTGTTAAGATGAATATTCTTCCTAAGCTCCTTTTTTTTTTCCAAAACATTCCAATATACATTAATAAATCATTCTTTGAGCAATTAGATTCAACAATAACCTCATTTATTTGGAATTCAAAACATCCACGCATCCAAAGAGCGACCCTACAAAGACAAAAGGCAGGAGGCGGCATGGCTCTACCTAACTTCCAGTTTTATTACTGGGCTGCAAATACACAGGCGATAAGAACCTGGACACAAATAGAAGAACATACACAGGCTTGGTCCGCAATAGAAGTTAAATCCTGCAGTACTTCTTTGTATTCCCTGCTCTGTGCTCCAATAAACACACGTTATCGGCAATACACAAATAACCCAATTGTGCTTGACTCACTTAGAATATGGAACCAATGTAGAAAGCATTTTAAGACGGAGAAGCTTCTATCTGTGGCACCTCTGCAAGAGAACCACCTCTTTCAACCTTCGCAAACATATGTGAATTCAATTAATATCACAGATTCAACGCAGAGATGGTTATGGATGCAAACTGTATTGGAGTAGCCATCATATTACCCTGAAGATAAGCAGGGCTGGATGAGTGATTGTTACACAAATACGCTGAGCTTTTTATTCCACAAACCCTTAGAACATTTGCATTACAATTTACAAGCCCGGGAAGGTTCAAGAAGACAGATGCGGACTCCCATGGCATTGGATACATAAACAGAGCCACACAGAAGATAAGTGGGAATCACAAAGAGAGGCACGGCACACGACTCTGGAAGGCAGTCAGGAACACTGGAAGAGTGAGGGCGACTTACAGCTGTGGCTAGTTTCAATATAACTGTTTCTATACGAGGCATTTCCCATACCCATAACTACGGCAAGGTGATTCTTCTGAAAATTCAGCTTTGGATCATTCACTGCTAAATAACTCTACTTCAGGGTGTGTGTTTTGGTTTTTCCATCTTTGTGCTCACTATAGTATTATTTTTGATGTTGTTGCTGAGGGGTGCAATTATGTGCAGCTTGGTGCGGTATCCTCCCTTATTATTTTTCCTTCTTCTTCTGTTATTATTATTACCTTTATGATGAAACCTTAGCTTTAGTATCAGAAAACTTGAAAACATCATCATAAGTGCCTCTTTGCAGCTCTGGATTTCGAAAAATAGCAACATCATTCATTCTGAATCATGAATTCCTTCTCCTCAATGGGACTGGGTGTAGGATGCTTTATAACTTCTTCCCTAACCCTAACTCTGACGTAGGGCAAATTCTTATCCTAGTCTGACTTTTAGTGCAATTCCTAGAAGTTATTCTGAGATGCTTGAAAATACAGACATGCAAGTACAAAGAAAAGCAACCAAATATACCGTGCAAAAAATAAGGATTGGTTGGTTTTGTAAACATAGCAACACAACACTTTGCTATGCCTTTATGTTTGATCACAAACAGTGGGGTATCAATCAGCCTGAGAAACGAGGACACGCTGAATTAAAAAAAGAGAAAACCATTCACACACCACGAGAGAGACAGCCTAACAGATGAATGCTTCCAAAAGTGAATACACAGTTTGCTTATGGGCACTGTTATGGCTTTTCCTTAAATTGTAATGGAAAATATTTTTTCCCTGCCGAAAGCCAGGTTGACAAGCAGATCCATCACTGCTCATTTAAACAATGGAAACAATGAAGAATCAGATGAATGTAGTACATTTTTTTAAAGGGCCGGAGCTGTTGGCTTTTAAAGTCATACTGTTTTTATTTTCCCATTTGACTGGATTACAGAGGAGTCTAGCCATAAGTAGTCCCCAAGGTGTTTAAGAGGGCTCACCTGTCCCATTTGCTGATTAAAAGGGTGTGTTAAACACTACAAGATAATCTGCATTTTTTGTCACACGTGCATCAGATGGTCGCTTTCAGGGTTCGTCAAAGGTAAGCTCTATCACCCCAGGACACCAGGGGGTGCAATTGTTAACCACATTCTTGCCTTTTCCACCTACAGTTCTGAGAAGACACCCAGCGAGGGCAAATGACCCTGGCATTCCGGTCCACAAGCTATAAAATCAGGGTGTTCCTGGAAGGAGGCATCTCATTTGGGAGATAAACAACATGCAGGACGGAGCTCTGGACCGCTGTATGAAGAATCCTTGCCTTAGCCAATGGCTAGTTCTATTTTTGTTATTCTCTGTGCAATTGAACACTGGTTATTTTTGTTTTAAACCCTTTTGAGTAAATGGGGTGGCCCAGTTGGCACCCCAACATTTTGTCTGAGTTCCTCTCCTTACTATCAGTCGAGGACAGCTTCTACATGTATTTGTGAATTCATTTCAAATCATTGCCAAATAGTGTTCTGAATGCCAGTCAACTCCACCCCAAACACCAGTCCGAAACCTAAGTATGGCACCTTTGGTTCAATTCAATTCATATGGTTGAATCTGAGTCAAACGTTATGTTGATAACATCCCCTTACCTTTATTCATCCCAAACACAACAGGTAGCTTTACATCAACATCACTTTTGTTCAAGCGAGTACACACCTAGCATGACAAAGAGTGTCATGGCTACAAAAACTGGCCATGTGGAACAGAATATGTTGACATTATAAAGTGGAGACCCCTTATGGTTAACATGAACATTTTACCCAAATCAGGATCATGCTGAATGTAGTTCATAACTTTTGGGATAAGTATTGACTAATCCCAGAGTTCAATATAATGGAAGTTCTAAATAAGCCCTTCCTGTGTGCTGTGATCATGGAGTGCTGTGATCATGCTGTAAGTGATGGATCCTGTATTTATTATTCCTTTTAGACTTATTAAAATTTTTAATTATTATCCTGGAAAAGCCATTTTATGCTCTGGTTTTTTGATGGTTGAGGCCATTGTGTTTATGGCTGCTATCGCTACATTCACATTCTGTCAGAGTTTGCGGAGCTCTGACTTGTGACGTTTCGCAGAAATGTGATGGCATTCTTGATCTGTTACTTGGTCTGTAAAAAGAGAAATTAAAGGTAAACTGTGAATGTTTTGGGAAAATTAACATCAGATTAAACATATTTAATGTGTACCACTTTGCTCCAAATTAATTTCAATGCCAAAAATGGCATTTCTGGAAGTAAAAGTTTTTATTTTACACAATTGACTAAGGATGAATAGTCAGCATTACTTTACAACTCAGATAATTTGGGTAGCTTTGTTTTCTCCAAATTGTCTGAATTGTAGTTTCAGGGATGCTCAGGCAGGATTTCTGACTTGGAAACTTGGATTTACCATCTGTCCAATAGCACGTGAACACAGCATATGCCTATTACAAGTCATGTGACATATTGAGTCACCATTCCACACCTATATAAGATGGTGGCACTCAGCTTCTGTCATCTGATTACTGGATTCATTACCAAAGCTTATCTAAGTCTTTTTCTATGGTTAATAATAATAATAATAATAATTCATTACATTTATATAGCATTTACTCACTACTCAAAGCTCTACCACACAGGGAGGACCCAGGAGCTAACCCATGATCTACCTCTGCAGCAAGTCTGTGTAAAATAAATAAACCCTAATTGGAGTAGGTTTTTGTGGTTTTGAACTTTTTTTTTCTGACTACAGATTTTTGATCTTCTGGACTCTTAACCCCAGCCTGTTTTCAGATTTTGATATTGCCTCACCCTTCTCTTCTTCATTTTCTGGTCACTTCTATCCATTGCTCCTTCTGGCAATCACACCACCATCACTGTCATGGTTCATCTTCTTTGGTGGTACCCACCTACTTTACTCTGATAACCAACTTAAGCTCTGACCACCTTGACAATTATTTGATTAATTCAATGACATAAAAGTCCTTTATGATGTTTAGGCTGCACCATTCAGCCCCTGCAGGAGGGCTTTATGTGAAGTAATTATGGGACAATTGCTAAGGCGGTTATGGTCTACTTAATAGCTAAATGAATAACTGCTCAAGTATTGTTGCTTTGTGACCTCATGGCTTTAAGCCTCCATGTTTTATTGCTTTACCTGAGTTTTGGTAGATATTTGTCTGGATCTTTAAGAGAACCCTGTGATCCAGGATTGTAAAGATACCTGGAGCTGCTAGGTGGAGTCCTGTAGTCTCCTAAGCCATTCCTGACTGAAGTCATAGTTGGTAGTTCCTTGAAAGAAGTTCCTGGCCAGGGCCAACTAGAAGAAAACTGAACTTTATGTCGGATCAAAGTTCAACTGGCAGGGTCAAGGGAAGCCAGAGGTGGTACAGGAGATGAATGAAAGGAGAGTTTTCTGGTAGTATTTAAGTGACAGAGCACTAAAGACATCCTACCAGGCAGATGGGTGAAATCTGATGTTAGTTCAGCCCACTAAGGGTGTATTTTCTTTTCTTGTCTTCTCCTGGTGTTGTCCTCTTTTATGTGTTCTGTTTTCTTGAATATCTTTGGCCTCATTAGCATCATATGGTCCATATAGTACCCCCCATAGGACACATAAATAGATTTCTAAGAAGTGCACCTTCATCTCCTCAGCGCCTGTATCAGATTTTATCATTCAATGTTTTCCGTTGCAAAAAAAGAATACATATTTGCAATATCTCCATATAAGTTGTCGACTCTAGAGCCAAGTGAAAAAATGAGCATAAAGCTGAAAAGAGCTGTGGACACAGATAGTGAGTGCAGCTTTCAATTAGGGTGACACACATGTACATTTTTGAAGGGCCGTCTCAAACCTTGTAATAACACCTAGGCCTATTGTGACATCAGCATGAACACCCGGTTAATTATTACAATGCTAGCAGGAAGCTAGGCCTTTAGTTTAAGTGAACACAAAGGACCATTGTTTATGTTCTGCTAATCATAAAGCTTTTACATCGATTAAAAAAAAGGCAAACAGGATTGGCCAGAGAATTGGCAAGTTAAGCTTATTGTGATTACAAAGAGAAGATTTGAACATGGGAGGCTATGAAGGTGCTTTGGCTACAAACACACTGACATTAGATCCCTCCATTGTTCCAATTTCATGAGCACAGCCTGAATTGGATGTCAGGTCAGCACCAGACACAAGCATGCACACAACCACACACATACATACCTGGTCAATTGTGAGTTGCCAGTCAACCTAACAGCATGTGGGATTACAGTCATGTGAACACAGGAAGAACATGCTAATGCCACGTAGCAGTGACTCAAACTGAGGATGGGGACGAGTGGAGGCAGTCTGACTGATACACAGCACATTTCCCCTGACACTCCATCATCATCTGCTATCTGCCCTTCATCCAGTGCTGTGAAGATAAGTTACAACCCTCACAACAATGCGTTAGGCAATGGATGGAAGAACAAAACATTTGTAATACTGTACTTCAGTCTCATTCATGTGTTTTCTCTGTCGAGATGGCAAGAGCACCATCATTTGGTTCAGCATTTGACAAGTAGTATGACAGCTATGAGAAATGAAGCATTAGTTTAGTAAGTCTCATGCAATACCATCATGGAGACTGAAATGAATAAAAGCTTTGAAAAGACACACAAAGCTGAATAAACGACAACAGGTTAAACAAGATAGTTTTACCTCGATGGCACAAAGTGAAGAAGTAGGCCATTCCTGAGGAATCACAGTGTGAGTCCATTCAAATTAAAGCTTCACTAAGGAAGTCAAAGTGCTCATCTCATGGGATGAGTGTCCTTTATAACTTCTGCAAGTGCATTTGGCATTTCTTCATTTCAAGCAGGCACGCCACTCCTAGAAAAATCACAAAGTCCAAAAAAGATTCCTACTTTATATTATTTGCAAAAAATATCTGAAGGGCTTCTGCACTTTCTTCATTGCTCTTTTATTGGAGAATTTTAATTGTCTTTGGACTAAACGCCCAAAGTTAAAGGTTTAAAACTATTGTCCCCCTCAGAAAATGGATTGCTCTTGATTTTATTATAATACATTTTGCATAACATCCTGTCTCTAGAATTGTCAACATTGACCCAACTGTTCATTTTCAGGCATGCCAACCAAAAGTGGTGCCTACTTTTCTTTAGTTTGCCTGATGTGGGGGTCCCAGTCAGCTCTTTCTTCCTTCCTTTCATAAGTGTCAGCAACTTCTGCTTTAGTAATGGATATGTTATTTGAGTTGTCTATCTATATCATAAATATTTACAGGTCTTTTCTATAAATGGAGTGCTAACAGGTTCTTAAAATGAATTAAAAAAAAAAGCCTGGACTGGAAGTTTGTGGTGTGAAGTTCAATTCCATATCCACATGGTCAAAATACTTGCCAAATAAGTAATAATAATAATAATTCTTCCTCTTTCTGACACTGCAGTCAAGTATCACTAAAGTTTAGAAATCCCTTGAGCAGTTTATCAGCAGCTCAGGGTCTCTGGACATCTATCTGAAGTGATGGAGTAGACCAAGGGAAAGCAGCGAGAAAATGATGGCAGAATGAAGAAACTGAACTTCCTCCATTATGAAGGACTGCACAACACAACTTTAGGGCTCATGGGATAAAACGACAGGGTTCAATCACAGGCTAGCAGCCATTCTGAAGCTGTGAAAGCCATCTGAATCAATACTCACTAAGAGCAAATGCTGTACATCCATAAGATTTGGTTTCTGCTCAGAACTGCCACTACATGGCCACACTTCAGGCGGAGAAGATTAGATCTAAAGGTGTGCTGGTTGGTCATCCATTTACTTTGAATTGCTGACAAAAAACGACAATGGTAAGTAAAGTTATATCTCCGTTGTCTGAGGGGGTGTTTGTGGTGTAGGTTGACCTTTAGAGGTTTATGGGGTCATTATTTCCACATGCACAGAGTACAATTAAATTTTAACTTGCATTTGCTAATAAAAATACAACACGTTGGAGCCATAATTAGTAAGTATATCTACCCTAACCTCGAAACTTCTGACTTCCTTACCCGTTGTGATTTTTTCATTTAAACAAATAGTTTAAATTCATTTTTATGTTTAATTCATCTAAGAAACTGTGTGTTTGTTTATTTATTTAAAGAGTGCATCATTTCATTATTCAGAGTAACCTACAGAATATGCAGAAGTATGAGGTGCTTTATTGCATTTCAAAACATTGTGCAATTTTCTCATTTAAACAAACACTTCACTGCAAACAGTAGTTTATAAATAGCACAGAACAATAAACAAAAGAATACATGTTGTAACTGCTTTTAAAAATGAATCATAACAAAAGTACAATAAGACATTTTAAAAAACTTAAGGGCCATGGGCGTGGGTGATAAGTCCAACCACAGAAGAAGTGGGGCCATCAATTGAGCAAAGCGTTGGGGTGACTGTGTTTTAAGTGTGTCCACAAACGTCTTGTATTTGACAATTCAGTGAGTGTCTGTTTGAAGCAATGCCAACAAACAGCCTCTTGTAGGTTTTCATTCTCTCCTTCATCTTTAGATTTGAAACTGAAAGACTCCAAACTGCAGAAGTTGCAAGTTGCTTCGGAATCATATCCATTTTCAGTGTCACCCCTTTTTTACATTTTTTGTATACGAAATATAGGGAAAGTATTGTAATCATCCAAAAATTCGACCTCGAGATTTTGATGAATTGCAATGTTTTAGACCTCCCTGAGTCTGATTTACTTTCTCGTTAGGAAAGCATTTTAATCGTCCAAAAATTCGATTTCGAGATTTTGATGAATCCGAAAATACCATTTTTGGAATTTTGTCTGTGTCTGTGTGTGTCTGTGTGTGTGTGTTTGTGTGTGTATGCAAACACGATAACTTGAATATGCTTTCACTTAGGTCAACCAAATTTTGCACACAAGTATTAGGTACAAAACATATATTTCTTTCAAGTTTTTGAGCTGTTTCTGCTAATCAGAAGTGGTACTTTTTTATACATGCAGCTGCAGAGTCCTGTTGATTCAACTTTACTTTTTATAATAATTGTTCAATATATTATTAATTTGATTTGATTTATTGTTGTTGTTTCTTTAATGTACATAATATAAAAACATAATCATTGTCTTGTGGTTTACTCCTCAAATATCCATCCCCATATCTGAGTGTATGAGAAAGTCTAGGGGAGACCCCTCCCGATTTTTTTCATTCTTACCTGTGGTCACTAATGGGGCAGAATCTTTTTTTTTTTTCCTCTGATGCACAATAAGTTTGACTAAGTGCAGAAGAACGTTATCCAATTAGATCAACATTCAGAGGTTTTGGTCCATCCGGGTAACATCTATAACACTTAATGGGTTATATAGCGATGTAGTGTTTGTTACACATTTATTCTTTATACCCCTGCTTATTTTTTCAAATGAACATTTCAATCACTACTATTTAATGCCATGTTACCAATGCAGGCTGTTCTGATTCATTTTTGTGATTTGTCCAAACAAGAAGAAAAAAACACCAGTTACATGAATAAGGGGCGTGTCGCAGAGGTTGGCCAATCAACTGCCTACTGTAACAGGCCTACTCTGATCATGCTGTCCTCATTACAATGTGTTTGTCACTTATGCAGACAATGGGGTTTTCAAGGGATGAATTGTTGGTATTTGTGAGGGTCATGTTTAGCTTAAGTTCTTTTCTTGTCACTCTTCCCTTACAGTACATATTTGCTGTTGACATTGTCCCCTTACTTGAGCTGCACACAAAAACAACCTAAACCTAATCTTGTATAAAAATGGTCGATCAAAAGGACTTTGGCCATTACTTGATGCCAGGAATGCAATCTCCACATGCCACATTTTGGAATTAACCGCTGGACTCTTTTTTTTCTTCACTTGTTGTTAATGAGGAACCCTGGTTAGTTTGTTTTTCTCTACTTTACGATATGTTTAAATTCTGCAGGTCCTCACATGAGAGTTCCAGGTGGTCATTCTGGGGATATGAGATTAATGCTCTTAACAATGGTTGCAGAAATGCTCTCATTTTTGTTAGGAAGGAATGACACCATGAGAGGTTGAACAGATTACGAGGTAGGCCATCCCTTGTACTTTAATCCTACTGAAATGTATCACCTTCAATGAACTGCTGGCTTAACACCTTGAATCACAATCTAATGGAATGCAGAGCTGAGACACCTTTCCTGGCCTCCATTATGATGTCTTCCCATTGTCCACTAGTCTTTTCCAATTATGTGTGGTCATTTGGTTCTCAGATCTTGAGTGCAGCGATGAGCTCCACTTGTTCCGAGTGGTCCACGATCATTAGATTTGCACACAGAAACCATGTGACCAAGGGTTTAGTTGAGCAACGTTCTCAAATGGGCCATGATACGTGTAGCAGTTAGGAACTCTGCATAGAATAAAGCAAAGACTTCATTATACTTTGGTGTAGCTTTCTGTCCAATACAGAAATTTAAAGTGGCCGCTGTGATTAGAATTCCAAGTTCAAATCCATCTTCCAGTTGTTGTTCATGTGGACTCCGCACATTCTAAGTCTTTTTACATTTGTCCTTCTGTTTTCATTTTACTCGTCAGTTCGTCACTTTGGTGACGTGTCTTGTAGAGTTCATGCTGTTAATCACGCTATATAAACTAAAAGCCATCCTTATTACTGGACACTGTCATACATACGTAAAGCGGTTGGCATTGCCTGCTTAAATCTGAATACAGTGTGAAGAAAGGCTTTTTTATTACCAAGTAAATAAATAAATCATCACGCTTCCGACTGATATTTACTCAGCCTGTGGCTGCATGTTGTGTGCCCAGCCTCTTCTGGCACTGTTCCTTCTGGACTGGCCTCTCTCAGACTTCTGTCACGTAGTCCAGGTATCTTTGTGTACTTTATGGTGTGGTTCAAATTCAAGAGGGCACACAGGACAATCAACACTACCTATGGTGACATGGAAAATGGTGGCTCCTATTTGTCATGGAATTGGTCCTAAAACCACAAAGCTGAAGGGCTCTACAGGATTGGGAAATATTGATTTATTAACAGCGTTCAGGTTTGGCTATGGGTAGGTCTCTAAAAAGTTGGTAAGGGGAAGGGCAGGAAGGTTGAGTCAGCCTAAAGTTAGAGAGAACCTCGGCGCTCATTGGTGTGTAGATGGATGCGTATTTAGACAAACAAACACTTGGGCTTCTCCCTTTTTTGGTCAGATTATCAAATCAATCCACTCTTTATATTATAGAACACCATGAACAGCATTTGCCATCACAAGACTACCATGCAATGTCAAATTTACAGGGTAATAATCAAGTTCTCCTTTGAATTTGGTGGAACAACAAATTTGGGATTTTGAATTCTTATACCAGCTCAACATTAGACCAGTAATGACACCAATTCACTCTTTTCTGGTGATGTATATTTTTTTCAACGCTCCTACATGTAACAGTACCTTTTGCTATTAAAAGACAGAAAGCTGTGATTGTCGCCCTTTTGGGTTTCAATATCAGTAGTAAAACACACACGTGGCAGACACAAGAAGTTCACTACTGGTGACCAGCAGCATATTATCATCTGTCCATTTGCTAAACATGTTGATGCTTAGCTCTTAAAAAGGCCTGAATGACGGCTGATTTTAGAATAGAAGACTGGAAGATCACAGAGGGAAACAAAGAGTGGTCTGTAAGATTAGTACTGTTAATTTTATGACGTGTACAGAGTACAGGGAAGTTCATATGCACATGTCATCCCAACATGTTAAATAAATAAATAAAAACAGAACTCCATTTTAATTAATAGAAAAACAAACCTGATGTTCGCCTTATTCCTGTTTCTGTGCTCCCATTACCTAAAATTGTGTCCCGTCCAAGGTTGGTCCCTGCCTAACAAGCAATGCTGCTGGAGTTTGCCCCTGCTCAACCTCGAATTCGAGTGGAGAAAACGGAGTTATGTTAATTCAAAGTTAGTGATTTTTTTTTTTATAATATACAGTACATAAATCATTTGTGGTGAGGGGTCAATGTATTATTTTTTTTGTTTAGCATAGGAACTGAATATGTAACTACGTCTTGGACACATGCCCAGCATAAAGGCTTGTAGACAGCAGCTCATGGAAATTAGATAATAACATCTAAATGTGTTCTTATGTATACTGAACAGATTGTTTTATTGTGTGTTACTAGTAAAATACATAAAATAATAAGTGAGGATAATATTGAGAACAGGAAATTAATTAAATAATGAGTGGATTACACATAATGCAGTAAGACAAAAGAAATAACTACAGTTATTTTTCGTTTGTCACTCTCATTTTACATAATTATGTGGTGTGATCAACTTGTTTACTCATTCCTTCAGTATACAATAATTACATGCAAACAGTGTAAAAATTAATGTTGCAAAAGACCTTTGTGTGTGTGTGTGGGTGGAGCAGTCCACTGTGCTCATGCTCAACCACAGCCACAGTAGTTGGTGTGAATTCTACAGAAGATGTACAAGCTTATAGAAGTGTGATTTGTACTTGGTGAAATGGTGCATGCATATACTTTTACATTTTTTCAGCGTTTCTCATTCAATTCAAGCAGACAAACTCAGCTTTGCGGTACATGCACATTGTACGTTCAAACAAGGAGCTTCCAAACGTTTGCCTGAGACATGTTTTGGCCTGGCCCACTCAGTTTAAGCCACAGCTGCACTCGACTACACGTCCGTCTCACGTCCTGTCCCGGCCACTTTGTTGACACCTCTGAAAATTTACCAATCGAGTAAACTTGCTAAGGAGTCTTCGGTTGTTTTTTGTTCCGAAGACCACACGCAGCTAGTACAGCACATATTTATAGATTGGCATTAAGGCTACACCTACATAGTGCTCTAGTTGAACTCCATTCACATTTAGATTTAGATTTTTTATGTAACCTTGGAGTTTTTATGCGTTTTTTTCAGGTCACTTAACTCTCATCCTGTTACGGCACACATTACTTGATGCTTGTCTACAAAGTAGTCAGTGGACCAGCACTTACAGGTGCCGGTCATAAAATTAGAATATCATGACAAAGTTGATTTATTTCAGTAATTCCATTCAAAAAGTGAAACTTGTATATTAGATTCATTCATTACACACAGACTGATGTATTTCAAATGTTGATTTCTTTTAATTTTGATGATTATAACTGACAACTAATGAAAGTCCCAAATTCAGTATCTCGGAAAATTAGAATATCAATTAAGACCAATGCAAAAAAAGGATTTTTAGAAATGTTGGCCAACTGAAAGGTATAAACATGAAAAGTATGAGCATGTACAGCACTCAATATTTAGTTGGAGCTCCTTTGGCCTGGATTACTGCAGCATTGTGGCGTGGCATGGAGTTGATCAGTCTGTGGCACTGCTCAGGTGTTATGAGAGCCCATGTTGCTCTGATAGTGGCCTTCAGCTCTTCTGAATTGTTGGGTCTAGTGTATTGCATCTTCCTCTTCACAATACCCCATAGATTTTCTATGGGGTTAAGGTCAGGCGAGTTTGCTGGCCAATCAAGAACAGGGATGCCATGGTCCTAGTTTTGGCACTTTGTGCAGGTGCCAGGTCCTGTTGGAAAATGAAATCTGCATCTCCATAAAGTTCATCAGCAGCAGGAAGCATGAAGTGCTCTAAAACTTCCTGGTAGACTGTTGCGTTGACCTTGGACCTCAGAAAACACAATGGACCAACACCAGCAGATGACATGGCACCCCAAACCATCACTGACTGTGGAAACTTTACACTGGACCTCAAGCAACATGGATTCTGTGCCTCTCATCTCTTCCTCCAGACTCTGGGACCTTGATTTCCAAAGGAAATGCAAAATTAACTTTCATCAGAGAACATAACTTTGGACTACTCAGCAGCAGTCCAGGCGAGACGCTTCTGACGCTGTCTCTTGTTCAAGAGTGGCTTGACACAAGGAATGCGACAACTGAAACCCATGTCTTGCATACGTCTCTGCGTGGTGGTTCTTGAAGCACTGACTCCAGCTGCAGTCCACTCTTTGTGAATCTCCCCCACAGTTTTGAATGTGTTTTGTTTCACAATCCTCTCCAGGGTGCGGTTATCCCTATTGCTTGTACACTTTTTTCTACCACATCTTGTCCTTCCCTTCGCCTCTCTATTAATGTGCTTGGACACAGAGCTCTGTGAACAGCCAGCCTCTTTAGCAATGACCTTTTGTGTCTTGCCCTCCTTGTGCAAGGTGTCAATGGTCGTCTTTTGGACAACTGTCAAGTCAGCAGTCTTCCCGCAAGATTGTGTAGCCTACAGAACTTGACTGAGAGACCATTTAAAGCTAATTAGAGTGTGGCACCAGGTGTCTTCAATATTGAACCTTTTCACAATATTCTAATTTTCCGAGATACTGAATTTGGGACTTTCATTAGTTGTCAGTTGTAATCATCAAAATTAAAAGAAATCAACATTTGAAATACATCAGTCTGTGTGTAATGAATGAATCTAATATACAAGTTTCACTTTCTGAATGGAATTACTGAAATAAATCAACTTTGTCATGATATTCTAATTTTATGACCGGCACCTGTATGTAAAGGAGACACTTGTGAGGTCGCTATGCTCCTTCTCAGCCACTCAGGCCTGCTGATGGGCGGTGTTTGGTCGTACACTACCAACTCTCAGTGGCATCAAACCTCAATCCACACTCTTTTCTTGTGTTGCTCCTACCTGTTGGAGTGAGCTGCCCATCTCTATCCAAACATGCTATGACTACCTCGTTGTGTTTAAGAAGACTTTCTTTTTCTGTGAATATCTGTCTAAATGATAATAGTTATGGATGTAATGTTCTTAATAGCTAAGACAGAGTAACTGGTCTTATGTTGTTCTGTTTGTTTTAGAGCTCTTCACTTGAAATGGTCAAGTTTTTAACCTTGTCATGTAACATTTGTTTCAAAACAGTCTCCTAGTTGATGGTACTTGATTATGAATTCTTCTGTTAAGTTGCATTGGATAAAAATGTCTGCTAAGTGAATAAATGTAAATGTAATTTTCTGCCTTTTGCATTTCAGTGCAACCCTACCTCATGCATAGTTGATTTCAGCAAACTGTTAAATGAAATCGCTCAGTTCCTCCCCATCTTAGCTGAAGAACAATTAGACACGGTCTGCAGCAGATTTATTGGTTACCATTCCAGGTAATAACTCAATGATAAAGTAAGATACTCTGTATTTTCTTGCCAGAGTATGGGAATTGTTGTGCTGGGGGATATGTTTGATAGTTCATCACTTGTGATATTCTATCTTTATATGTTCATTTTAATTTTTTTTGTTCGAGTTTCTTTTTCTACCTACAACTCTATCGCCCCACTGCCAAAGCACTCATGGTACTCTCTATGTTCTTTTTTCTCTCCCAAAAAGAATAAAAAACTGTTTCTCCCCTTCATTCTTTACTTTGTAAAGCGTCTTACAAACGTCCTCTTCACTTCTCTTTGCTGCGGAGACCTTTTCTCTCTTCATCCCTCTCATGGGGCACTGTTTATTCCAATTTAAGATTTTGCTCTAGAAATCCAAACTATCAGCATACCAAACTCAAAATTCTGCGCAGACTTTATCCCACTTTCTGTAAGCATCATCTGATAGGCCTCACCGCTTTTGTCAGTTATTTGCCCTTGGTATACCTGGCACTGTTCTCCTCATGTTCTGGCACTGCCATCCTATCTTTTCCTTTTCAACCCACATATGTCACCTACCATGTTGTTTTCTTTCTTTGAATATTCCTCTGTTTCCTCAAAATTTTCTACTTTCAGGCATCTCTATGCTTCCACTTAAACCGTATGTACCGAATGTAAATTATTCTGTCTTCACTTCTTACTCTAGACAACTGGCAGTCCTGATTTAACAAGTTAATACACTTTGAATTATCCGCAGCACGGATGAATGATGCCCTCAGCAATGCAACTGAAACTTGGACTCCTGCTGCTCAGTTTTGTAAATGCTGGTTTGCTGTGGCACCTTGGCTTTGTTTTCTGCCAGCTACTGCTTTTGTTTTTTTTTATCTTTGCGGTTGTGGGTTTTTCATGATTCTTTAACTCTCTTCTTCTGTTCTCCGGTAATTGAAATTTCACAGAATACTTACCCCTTGGACTCAGGCTAGGACAAGGTGGGCTAGGGAGGGCTGAGTTCTTTTCTGTCTTACAGTTGTTTGCTTTTTATATCCTGCCATTTTGTCTTTTTTTTAAATAAAATGTTGATCGCAAAAAAATAAGACAAAAAAAAAGTTTGTATTCAAATAGCATATCTTGACAAAACTCTATGTCAACAAAAATAAATACATAAATGCGTATATCTTTATCATTCTACCCATACTGATCCATTTGATTTTATTCAGGCTTGTGGGATCAAGACAAAGAATTGCATGGACCTGACCTTCCCACTTCTTCCCACTCTGACTGTGTGTTTTTCATGTTTCTGACTGTGATAGCCAACAGCTATGGTCCCTTGGAGATATAGTAAAGAAATGTTAAAATACCACCCCCATATCACCTTGCCCACAAGGCCCAGCTGTATGTCAGAATTTCTACAGAAAGTACTAAATGGTGATGATATCAGGATTTATTACTGGACAGATAACCTTAATGCTTTTAACATCATTCGGCACTTTTCATTTAAAGCTGTGCACTCCATGAATCCAGCACTGGATCATTTTCAATTGTCAACTTTCAATTTATTTTTATTCTTTTAATCTCTTATCCACTTACAAACTTAGAGCTCTACAATTTGCAATATATGAGAAATTAAATGTAGCATTAACAAAAAATACAACGTTGCAAAAAA
>JANRMT010062792.1:49471551-49487388 GCA_026402145.1 Polypterus bichir lapradei
AGATAGATAGATAGATAGATAGATAGATAGATAGATAGATAGATAGATAGATAGATAGATAGATAGATAGATAGATAGATAGATACTTTATCTATTAATACTTTATTAATCATGGCAGCCTCACACCTTGCATACACATTTTTCTGCTTGGTTTTGCAAACGGGTAACACCCAGCATCAAAGCAGTGCTGCTGCTTCTATGTTATTTCCCTTTCTTTTTTAGTTTTGCAGCCATGACACAGGCTTTATCAAATACACCAAAATTCATTGTATTTCATTTACAAATTTAATTCACTTGATTGTAATCATTCTGTAACAATATAATGGTGCACAGAATGGCCAAACTATTCCAAATACCACAGCTGCTTTAGCATTGTTACTCTCAGTGTACCACTCAGAGTATTTTAACCCACTGTATCTGAGTGTGGTATCACAGCTGTACAGCAGCTGATTGGAATGCTCTACAGTGAGTTGTGTCGAGAGTGCAGAGGATTATTGGGCTACAGCTTACAGCCCTGGAGGTCATCTACAGCACACGTTGCCTCAGGAAAGCCATCAACATCTGCTTGCATTCCACTCACTCCTGCCACAGTCTATTTGATCTTCCCCATATCCAGCAAACTCTTCAGAGTCTTTCTTGCACAGACCTCAAGGCTCAGAAACAGTTTCATCCCAAGAGCACCAGTTCATTACTACTAGGGAATCCATTCCCGGACGGGTTTATCCATTCCCGGGAATTCGGGAATCCCGCATGTCATTACCGGGAATCCCGGGCTCCCAGGGATGACACAGTGCACGGGCATCTCACATGTGAATGGTTTTAGAACGACCGACACTTATTTTTAATAAAACTACTGCAATATATTGACACCAATAAAAGACTGACCTCATCTACAAGCAGTTCATGCTGTCATATAAGTACATGTATCTAGTTCAGGGGTGCCCACACTTTTTTGGCTTGCGAGCTACTTTTAAAATGACCAGGTCGAAATGATCTACCTACATTAAAAATGCTATATATGCATGTGTTTCGCCCTAATTCTGGGCTCATCAGGCGTACACATTCACTGCACCCCCTCTCGTGGATCGAACCTCGGACCTCGAACCTCATTTATTTGACAACATGTAGATCGGGGTAATTACGTTCATGGCATTCGTAGTCTGAATCACAATCTGATTGTATGGGTGCATGCGGGATGACCAGTGTGTTAGAAGAAAAGAGATCTCAGACTGACCACCCTGTATGTCAATCAAGTGGCAAATGCCATAGGGAGGATATATGATAGACTAACATTTAAAAAAAAAAAAATTTTTGAATGCAATGCGATCTACTTGCACAACCTTTCCGATCTACCGGTAGATCGTGATCGACATATTGAGCACCCCTAATCTAGTTAGTTGCGGTAATAAGAGCGTAGAAAGCACATGTCCAGCGTGCGGTCGTCCAGGCGAGAGCGCACCTTCATGCAGAGTATGCCAGCTGCTGAGAAAGCACGCTCTGCCTCCACTGAAGTAGGCAGCACAGTCGTCAGATACTGATACACTTGTTTTAAACAACGCCCGCGCTTGCTGTAGATCTGAAACACCGCCATTTCAGCTTTTACTGATGCATCCAGTTTCTTGTCATCATTCTGTGATGGCAAGTTTCTTGGCACAGATAATGCGGATGCAACAAACTGACGCATTGCAATTTCAAGTTGCTGTTCAAAGCTGTTGTCTGACAGACGTCAATGAAATCTGCCCCGTCCCGGCATTCATGAGCTGCAGAGTGCAGACTCCTCCCAGTCCACTGTGCTCAGGCTTAGTGGAAGTCGGGAGACTGACTGCTGCTGGTCTGTTTTTGACTGAATTAATCGGCAACACACTACACCGTGGGCCAAAAAACCATGCCACTTAATTATTTTCAACTATAACTCTGTTATTTCTTGATCGATTTTTACACTTTTATACACTATATATGCGAGCTTGGCCATTCCCAGTTTCCCGGGAATTACAGCAGTTTCATTCCCGGGAATGTGGAAATGAAAAATGTCCAGGAATGAATTTCCTAATTACTACAGCTGCGCCACCCTGCCCCCACATGTTTAATACATATTTTAAAGAATTTCATCACAAAAATGGTATCAAGTATACATCTTAGTATTTTAAAATGGTCAGAGATCTGTACTATCATGAATGTAATGTATTCTGTGTGGCAATCAATAGAATTGGCTTGTATCCGAAGCCTTTAAGTACTATGACTCCTATTGGCTGTAGGGGTTGGACAGAAAACCTATAAATTTACTTGCTTTACCCAGCTTTCTCTCACTCTCTTAACAAACTGATGAAAAACAATCTCACACCATGAACTGAAAGGGACCACACAATGAAGAGCACAGCTCGGCAGCCATAATGAGACAGACATGCAACCTGTTCTGAAGAAAGCTGACCATCAAATGACGCCTTAACTAGAGACATCTTAAGTAACTAACAAGTCCGTGTGCTGCCTGAAACTACACATCACCATTAATCAGGTTGCATAGTTGCCAATATTCAAATGTACTTTGCATATTGTTATTATTTATGAATATTATCAATAATACATTGTTTAAATTGTAACTTAACTCCTGCTTGTCTTTTACTACAACTAATTGCCTGAGGTTATAGATGTGGAAGGGAAGGTGGGGAGAAGTTATATGGTACAATACCTTATAAACAGTGGTAAGTCTGTGAGATTAGAGGCATTCTGACAAAGGCTACATATTAATAATACAAAAGAGGAAAGTAGAGCAATATAATACTCTACCAAGACAAAACAACAATGAAACATAAACTAATCACAAAGTACTGCAAAATAAGTCTGCTAAACTTTTACATGCATTTCTTTCTTTTTTATCAGAAGTGTTCACAAACAAGCAGAGCAGTGGCCCTTTAACTGATGTGCTCAGGGTCCACACTGCGAGCATACAGCCGACTGTTGTTCAGTGTCAAGTGGTGACAGTAACATATTTTCTTGTTAATGAAGTGCATGGTTTATTTATTCTAGCGGGTGATTCAGGTTCAGGATCTAGGATGATTCATCAGTTAATTCAATTTTATTTTTATAAGGCCTTTCACAGTGATCAAAATATTCAAATACAATGCAAATCAACAAATAAAACGTAGGACAAATGAGGCAGATATTTGCCAAAATCCTGAATGAAAAATCAACTTTCCCCCTTTTTAAATTGCTGTTCCTTCATTTATAAGTTGCACCAGTCCCTGCTATTTACTGGGGCAGTGCTTTCACAGCCATGCAGTATAAAGTGCTAACATGGTCTACTAGCTACTGTATTAAACTGCTACATGTAATTGATCAGTTTTAGTCTCTCACTGCTGCAATCTGTGTACACCTCAGACTTTAAATGTAACTCAAAATCTCTAAAAACTCTGCACTTATAGAATTATGTGTATATAATGGGGATAAGGCAGAGTATAGGAGCCAGGTGGAGAAGTTTGTTTCTTGGTGCAGAACGAATTGTCTGAAACTTAACATCAGCAAACCTAAGGAGCGGGTTATTGACTTACACTGCACCAAAGAGCCTCCATGTCCAGTTAACTGTTCAAGGAGGGGATGTAGAGGTGGTCCATTTCTACAAGTACTTGAGGGTCCACATCCGTGACAGCTTGGACTGGTCTCTCTATCTCATGCATCGCCAGGCTTATTGACATAGTACTCTATGGCACTTACTCCAAATCAATAAACACCCCATTCAAACCATTCTGTTTTTTTGAATGCTTTATTATGAGCTGTCTCAATGCAAAGATAGCACTTTTGCTTTACACTGTTCAGGAATTAAAAAATGGAGCAAGAGGGATTATGGTCCAGTGTGAAAGTCAAATAGCATTACGTAATCATTTTCTCTATTTAAATGGGCAACTTCTGCAGTTTGTAATGTTTCACATGACTATGATTTGATTTAATGTTCAGCTTAATACATTTTACATACAGTACTGCACTTGTATTTTGTCCCTAGAGAGTGTGTAAATGAATGGACACTAGGTGGCACTGTTGGGCACCTTTGCTCCAACAGACAGACGCAGGACACAGGTTTAAAGCACAAAGAAGATATTTAATTCTTTTCTGTCTTCTTTGTATAGTGCCTCCAAAGTACAATAACCACAACAATAAAGCACTAATAGTTTTCTCCTTGACACCTCCCAGCAAGCGTTGTCCATGCCGCCGACTCAGGCTCACTTGCTGGGTTCCCAACAGTCCTTTATATAGTCCTTGACCCGGAAGTGCTTCTGTTCTTCTGTCCTCATGACTTCCAAGCACTTCTGGGCTGCAAGGGAAGCATGACCCCCCAGGTCCTTTCACAGCTCCCTCTGGCGGCACCCACAGCACCCAACAGGGCTGAGAAACCAGACTCCAAGTCCCGGTCTGCAAGGCACCGCTACACTACAGGGGAGCTGCCATCTAGCGCTTTAGGGGAGGCAGTGTTCTGAAAAAGCTGCTTTCCCCCGTCCTTCCATCACAGGGGCATCCCGGCCGGGATGACCTGCTGGCCGTCTGCCACAACTGTTACATTTCTTTTTTATTCTGACATAAGCCATCTATGTAATGGTAAACTGACAGAACCGGTTTGCGTTATCAGATACAGCAGATGGTAGAATATCAAATACAGATTTTTATTTATTTATCTATATTACAATAAGGTGTATAGTAACAAAATATTTATGGCATAAATTAAAGAAGAATTCCAAAAGCATACTCAGAAATGCCTGTTCAGAACACAGTAGGGAAACTCAACTGCCAAGTGTTATAATATTACCTAAAGAAGAAGGCCAAATATGTATAAAAAATAGCATATCCAAGACCAAATTATTAACATTTATTTAAGTATTGCAATTAAATAAGGCGAATCCAAAAGCAATCAGAAAAAAATAAACAAAATTAAAAATGTCAATAATCAGAAACAATTTCAGTACACAAAATATCAAAACTAAATAAAAATATTCAAAAGAATTTCAAGATACAAATGAAAGGAACAGAGGAGAAAAAAGTAATTCAATAAAAGACAAAACCAAGTCAGCTAACCAATAATAATTTTCAAAGCATCTTAATAAAAAAAAAAGTAAATCCAAGTGAAAAATGTCAAAAGACCAACAAAGTTAAAAGAAGGGCAGCAGAAAAGGGAGCCTAACAGCAAAGCACAGCACTAATGCCACAGCACCACATTAATGGCAACAGGGGGCATAAATAGTGCTGCCAGTTTATACCTGAAAGCCCTAAACAGACATTTATGGGCAAAGAGATTGGGGCAAGTTTACCAAAAAACACAAAAATATATACTACAATAAAAAGAAGGGAGTTGGGGAAAACAATTACAGAATGGACATAAAAATAAAATGGCTAAAAGTCAAAAGCAGACTCTTAACACCAAAAACAAAAGGGGTGCAACAGAAAGCAAAGACTTTCATGAGGGGAAATTTTAAAACCATAAAAAAATAAAACCTAAAAAACAATTTAAATTGCTGGTGTAGCTTGTTTTCTTGGGCCAATATGTTCTATCGTTGAAATTCAAAGTCTAATCATTAATGAATTCCCCATGCTGCTTTAAAGAACACATCAACCAAGGTGGAAACATGTTCGTCCAGAGACAAAATAGTTACATGGATGAAGAGATGAATACAATTTAAAGAGGGAAGCCAAAAGGAGAGTCCTAAACAAAACCAAACTGTTTTAAGCAGGAATTGCTTGTGTTAAACCAGAAACAAACAAAAAAAAGAGAAAAGTCAAAATACAATACAATGCAATTTATTTTTGTATAATCCCAAAATCACACAAGAATTGCTGCAATGGGCTTTAACAGTCCCTGCCTTTTGACAGCCCCCCCCCCCCAGCCTTGCTTCTCTAAGAAGACAAGGAAAAACTCCCAAAGAAAACCATAGTAGGGAAGGAAAAAATGGAAGAAATCTTGGGAAAGGCAGTTCAAAGACAGACCCCTTTCAAGGTAGGTTGGGCGTGCAGTGGGTGTCAAAAAAAAAGGGAGTAAATACAATACAATACACAGAAGAGAACACAAGTAATCCTCAATACAATATAATAGTGCAACAGAAATATTACAAGTACAAGTCAAAAGTCAGGTTAACAAAGCAGAGGCCCGATATGAACTAAATAACTGTAAAATAATCACCCAAAATTGACCATCTATTATTCCTAATTACCTAACGGGAGCAGCCGAAAAAAGAAGAAGAAGATCCAAACACTTGGATGTTGGAAGACAGGTGCCTTTATCTTAAATACCACTGGCTTCATGATATCATTTGTTGTGTAATATCTGGTTACATGGTAGTAGCAATAGTGTTGACAAAATAATGTTAACTAGCAAACCCGCCGCGTACCATACGCCGCATAATCAGGCCGTTTTTTTTAATGATTTTTAAGCACAGGGAGAAAATTAACATTTGAAAAATCGTTAATGTAATAAACGTCGTCCGTGTTCCTGCAGGAGCATCTAAGAAGACGCATGTTTGTCGCGGATGCGAATTGCTGTATGTAGTGTGTAAAACAGTTTGCTATGGTGCACACGGTCGTGCTTCGTAACCGAAAACTCGGTTTTTAAAGACTGCTTACTTCATTGTGTTTTAACCTCAGTTGTAAAGGATTGTTTTAAGGATCCCATGGGATACCCCTTGCAAACCATTTTACACGCTGCATATGGCAATTCACCTCCGCGAGAAACATGCCTCTATGAACTGTCAACGTGGCTCGGAGGTGCTTGTGGCCTCTACGACAGACGAATACAAATGACGTAACTTTTTTCTGTGTTGTTGCGTCTGAGTTGGTGGGTGTGGCTCTGCGAGTTGTCGTCGTATCCAATGGTCTTGGAGTTAGTGGGCGTGACTTCTTCCTGCGTGCACCAGAGGTGTCTTACTTGTCGGCGGCTTAGTGAATCCACGCCCCTTCCGGTGTGCTTTCCATGGGTGTCTTGCCTTAGTGAGTTATATATATATATAGATAATTAATAGAGACATACTAAAAGTGTGTTTTAATAAAGACAACATTTCCTAAAACACTGCAGAGCATTCATAGCAGCCTTTTTGTCATGTCACACTGACACACTCATTGGCACAACGACACAAGGCATTTTGAGGAATATTAATATTAGCAGTTAATTCATTTTTGATTTTATATTTAAAGATTCGGACTCATACACTAGTTCATCCTGGACGTTTCTAGAAGGCCCACGTTTTGTGATTGTTGTATACTCTGAAGTACTGTATAAATAATAAGTTCTCTAAGTGGAGCGGTGGTTAAAGCATTTTTATAAAGTGTGAAAAATTAGCTCTAAGTGTAAGTGGAAGCCAGAGAAGTGATTTAAAAACCGGAGTTATATGTTCTTAGTTCAAAATTCCAGTTAGGATTATCGATGTTGTGATTTTGAAACAGCGGACTAAAGAGTTGGTAAATCTGTTAATAAAATGTTACTAGACTCGGCTCTTGTATCTAGAGGAAAGTATATTTGCATGTATATAAACTAAACATTGCTGCTTGGATTCCAATAAGAATAAGAATTATACCTCTTGACTGTACAGCTATCATCCCTACATTGTCTCTGATTTATATTAAACTGTCCTGTTTTTTTTGACTAAACTAGCTGTTCTATGGCCTCCTTTCATAGTTTTGAGATATATGTACATGTGAACAAAAAATACCCATGATCGGGTACAATATCTACATAGTGACTGACTTCTTCTGAAAGAAAATGTTTTTGAGAAAAGAGTAATTACATTCATGTGTATTTTACCTATCATGCTCTTTCAGCTCAGGGGGATGCATTCCAGAGACTAAGAAAACAAAATAATGGAGATGAGTCGACTTGTAAAAATCAATGGGGGTCTACAGCAGTTCCAGAATCTGACCTTGAACCTATTTATGAGCGTGATAAAGAAAACGAAGATGAAAATCAGTCCAGTCCTGTTTCTGAGGAGGAGATTCCATTATATGTACAGTTTCTATACAGGTAACAGGAAGACTTCATTAGCATCTGATTGTCAACTCTTAAATATTACAGTAAGATCTGCAGTGTGTGATACGCATTACGCAAATACATCCTGTCACCTGATTGCTTCTACACATTGAGATTTAGCACCGTATACATTCACCTTCAACCATGTGAAGTGTGTACTGGACATCTTCAGAAACAAAACAGACTTTTAAAAATCACCTGTATGGTTCACTTATTTCACAATTTTAACTATAACCCTAGTGAACCTTTTCACTTGTCTATATCAAAACCAGTTTTCCCTGTTATGAATTAAAATAATGTTTTCAGTAACTCTGAACTTATATGTAAATGTTGTGTAACAGATTGCTGTCGATTTCCTATTGAAACAAAACCTTCACAAATGACATCTAAAAATTCGGACATGAGCATCAGTAAATTTTACGCCCTAGGAACCAAATTACCTGATCTATTCTATAACATTTGAGTAATTATCTTTCTGATCATAAAATAGGTCATTATGATAGCAGCTGACGAGAAGAATTCATAAGTAATTGCAGAATTACATATTTGAGGGTTCCTCTAGAGTGCCTCTTTCTCTTGCACAATTTGGTTCAAAAACTGATCAGCACATTTTGATCTCATAACAGGCCATTTTAGCTCTAGACCGTCTTCAAAAAACTGTGACATACAGACAGACAGACAGACACACACCCATCATCAAGATATCAATGTTTCGTATCAATGTCCAGATCCGTTGAAAACCGTAGATTAAAATATTCGCTGAATCTAAAGCTTTCGCTCCTCCACTGTAGACGATAGGTCATGGTAGGGACGGGCACAAAGCAAAAAAGAGAGAACCAGAATGAGTCAGCTCCAAAACTCCTTTTGCAGCGATGAGAATTCTGGTGAAACCGTCAAGTAAAGAGTTACTCCACATGCATGTCATAAGAAATCTCTTCAGTTTATTGTGTTTACAGATTTTTTTTCATCTGTGCAGTCCACAGACCTAATATACATAAATTTTACTTTTAAAGTCAATTCAATATGAGCGTTACATGTTATGATTGAAAATCTTTAAAGCCAAATTAAAAAAACACACTATTCACACACTTAGGACTTTGGATGTGGCACCTTGTAAGGTAAGTAACATGTCTATATTACAACAAAGTTACCTGAGAATAAAGCTTGCTGTGCGACACCAGGAATTATAAGTCACCAGATGAAATATGTGCATACATCTAGATGGGGTAGGGCAGGGGGGTGCCGAGTAAATGTTAGTCCTTTAATGGAGGAGGTGTGGAAGTGGAGGCTGTCCAATGTGGCTCCATTCTCAGAGCTGGCTGTGCATAAGCCTGTCTCAATCCTGGATTGATATCTTTTCTCTTTTTATCACAAAGAGTGTACTTCACACAATATAAGAGAGGTTAGTCATCCAGGGCTGCCTTTTGGGTGTGACTGTCAGTAAATACTGTAAAGCGAAAAGTACAGAATGGTTCTTGATCCAGAGTAACCAGCTGGGCCTGGGCCACTAGGCCTTACAGAAGATGTGTAGGGATGTCTTGTGTTGCTTGGTGCACCATAGAAAAAGGTCAACATTTGAAATGCTGAGCTACATTTCCTTTGGCAGAGTGAAATTACATGAAGAATTTAAATAATCACATTGTTATAAGTCGGAATTAATTACAAAACTGCCCTGAAATATTTGCTGTTCATCATTTCATATTTTTTACAATAATTAAGTACAGTTTTCTTTTCAAGGTAAAATGGAAATCTAATTCTTCATAGATCTATTGAAAAGCTGATTTATAGCTGCTAGTCAGAATCACTTTTTCAATTGACCATAGTAAGTCAATTCCAAGGCAGTAATGTTTATTTCTACAGTCATTTAGGGAAAGACAGAGCTGAGGATTTTCTGCACCCAACTATTGTGCAACATGATGCTTCTGCCAACGTGAAACAGATGTATAAACTATTTGAAGGTAAGACCGTTATTATTATTGATTTTACATAAGTAGTAAAAGCCATCACTGATGAAGACCATGCTTTTGAAGAGCTTGATGGTTTGTATAGTGTTTTTACGCTGATTTTTAAACTACTTTTTGTGTGTGGCATACAGTTTCAAAAACATAACTACATAATATTTATCTTTAAAACACAGACTAGGATATTATATATTTCTTATAACTATTATATAGTTGGTCAATAACTGTTCAGGATGTGTTCATTTTCTTGTAAATGCAACATAGTGATTCCTAAATGTAACATAGCATAACATTCTCAAACCCACTTAATGCAATTCAGAGTCGAGGGGGCCAGATCTTGGCCAGACTTGGTATGGCACAGGCAACAGCCTTTTGTAGGCACAGTCACACATATAACCAGAAGGACATTTTGGAAAGTCTAGTTAACCAAACTTGCCATTTCTTAGGGCTAGTGCAAGAAACCCTATACAGACATGTAGTGAACATACCAACACCAAATGGACACCTTATCTATTGGCAGATCCAGGGATCCATGGGTCTGTGCAGTGGTAGTAATACCCATTATGCCAACATGCCAAGTGACATGGAAATGTAAATTTGATAAATATTTTGGCATGATAATTTTTTATCCAAAAAGAGCTATCAAGGGAAGATATCTGGGAATGACAGGAAACTGCCTGGTCTATAAAGCCCCAAAAGAACACGAAGGAGAGGTAAAAATTCAGAGAAGGAACTGGCATATGTTAAGTGTTGTCAGGAGATACAAAGTCTCAGAACATGGAAACCTAAATGGTGTACTATTAGGAGAAGGCAGCTTCACATACTGTTTCCTGGATCAGCAAGTAGTGTTCTTTGGGGTCGCTATTTTTTACAAGAATACTTAAGAAGACTATGCTCCTGTATTTAAGGGCACAGGGGACCTTCATGTTCACTCACTTGGCAGGTCCACATACTGTATGTGAGAGCAATGCTAAAGGTTTTGAAGATCTGTGAAACGCGTTCAACATATTGTACTTTTATTCTGGTGTTTTGTGGTAGCAGAGACATCAAGAAGGGGAGTTTAAGTACCCTGGTGTGCTTTAGAAAGGGAAGGCAATCTTGGAGCTAGAACGTTTAATAGAAGATAGTCAGTGTTGTGATGTAAGATTTTGCATATAACTTGATAAATGTTTTGTATGTCTTTATTTGTAATTTAGGCGAAGCAATGTAATTTAGTGTTACTTTGGTGAGAGGCATTTGTGTTTGCCCCCCCCCCCCCCCTTTATGACTGTCTCTTTGTAATTTTACGACAGGATTTTGGGGATGTGTCTTAAACCAGTTTGACGAGTGTTTCTTTGCTAAATTCTTTCTCTCATCCCCCACACAAAGCCAGGTTAGTTTAACATATGGTCTTGGGGGGTTGCAGGTGTTAAGATGTTCTATTTCCCCCATTGGTCTGAGGTATGGCTGTTTGGAATTGGCTTGTCTCAGAGGCCTTTAAGTACCATGATGTCCTATTGGCTGTGGGGGTTGGACAGAACATCTATAAATGTACATGCTTAACCTCACAATCTCTCTTTTACTAACCAACATATGATGAAAGAAGCATCTCTTGCTAACCTGTAATGATGTAGAAGTATCTTTCTCTTGTTAACAACTGATGAAGACCATCACACCATGAACTGACAAGAACAGCACAATGAAAGCTGAGCACCAATGATGCCTTAACTAGAGACATTTTAAGTAACTACAAGTCTGTGTGCCACCTGAGTTACACATCACCATCTTATCAGGTTGTATGGTTGCCAATATTCAAATGTACTTTGCATTTTGTTATTATTAATGAATATTATCAATAATACATTATTTTATGTGTAACTTAACTCTGCTTGTTTTTTTACTACATCTAATTGCCTGAGGTTATAGATATAGAAGGGAAGGTGGGGATAAGTTATATACAGTGGTAAGTCTGTGAGATTAGGCATTCTAAGGCTACATATTAATAATACAATAGGGGAAAGTAGAGCAATATAAATTACTCTACTAAGATAAAACAGTCAGTAATGTAATGTGCTGGGCCACTAAAATGGCATTGTCATTTTAAAGTAATTTTTTTTGCTATGCAGCAATAAAAGACTAATGGCAATAAGGTTAGCACAACTGCGCAATGTTAAGAGATTTCAACAATAGGCACATGTAGTCTTTGTTCTATCCAGATTAGATGCTCCTGTATAAATCAGAAACACTACATTTTAAATATAACATAATCTGCAATTACCCTGAGCACATATGGTGGCTTTGTAAATATGTGTGCTGTGGCACAATTACCATAATTCTTTGCTTGTTAGGAGAGCTGAATAACAAAACTCCAACCTGGTCATTATATATACAGTATATACCTGTCTCAGTCTGGTATACCCAACAACTAAGAACTAAGGCCTGATTCAGAATCTTAATAAAGAAGGCCAACTTAAAAATAGCAAAATGACGTAACATTGTGTCTGGATTTAAAAAAAAATGTTAAGAGGAAAAAAATTAAAAGGACCATTTTTCGGCTCTAGTGTATGTTAAGGCACACCAAAGGATTGATTTGTTTATGCTCCAATTTCTAAGATATGTTTTTTTATTTTGCATGCAGGTTTTGCCATACTTTACACATCGTACGTATATAATGCATTTCAGGATTCCAGTGTGCTAAACACAAAGCTATGCATTTATGAAAAAAAAAGCTTTCTTATATGCAAAAGTCTGACTGATTTTGACTGGCTGTTTATAAACTTTGGAGATGTCAGTGGCCAGCATACAGTTTAACAATGTTCTCTGACCATGCAGTACGAAATGAAATTTTCAAGAAAATGTAACATTCTGTTCCTTCGAAAAATGATAAAGCTGAAAGATTAAACATAAAAATAAAATCTTATTTCAAGGATAGTGTTCCACCTTCACCCTTGTTTAATTTAAATATCCAGATTAACACTGAGTTTCACTTTATGTACATACCTCAAGTAGTCAGAGACAAGGTGTGAGCCTGATTCACTTGACTGCTCTGTAGTGCGCCATGCTTTAGGTTTACTCCCAGTATTCTCTTGTGCCACAGGTCAATTTGCGTATCATGCTCTTGCTTGGTGCTAAGCAGGGGGTGATCTTTCTGTTCTTCTGAAGCATGCACATGATAAGATTGTTCAGAATCACCTGAGTGGTTGACACCTCCTTTCTAGTTTTAATAGGCAAGGCCCCTGAATTGGAATAGTTAGCTTTGAATTTCATGAGTTGGCAAGAAACACAACAAATATAAAGACAAAGGAAGATCACTGAACTTGGTCCTTTATGGAAGATTTGAAAGCATATTTAGAAAAAGACCTCATTAAAATCATTGTTTATGCATTTATCCTACTTGGAGAAGTTAAGCACTAATACAAAGCTTGAGGTACACCAGCAAAGATGCTCATTGAACCCTTTCAGCTATGAAACCACCTCAGTGAAACAATGCAAGACAAATTACAGCCATGTGATTGTCAGGGCCACAGATCCAGCACTTTCATGCAACAAAAAGCCATATATAGACAGCCTTAGCCATATATGTTGTCACAATAAGAGTCGAAAGACATCAAAAAGGTTTGTGGTCTGGCTGAAAAATGGGTAAATTAGCTTGTGAGATGTTCACAGGTCTGAGTCCAAAACTGAACTGATCTTAAGGTTGTACAGGCCGTGACAGAAAGTGACGTCAGTGTGACCGGAACCGGAAGTGATGTCATCAGTGGGCACAGAACCAGAAGTGACATCATCGGGGGTTGACTGGAAAATGACGTCATCAGTGAACTCCACCCAGCCCTGACACGGAAGTGCCGTCACCCATGGCCCTGGAAATAAAAGTGGGGGCAGAAAAGAAAAGTGATGTCATCAGTGGAGCCTCCCAATCACACTTGTGTGACAATGTCTATGTCCACAGTATCAAAGTTATCAAATATCCACAGCACCTTTTACTAACAGCAGTAGAAGAGTTTTAACAAGAACAGGCCATTCAGCCCGGCTGGCCTGGTGTTCATACTCCATCGATGAAACTGAATGCAATCAACCAGTCTGAGACTTTAGAAGAATTCATACTACATGTGGTATGAACGTGTTCTGGCCAGTTTAACAGCAAAAGAGAAGCACGGAGATGCAAACATATTTTTCTATGTGACCATAAAGAAAAGATATTAAATTACCACCTGAAAACCTGTAAATGCATTCAATTTCCACAACAAATGTTTGATTTTCTTTATAAATTTACGAGTCAACTTAAACTAAGCTGATTTTCTTGTAAAAATTATAACTTGGCTCAGTGGTCAGAAAACAAGTGTTTTTAATCTCTGAAACATCCAGTGTCCTCTGACCCTCAGTGTCTTTCAGTTTCCATGAGTATGTTACCTGTTATGTTCATGGTGGATTTAGGAAGCACAGAATATCTGAAAGGACTGTCAGAAACCAGAGAAAGGTCAAAACACATGGATTATGAATCCCTAATAAACCAAAACAACTTATTGCGGATATTGAAGGGTGGCAACCTTCTAAGGAAGTGTAGTCGTCTCTGTCTTCTCTTGCACAGAGCATCAGTATTGGCAGTCCAGTCCAGATTATCATCCAGCAGCACTCCCAGGTATTTATAGGTCTGTACCCTCTGCACACAGTCACCTCTGATGATCACGGGGTCCATGAGGGGCCTGGTTCTCCTAAAATCCACCACCAGCTCCTTGGTTTTGCTGGTGTTCAGGTGTAAGTGGTTTGAGTCGCACCATTTAACAAAGTCTTTGATTAGCTTCCTGTACTCCTCCTCCTGCCCACTCCTGATGCAGCCCACGATAGCAGTGTCATCAGCAAACTTTTGTACGTGGCAGGACTCCGAGTTGTATTGGAAGTCCAATGTATATAGGCTGAACAGGACCGGAGAAAGTACAGTCCCCTGCAGCGCTCCTGTGCTGCTGACCACAATGTCAGACCTGCAGTTCCCAAGACGCACATACTGAGGTCTGTTTGTAAGATAGTCCACGATCCATACCACCAGGTATGAATCTACTCCCGTCTCTGTCAGCTTGTCCCTAAGGAGCTGAGGTTGGATGGTGTTAAGGCGCTAGAGAAGTCCAGAAACATAATTCTTACAGCACAACTGCCTCTGTCCAAGTGGGAGAGGGAGATATATCTATGATATATCATTAATTAAAAAAGAACAAATTGGTATTAGTGGGCTCCTTTCAAAAAAACATTAGGGGGGCGCGATTAAAACTGTTATGAAAACTTGGGTTGCAGATACTTAAAGGTTGAGAAACGCTGCTCTAACATAAGAAGAAACGAGAAATACTTTTTTGTGTAGAAGTAATTTTTACCTATATATTTTCCTTTTTGCACATACATATTAATGTTGAACAACCCTAAATCATGTATTTGTTATTAATTATTATGCTTTATTTATTATAGATATTACTCTAGACTTTACTCATAAGTAACAGTTTTGTATTTGTATTTAGGAACTATGGATTCAGAAGAGATCTGGAACATGTTAAGAACAGAATCGAAGTTCAGATTAATTGACTTGGACTTCACTTTTTCACGACAACTTAAAGTAGGTTTTTATTTCACTATGTTAGAGTTCTAATATCAAGTCTGACTGGACAAATAAACTAAAATACGTAATGTTGTTAGATAATTTCTAATTTCACAATCCTTATTTAACTCTTGAATCTAAAGATTGTTCACTCTCACGTCTTGCTCTGCATCATACAAGTAATTTGTCCAGCCAGTGAAATCTGAGTAAATTCTAATTAGCTACAACTATGTAAATTGCTGCTGCTGCTTTATCCAAATATGGCTATATTTCCTTTGTCAGGGATGCCAGGGGCCATGACCCGGCCGGGACGCCTTGAGGGA
>JANRMT010062792.1:49487398-49533577 GCA_026402145.1 Polypterus bichir lapradei
GTGTTTTAACAACATGTCCGCCTGTCTGTGTCCGGGCGGGGTTCACACCTTCTAAAGTTTACTCTAAATGATAACCTTACTTTAGACATACCGATGGCCTTGTACACCTTGGAAGGAGCCAAAAGTTGAGTTTTTTGACAGTGTTGATGCTAGGTGGCACTGTAGCCCCTTTAAACCCAACAGACAGACACTCAGGACACAGGGTAAAAGCACTTGGAAGTATTTTAATTCTTTTTCCTCCTTTTCAGTGCCTCCAAGTACCACAGCCACAATAAACACAAGTAAATCAACAATAATAATCACAATTCTCTCTCCAAAACACCTCCCAGCAAGCGTTGTCCACTTCCTCCCAACTCTGGCTCACTTGCTTGGTTTACAGCAGTCCTTTATATAGTCCTTGACCCGGAAGTCCTTCTGGGTCAGATGGAGGACTTGAATTTTCTTCAGCCCAGATGTACTTTGGAGCTTCCGGGCTATGGATGAAATCCTCTTGCAGCATCCCCTGGTGGCACCCACTGTACACAGCAGGGCTTTGGTATTACACTGCATGTTCCATAGTGTCCTGTGGGAATCCAGGGCACCGCTGCAGTCCAGGGGAGCTGCCATCTTTTGGGGGAGGCAGTGTCCTTAAAAAGCTGCCTCCCCCCATCCTTCCATCGCACGGACATGCTGGCTGGGTTGAGCTGCCGGCTGCCTCTTACAACAGCTACTAGCATTTTCTTGATTTGTAAATATTGTGAAATCATAGAGATAAAATCTAAAACTACTTTGTTTCATAGGATATGCTGAATTTGAAAAGTTCACTTTGAACTTATATTGAAAGTGAGGAGATGAATCAAAGTATTATATCAAATACAGTAAATTTCAAACACTTTTTGTCAGCTCTACATTCACTTTAAGACAGCATATTTATACAGTAAGGAAATACTAAAATCTTAAATTGTAAAAAATATTACAAAAACCTGCAAACACATTTTCCTAGGGGCTCTGTGGGTATAAATTTTTAAGTTACGGTATATAAAAAATGTAACATGTTAAAATTAGTTCAGTGAAAATAAATAATACAGTTAAAGGTTTGATTACACGGAAAGCATATAAATAAGATGGAAAATTCATTGAATGTCATCGTAATCACCTTGACGTGGTGGTGGGACGTATGATCCTTAGTGATGCACAGAACTAGGTTATCTGGTGCTTTGTGCTCCTGGTAGGGTCTCCCTTGGTGAAAGGGTTTGGGCTGAAAGGTCAGACAAAGAATCTTTCAAAATGACCCTCATGACAGTATTCATTAAAAAAACAGTGTAACCTGCTCGGTATAGGGTTATCGGGACACACTTCTGGAGCTAGACCTGAAGATGGTGTTTGTTGGCAAGCAACTGGTGGTTGGACAACCCACTTAACCCAGCCGGGCTCAGCTTGAAATTCAGACAGAGCATCTCATAGCATTTCATGGTGGCAACTCTAGGATCTAATGGTGGACACCAGAGGTGAGGGAAGTTGTCAGACTGAAGAAGGTGGTCTTCAGGGAACTCCTGTCTATGGGATCTCCTGATTTGGTAGAGAGTTACCAACAGGCTAAGAGGACTGTTGCACAATACGAAATGCAAAAAAGCAATGTTTATAAAATAAGTTAGAAGATAAAGTAATTCATAATATTGTTTATGATGAGGCATTAATGTAATTTAACTTTTTATTATGTTTTATTAAGTTTTACTACTAGTTTTTACTACATTTTATTATCCATTGTTATTTAAAATAGACAGTTGTACTGAAATACTCAAGTAACCAATTTTCTCTCGGTAATAACTAAGGATCAAACCATCTTTCTCTCGCGCCCTGCATGCCGTTCTATATACCATCTCTTTAAGTACAATCACTTACTCTAATGGAGGAGTGCTCTGACGCCCTTTGAATGGCTCAGCAGCAAGATAGCAGACTCCTGGTACCCGGCCCCGGGGTTTGGCGAGCAAAGCAAGCAGAGGGCAGAGCCCAATAGTAAAATAAAATTATGCTAACTACCATTAAAAAGGTGCCCATTCTTTTAAATTTAAGATATAAATAATTAAGAGATTGGTAGTCTAGTGTAGCATGAACATTTTTTTAATAAAAATAATTTAAAGGATATCGCCAAAAAAGACGTTACGGTAATTAGCAAAGAATTCCTAGTTTACAGAATTAGCATATTATAAAATTCTCAAACTCACTTAGTCCAGTTAAGGTTTATGGGGGACAGTTACACATCCCAGCAGCTCCAGGCACAAGGCAGGAAACAGCCACTGGCTGGGTGTTAGTCCATCACAAGGACCACTCACTATAGTTTAATTCCTTTAAAAACTTCTTTGAATGTGCTTGGCAAAAACATTAATTTGTTTTCTGTATGTCCTTATTTCGATATAGGGTTGCTGGGGTCAGAGCCTATCCAGGTAGCACTGAGTACAAGGCAGGAACCAGAAATGGATGAGACAGCAGTCTATTTAAGGATACCATCATGAGCACAGACTCACCGATGCTGGGATCATTTACAGCTGCCACCTTCCTATTAGTTAACTCAAATAAAGAAAATATGCTTTTTTGAGAACCCTTCTATAGCAGAGTGAAGAAATTGATATTACACTTTTAGATGAAAAATACATTTTTTGATTTTAAAGAATACCTTAGACTGCATAATGTTAAGGTTGTCAGACTTGCCTGAGCAAGAATCTACTGTAGCCTGTAACAACAATAGTTGTTAATATAACTTAGTAACACAATCTTCATCTTCTTCTTTCGGCTCAGCTCTAAAAATTAAAGGCACACAGAGACTATTTCAAGAGTGCAGTCCCTTCCTCACTTGAACATTGCTAGTCACGTAACAGGCATGTAAACTAGGCAAACTGCAGTGCCTGCTTGTAATAGTTTTTTTTATTTCCCAGAGAATATACAAAAAATGTTAACACAAATCAAAATCAAATATAATTGCAGATGACAAGCTGCCACTTTCAACTTCACTATGGGCTGCTGTGGATAGATTGTAATAGACTGTAAACAACCAAAATGAATACTAACCACTCCAGCTCGAGTAAATGTAAATGTTACTAAAACCAATCAAAAAGACAAGCAGATCAAAAAGAACAAGATCTGCAGGAAACTGTGGAGAGAATGTGATAAATTAGTCTGATTCCAGGTAACTATCTTTTGGGTTTAGTGCACCATGGGTTTTGAGTTATCTCAAATTTCATTTGAATGACATTGATCAAAGAATGTCAGTAAGGTATGCTACTTGCTAAACATCTGTCCTAAGTATCTCCTTTAAAGGCTATGCACTTAGTTTTCACTTTCTGGCCCAAATTTTTTTTTTTGTAATGTTTCATTTTAATCCTCATGTTATTCTTCTTCCATGCTGTTGCCTTTATCTGTTTCCTGTAATCAACTCCAGGCATATTGCACCCTTGGAATGCACCATTAATCTGCCTGTACTTGTAATCTGGAACAGGCCTGAGGCACCAAACAGATAAAATTTTATTAGCCTGCCATAGACTGTATTGTATAGAAGCTTGCTAAAATGCAAAGATTATTAAAATCTGCTCTTAAAGAGCACCAAATATATTTGGCAAAAAATAGCATCCTCACTGTAGCCAGAGATCATTTTCACTGGCTCTAATAAGTGCCCATGTGTTGTACCGTTCCAGAGGTTTTTGAATGGGCGATGAACTGACATAGAATATTAACTTAAAAACTTCCAATTTCTTTCTTCTTGTATGTATACAAGAGCAAACTTTTTGCTGAAGGGGCACAAGCACCTGATTATTTTTAAACTTGGCGGCATTCACCTGTGATGGACACAACAAGCCACTTCACATGTAATGCTATGCGCTACTTTGTAAACGCTGGGATGCTTGGAGATTTTCTATAAAAATGTTGTGATTTTATGTTTATTTAAAAGCACCTCTCCCATTCACCTTTTAAAATTTACCAATTATATTGGTGCATCTTCAAAATCAGAGGCTGGTTTTAAGGGGGACAGTTTAAAGCACCTACTGCATGAAATTGGACACTGACACAGGGTAACAGATTGATGTGTCTCCATAACTTGGCAGACAGAGGTGACATTCTACTGATTTCTACAGTTATTAGAGAAATGAAAAGGAATAAAAGAAAAGTCCAGAATTTTGAAAAATGTTTCCTGACCAAAAGATGAAAAGTACATGCAGTTAAAAACAGCACTTAGCTCCAATAAAGTTTGAGTTGTTAAGTCACCAAAGACTGATGTGTACTACAAGATCATTAATAACTTGGAAAGTACAGGATGTTAACTTAAAACCAGACTCCAGAGAATCATAGAGTGCATTATTCAAAACTGCATTTTGGTTGTAGTGGGGCTAATTCCAAGGAGGATAAATATTACTAAATAGATTTATTACTTGTCAGGCTGTTATTTAATATCTTCCTGTACACTGAAAAAGAGCTCAAAATGAGAAGTTACTAGGAAATGCTCGATTGGTATAAAGCAGTATAGCTTATACTAATCGAATATTTCCTAGTAACTTCTCATCAACATATTGTACACGGAGAGTATATAAATGAAAAATGAACTCATGTGTAACTGGCACAGTTCAGTCATGTTGGGACAACAAAACTCCAAGGATTCAAGTTGGAAACCCATCCGTTTTAGCATTCAAACAAGAAAGTGTGGATGTGATCGTAGGTTTTCATCACTGATCACTGCTAGAAAGTGTCCAGGTTTTGAAACAGCAGAAAATAGGATGTTAAGTCGATCCTACACTCCAATTACATAAGGTCAGGTCAGGGAGCACGCCTGATACAGCGCGTTGCAGCGTCCACTGCATGACGAAACAGCTTGGGATCCTGGTTGGCAACCCCCCAGGCAGACACGCGGTCCAGTCCCACGCACTGGAAATGACCCTCTATATGCCGCAGCCAGGTGTTACATGGACATCCCCTTGGCCTGGTCCAGTCAATCGGGTCCTCAACAATGAGGATGCTGTGAGGCGGATCACCCTCGGGGAATCACTCCACATGACCGTAGTGCTGTAACTGATGCTCCCTTACAATGCAGATAACGAGTCTCATTCAGGACTCTGTGAGGAATCGTTCATTTGATACAAAATCAAATCAGTGGTACCCAAGGAGTACCGAAGGACTATTACTTCAGAGAAATAAAAAAATGGTACCATTTTAGATCTGGCCACTCAAAAGTTATTAGTACCTTTTAAAGGAAACCATGGAAAACAGTATGCAAGAACACCACACCACTCATGCAGATACATTTTTATTGTGATTTATAGAATCAGTCTTTAAATGGTTTGAAAAATATTTTTATTTCCCCTTAGCCAATACAATCATTCTGCCTGTGCAATAAGCAGGCTGCACAACAGAAACACCCAAATCACAGCAGACCACAGTGTGTTCAAGAGGAGAGCAGTTACTAACTGCTGTTTACTGTGACCGTGTATAAAAACAAGTGTAAACGCAGGGACTCAGCTTGCACGAAAAATAAAAAATGATACAGTTCAGAGGATTCCAGGAGTTCTATTTGATGTTTTTTGTTTAAAACAGTGACAATGAGCCTTAACAAGAAGACTGTACATGGCGTAACCCCAAAATGGCGTAGCCCTAACCTGAAAAAAGAAGCTAATTTGATGATCTTCCAGAACTTAGCCAGCCCTATGCAATCAACTTGAGTACCTGTATACCCAGCTGTAAAAAAAAAAGAAAGGCACTTGAGCACAAAATGAAATGTGTTCAAAACTCTGTTCACAAAATGTACCAGTAAAGTAGATTAAGTGCCCTGAAAAAGCTAAGAAAAATATCACACAGATGCTGTCATAAGACATCAGGTGATCAGAGTGAAAAAACAAGCACAATAACTTCACACAGCAGTGTGTATGAGCAGTGCAGCTTTAGTCTTCACACTCATGTGTAAGCACTACATCAGAATAGTGAAGTCATCTAGAAATTATCAAAAGACATAAATCTGTCAGCCTGAAACACAATTGGAAAAACAAAAGATGAATAATAAAAATAAGAAAACAAATAGAAACAGCACAAATATACTTTGAACCTACCATGAAACATTTACAACATCTATTTTTTAGAACATTGGACCAGTTGTGACGTGAACAGGCCATTCAGTCCAAATAATTTAGATTGTCCAAAATAACATCACCAATATATGAAGGCTCCTAAAGTCCTGTGCTATCTGGTCCTGATGATTTGTCAGCCTATTTAATTTTCTTCTTATCCCTTCTAGTCAAATCCGAACCTCCTCACTAAGATGCGGCTCACCATCTAACTGAAGTATTATTTTATGTGCACGGCAACTCTCCCACTCTCCTACCTTTTTGGTTTTGCATGTCTTTCCTAAATAATGTGTATCTCTCTATTATAAAAAAAAATCTTGGGGAGGCAGACTAGGGAGACAAGACGTGATCTTCTCAGAAGACAATTTGAAGTCCCGCGAGAAACACTTTATCTTGGTCCCAGCTCTTAAAACAATGACAAGCGACAAGCAAAACACGCAGCTCGCAGCAGATGATCCAACCACTTCTCCTTGCGTGCATTCAGCTGCCCTAATCCCTTCTCTTCACAACACGAGCTTTAGAGACACAAAGTGGCAAAAAGGACAACGGCTATACAGGCTTTAAAATGATCGACGGGCAGCGTGACAGCAGCTGCCCCCCCCTTCACAAAGCAAGCAGTGTTATACGTCCTGCGAGAAAGAGATTTAACCATGCCCGGGGCCGGAAATAAAGGACAAGTATTGTTTTAACAACGTCACGCAAGACAAGGCAGTGAGCCATCATTTAAAACAAGTCCACAGACAGCTAACCTAGCAGTTGTTGGATTGCTTTTGACAAAAACGCATCATGTGCTCCCAGCTCTTAAAACAATGACATGCGACAAGCAGAACAGGCAGCTCGCCAGCAGCAGAAAGACAGCAGATGACAGCATCTCCTTAGTGTGCGTTCAGCCGCCCCCCCCTTCACAACGCGAGCAGTGTTATACGTCCTACGAGAAAGAAATGTAACCACGCCCGGGGCCGGAAATAAAGTTTTTCAAAAGTTTTTAAAGTAAAAGTGAAAATAATGCATATGTAACAATTCCCATGAAATAACAATCTCTTTAAATTGTATATCCGGTAAACCAAACACAGGGGTGGGCAAGCGAAGTGAGCAGGGGGTGGAGGCCCCTAGTAAATCTATATTATATTCATTCTCATCTCTCTTTTTACCCAGGTTTATATTATTGTTGTTATATCATAATTATGTACAGCTACATTTAAATCTAACTAACTTTATTTACCTAACATTAAAACAAGTAATTTGTAACATTTTATTTATTTTATTTTACTTTACCTTTTAAAAAGTAGACTAGGACTCTCAAAAGATATGTTGTATTTTTGCATTTATACTAATGTCTGTCCCTTCATGTGAAGTTCTACACCTTTGCTGTCCTAAACTCCACGCCCACCTATTCCCTTGTTTATTTTATTGATTTTATTGTAATCATTCCATACAGATAGATCAATTTTTACAAAAAATAGGATTGAAAACAAATCAACACCCACCCCTGAGAAAGAGAGCATGGCCAACGGAGTGAAACTTAAAGCTTGTACAAATATATACATTGATCAGTTTAATAGGTGGATAAACATAAATGGAGAAGAAAAAGAAATGGGAAGAGCATCTACAAAATATTATTGATTAGATCCCGCCAGGTTTTGAAACAGGAGTTGGTCTTGTCCATTACGAGAGATGGACGTCTGAAGAGAAGCTCTGTTAGCAGCGGCTTTATTTTTTCTCTTATTTCTTATTATCCCGAGGTATCCTGTATTTACCCAATCAGTAAATAAACATGAGTAACAAGAAAGGGGGTCAGAAAGAAACGGAAAAGAAACCTAAAACTATACCCTTGTTTAAATAATCCTATATTAACCTACTCATACGCCTCCTCAATACATCGATGCTCCTTAGTTTACATGCAACCAGTCATGACGGAATGAGTCAAATCGGTTCCAAAAGTAGTCCCAATGCTCCATATATAGGGGAGAGTGGGGTAAGTTGAGCCATTGGGTAAGTTGACCCACCCCTGTATCTAGGCAATAGTTTAGATTTGTTGTCATGTAACCATAAATTTTGAAAGCACCCTCCATTTTTCTGCCCCTGTGATTGAAAGAAGCTTGTGGTAGTGTGGTAAGTATGCTGTATTCACAAAAAAACTGTTTTTGCCTTGTCAAAGTAAATTTTTTGCATTTCAGTTATTTTGACTGTAACATGAAAGCTAATTTATCCAGGCCTAAAAATTAATACCATACATGTTGATGATTTACTAGCATATTAAACCATGTGAACCATTTAGCTAAAGGTTAGCTTGAATTGCTAAGCTAGGTAACTTTTTCCAAAGTGGTGGCTGTGGGGTAAAGTGAGCCAGATGCCTTGGGGTAAGTTGAACCACTGGCTCAACTTACCCCACCTTGAAGCTCAAGTAATATTATGTTTAAAATGTCAAAAAATATTTTATTGTGGTATTACATAGCTGTTTTCCCCCTAATGTTTTACTTGGTGAAAAGTAAGCATGCCAAGAAAATACAGCAGAAAGACAGACTGGGGTTCAACACCCTTTGAAGAGATGGAGAGAGCAGCTGCTGAAGTCAAGGCAGGAAAATCCATAAGAGCAGCAGCAAAAGAGAGAAAGAGTTACAGGTCAACACTACGCAGATTCATACAAAAGAATGAGGAAAAAGAAACCCTTTGCTGGGTTTCTTGAACATCTGGTTCAGTACACCAACTGCTCCTCTGACCATCCAATGCTGCTAATCCTTGATAACCACGAGGCCCACATCTCACTCAAGGCAGTCGATATTGCAAAGACAAAGGGTGTTGTTCTGCTCACCATTCCACCCCACACATCCCACCGCATGCAGCCTCTGGACAAGAGTGTGTATGGTCCATTCAAGACCCACTTCAACAAAGCTCTTGATGGGTAAAACAGCCACCATTTACCAGATCGCTGGATGTGTGAATGAAGCTTTCATGTCAGCAATGACACCACGGAATATAATTTCTGGATTTAGGTTCACAGGGATCTTTCTGTACAACCGAGATATTTTCCCAGATGCTGAGCTTGCACCATCCATGGTGTCAGACAGACCAAACCCTGAACTACACTCTCCCACTGTAGTAGATCCATCTACTGCCGATGAGCCAACCACAGCAGATAATCCATCCACTACTTCAACCTCCATTACTTCTATGCTGCCTTCATCAACCTCCCCACAAGGATGTGCATTACCAGGCAACACAGATGTGTGTCTCAGCCACACTGCATATGTGTCTGCAGATGAAATTCTGCCCTTATCCAAAAGTCCACATCCCAGAGCACAAACAAAGCGAAAGCGTGTAAAAACAAGGATCCTAACCGATACACCTGAAAAGCAGGCAATTGAAAGAGAGAGCAAAGAAACTGCAGGGGAAAAAGCAAAGTAACATAAAAGAAAAAGGAAAGCTGAAGAAGAAACAAACCAGGAAGAAAATCACAGTGAGCAGTAGCTCTGAGAGTGATGTTCCCATCCCCCTTGAAGACACATCTAAGGATGATGCAACAGAGGATAAGAGAAGTGAACCAGAAAGCACAGACCTGTTAGTTGGTGATTTTGTTATAGTTAACTTTGCAACCAAACACAGGAGCTACCATTACATTGGCTTGGTTGAGAATCTTGAGGGTGAAGAAATAACTGCAAGATTTCTCTGAAGAATCCGAGGGAGCACAGCTAAAGGGAAACCAACTTTTGCTTTCAAGGAGGATGACGTGGCACTTTTCTGGCAAAGTGAAGTGGTAAAGAAGCTGCCTCAACCTCAAAAGGCTGGAAGAACGGCACGGTGAGAGCAACAATTCATATTTCCCTGCAACCTTGAGGGATGGAATGTGGAGTAGATAGTTAAGGAAAACCACAGTAGGCCTATTCTTTTTTGTGAGTTCGTTACAGTTGTTCTACACTGTTGAAAGTGTTCAATTGTTATATCATCATTTTTATTAAAATATTTTGAACAGTACACTTGCATTTGACTTATTTATATATAGTTTAAAGTTTCCTTTAGGATAATTCAAAATGACAATCAGGTTTAAACTGGAAAAAGTATATTGGTCAGTTTACGCACATGTGGCTCAACTTACAAGTTGAGCCACAAGACCACTTTTTTTCAAGAAGTCACATTTTCTTTTTCATATGTCATGTATGCATTCTTAGCATTTCCACTGACGGGAAACATCCTGAAAATGATGCAGACATTTTGGTTTTATTTACATATCACTTTCCCGTGCCTAGAGGACAGCCTAAGTAAAAAATGGCTCAACTTACCCCACTCTCCCCTATCTGTGCCCAGAAGACTGGAGTCACATGTTAAACATTCTAATCTGCTCAATCTTATTTTGCACTTCTTATGGGTCTTCCTTTGCCATAGTGATCCTTCAAAAGTGGTGCACCCTTTTGACAAACGTCTGTGCCTCAGCTTGGCATCTAACTTTTAAAATTTGAATTGCAAGACTAACAGCCTTCCATTGTTTATGTTATTTGTTCCAGCTTGGACACTGTCAACTTGATCCACCCCTGCCTAACTCCAGATTTCAGAAGCTGTACGGGAGCACTGCTAACCTTTGTATCATACACACTAAAACAAAACAACAAAAGATTACTTTAAATCAGAAAGAATCTGTGCAATCACAAATAATTTGTTGAGCATATGTGCAATCTTTTTGAAGCCTCAGGAATCTCCTTCTTTGCATTATAGCTTAGTAGCTTAGGGTTGGTAATAATAATAATAAGACGAAAATAGGTTACACACAGTTAACAAAAAAACAAATATGATTAAGCAATGTATAAATGCACATCCATCCATCCATTATCCAACCTGCTATATCCTAACTACAGGGTCATGGGGGTCTGCTGGAGTCAATCCCAGCCAACACAGGGTGCAAGGCAGGAAACAAACCCCGGGCAGGGCGCCAGCCCACTGCAGGGTGCGCACACACACGGGACAATTTAGAATCGCCAATGCACCTAACCTGCATGTCTTTGGACTGTGGGAGGAAACCGGAGTACCCGGAAGAAACCCACGCAGACACGGGGAGAACATGCAAACTCCACACAGGGAGGACCCGGGAGGTAAACCCGGGTCTCCTAACTGTGAGGCAGCAGCACAACCATTGTGCCACCGTGCCGCCCATAAAAGCAGATGCAATAATTTAAATATTGGTAAAATGTCAATAAAACCCATAATTCACAAAACAAAGGAAAGCTTTTGATATATTGGTCAGAATACATTTCTATCCTCACCTATGGTTATAAACCATGGTAACGACAGAACAAGTGACTGAATGAATTATCCCACACAGGTTTGCAGGGATCAGTCTTAATGATAGGGTAAGCTAAAGAATATTAGAGAACCTTGGGGTAGAACTGCTGTTTTTTGGGCCATGAAGAGCTAGTCGAGGCTGTCTGGAAATGCAAGAAAGATGTCCCCTTGACATCTCCAATTGAGAAATATTTGGCTCAGCTCACAGGGAAAAAGACTTAGAAGCAGATCCAGAACACCCTTCAAGGATTGTGTCTCTCACCTCAAGGTTAGAGCCCAGAAATTGTACAGGAGCAGCCGAATGCCCTTGTGGAATTTTCATTTTCTTCTCATTTCTTTGTGGGTTGTCCTACCCCATTCCAAAAACATGCAATTACAATTGTAAACTGGTAATATGTGGACGCTGGAATGATAATCCATCAAGAGGTGGGTATCCCCTTGTGTCTGATGCTGGTTCCTCAATTCCAACAACCTTGAATGAGATTAAGTGGGTTTGAGAATGTTATGTATATAAATACAATCACCAATGACAAAATATTTTGTAGGTTAAAGGCTTAGCTGCCATGATGATTTGAACTTTTGGATGGTTGATGTATTAAAAAAAATAACAATTTCTGAAAAAACTGCAGCAAATACAATATTTCCTTAATAATATGGCATTTAGGGCCTTACCTTGTTTACTGTGTGAAATTCTTATCTCCACTGAAGTTATGAGGTCAAAAGTTTAACAATTATTAGAGGGGAATTAAAACTGAAGACAGTTATCATTTATTTTTGTTCCATATCTGCAAATTTGAGATCAAACATTAAAAAAATAATGATTCATGAAAGCACAGAACAAAGGTCCAAGTAATACAGTGAAACATGATAATAAACTTTGACAGGCTGTATATCATTTTCTGCTCATTTGTCATTTACTTATGTCCTAAAAAAATATGTTATTTCTTTTAACTTTAGGCAGCTTATGACAGCTATATCAGAGACATGATGATAAGGAAGAAGCTTAATGTACAGGTAATCTGTCACACTTTAAATGATCTGTCAAAGATTTATTTATGTTAATGGGTATTTAAGTCGTCAATCAATGTCAAAAGTCAAGCAGTTGTATTCTGACTGAAAATTAAGACTTGTATAAAACTGAATATCTTACAGTTTGCTGCATGAGGCAGGGTGGCCCAAGACCAGGGTAGAGCAGATGGATTGGGGGGGGGTGTCTGAGAGAGGGAAGGACACCCACTTTAGTAATCAGAACATTACAATATAAGTCAATGTTAGGAGGCAGGGGCTGCTGCTACAGTAAACCTTTCAATACCTCATAGAGACAGAGGCCACCAAGTACTAAATGGAAGTGAAAAGAGCTAACTGAAGGCAGAATTTATCTGCATATATTTTCTATTAGTAATATTTGAAAGCATGCTGTCCAGTACCATGAAGTTGTGATGGTGGCATGATTCTTTTAGTGGCTGTCATAAGGCACCATATCTTTATGACTTTTCATCACCACTATTGACTCCAGGAATTGCCCAGAAGTAAAGGACTGTGATAGATACTGTGTCTTTTTTGCTCTTCTGATGGGCCTTCCTTTGTCATTGTAATCCCTGGAAGGATGTGCATTCTTTGAGAAACTGCAAACTCATTTAGGATGACAAGAAACAGTGAAAAACACAACAGATATGTAGCCATGACAATCATCAAGTTCTGTTATAGGATACATCAAAATAAGATGACAACATAAACTGCTAGTTAAATTAGAACTTATGTTGTTATACTGTGGGCATGCATATTAAGAAATGAAATGAAGCTGATCAGACAAAATATGAAATATCTTGGGTTCATAGTGTCCGCAATGAAATAAAAGTCAAAGTAAATTCAAGAATAATTGTGGTTTTTTATTTGCATTTTCCATGCATTTTCCACAGCCCCAACTTTTTCTGATTTGGGGCTGTGGAAACATTTTGAGCTTTCTATCTAATCTTTGGTGTCCGAAGTTTAAAATTTGAAGTATAAAGGCTTGGTGAAATATACACCATTGATAAATGTTCATTCTTCTTTGAATTTCACTTATTGTTTTTTTCACGTAAGAAAACTAAATGGCGATCAACTACCGATATTTCAGGAGATCAATTATCAATTGCATTTTTATTTTTCATGCAGAAAATATTCCATTTTTAATTCTTTTAATTAGATATCAGATATGGAGAATTCGTCCACCAACAAGGTGAACATTTTACAAAGCATAAGAAAACAATACTTAAAGCAGCTGGCACTGATGTACATGGCTTCTGAGCTAAACCAAGAAAAATCTCAGCTGATCCTGGCTAATAACCCACTTTCTGAACTCAGTGACTTGGAAAACAGCAGTCCAATCAAATATTTGAGTGACACGTCCTTGTTGAAGGTACTGTATATTCTTTTTTAAATAATGTAAAAAACTTAAATTCTGATATTTACTAAATTAGATTATGACCTAAATTAGCCATTCCATTTTTTGATCTGTTAATCTACCATGGTTATTCATTTGTCACTGCATGTGAAGAATTATTGGACAAATAATTCCAACTATTCAATTTCAAACCAACTTCCAGTATAGGACCACTTGGGTTCAATATGGAAACCAACTCTGTATATGTCACCAATTGGCCAGAGGATACAGTTACAAGAGGGCAGTGTATATTTGTCACCTAAAATAATGAGAAAACCCACGTGAACCCATGAAAAATATGAAAATTCAAAACTCTAAATTTTGCCCAAGTCTCTGGAGTAGTAAGGTTAACCATTGCACAAACATACTAATCTCAAATAATTTTGCAAATATAAATATATAAGCTTTTTTCTTAAAAATGGTGGTTATCTAATGCTGTCATGGCATGCAACTATAAAATTGGTGAAGATAATACTTGAGTTCACAACAACAACAGCATTTATTTCTATAGCAAATTTTCATATAACAATGTAGCTCAAACTGCTTTATAAGATGGCAAAGAGAAAGTTACATGAAAAAAAACAATTACGATAAGGCAATAATATTAAAGAATAAGTAACAATAAAGAAGGTACGGTCAAATGGCCAGGAGAACAGAAAAAACAAAAAAAAAAATTCAAATTAAGATGAAAAAAAAACAACAAAATCTGCAAAGGTTCCAAGGCCAAATGACCAACTACCCACCACTAGACATTCTGCCTAACAGAAATGTTTCTAAATCATTCCTGTTTGTTTCCATGCGTCACATGATAGGATTCTGATGAAGGTGGTCTTGTGGACAGCTGAGACACCCGCCTTCATTCCATTATCTCAGGGGGCTGCATGTTGCCTTGATCAGGTAGTGGTGATGCAGATTGCCACTACAGAAGACCAGAAAAGACAGTAGAGAATAGTGGAGATTAATACAGACGCAAATCCCTGAAGAATATGATAATTCTTTACCCATATAGTCTATTATGAATAGAACTGAAATGTAGCTACGAAAAAGCCAAATTACAATAATAGGCTTTTAGCAGCTTTTTTTAAAAAGGTTCCACAGTATTAGCCAGGAGAAATTCAGTAGGTAAAGTATTCCAGATTTTAGGTGCATAACAGCAAAAGGCCGTATCACCACTTCTTTTAAGTCTGGTTCTTGGAATCATAAGCAGTACTCCATTTGAAGATCTAAGGTTATGATTTGGAGTGTAGGAGGACAGGCATTTCAAAATATAGGATGGAGCAAGATTATTTAAGGTTTTATACACCATTAGTAATATTTTAAAGTCAGCTCTGAATGACACAGTTAAGCAATATAACAATACTAAAACTGGTGAGATGTGCTCAAATTTTCTTTTTCTAGTTAAGATTCTGGTGGCTGCATTCTGCACTAATTGCAGCCAACTGATGTCTTTCTTAGGTAGTCCTGTTAGTGCATTACAGCAATCTAGTCCACTAAAACCAAAAGCGTGAATTTATTTTTCAGTGTCTTGTAAATTTATAAGACTTTTGTCTAACGTTTGCTATATTCCTTAACTGAAAAAATGCAGTTATTGTATCTGGTTAATATGCGATATAAAGTCTAGGTTAGAATCGATGATAACCCCTCAATTCTTTACTTCCACCTGAAAGATCCTAAGAGATCAAGTTATGCTTGCTAATCACTAAGGTTTCTGTTTTTTTCTTATTTAGTTTGAGAAACTTGCTAGTCATCCATTTGGAAATACTGCTAAGACGTTGGCTCAGATAGCCAAGAGCATCAGGGTCATCAGGCGCTATTGATAAAGAAAGCTGTGTGTCGCCTGCATAGCTGTGGTAGCTCACCTTATGCTGTCAGATAATCTGACCTAATAGAAGAACGTCGATTGAAAAGAGCAGTGGACCCAGAATAGATCCTTGTGGTACAACATATTCAATATCATTTATCTCCAAAGTACAATCAGCAAAACTAAGAAAGTAAGACTGAAACCACTTTAAGACTCTGCTGGTGAGGGCCACCCATTGTCTAAGGCGATCTATAAGAATATTGTGGTCTGTGGTGTTAAATGATGTGTTCAACACTCGAGAAAGGGTTATTTTCAAAATAAAAACAATGGAACTTGGACTTCTACACAGCAGGGGTGAAGAAAATCAGTTCTGACCTGATGATGTAAAGACAGCATTGTCTTTAAATAGCCCTTGAAACTTGTAGAGAGTAGAATGTGTTGCAAAGTCCAAAACTGTAAATTCAAATGAGATATGTGAGTAGATACAGTACTTTCACCAGATTGCAAATCTGGTTAAAAAACTATGACTTCAATTGCTCATTAGTTTCACCCCATAGAAAGTCAGAAAGTGAAATGGTGAAATTTGGGTTTTTTACTTGAAATTATATGGGAAACTTTACATTAGTCTCTATAAATAATTTTGTTGTGTTGCCATTTCTAAGGCAATGATGGCAAAATGTTTATTTGTGTTATTTTGTGCAATTTTGTTATATTTCTGTTATTCTTCAGTAAAGTAACATTTAATTGTTAATGATTCAAAATATTACAGCAACAAGAGTCATCTAGAAGGACCTGTGTATTTCCACCCTTAATTTGCTACAAGAAACAGCCTCCAATAATTACAAATTATACCTGTCTAAAGAAAAGTAGGAACAGCAAATCTCATAAAAATCAAAACAGCAGGTAAGCAATTTATATTTTTCTATATTAGAGACATTATTTTCATTTAATTTCTTTTATCCATGTACATATCTCATGTTTGCAGGGATTGCACAATTATGTTGGAGCTAATTAGGGTGGCCAATGTTTTAATTATGTAAGCCATTTTTCCTCTTTAAGAAAACGTTTAGTTAATTAACTAAGCACATCAGTTTCCCACAACTCTAAACTGGATATGTGGGTTAAAAAATAAATAAATAGATTTAGTCAATTAACTCAAGTCTGAAGCAGCAGTCATTTGTTATGAGTTAGATATACACAGAACACATGATGCATCACATGGCAAGTCAAAGGTATGGGTTTGAACCTGCAACCTTAAAGGTTTTCTTATCCAACTGAATTTATCTGTCTATTATTGACCACACTCTTGTTTACAGTCACAGGATGCAAATGTATATTCTAGCAGAAGCCATCCATGCAGAAGGCACCTATCCAACACAAGGAGCACTTACACACAGTTACAGTTAGGTCCATAAATATTTGGACAGAGACAACTTTTTTCTAATTTTGGTTCTGTATATTACCACAATGAATTTTAAATGAAACAACTCAGATGCAGTTGAAGTGCAGACTTTCAGCTTTAATTCAGTGGGTTGAACAAAAAAATTGCATAAAAATGTGAGGGAACTAAAGCATTTTTTTTAACACAATCCCTTTATTTCAGGGGCTCAAAGTAATTGGATAAATTAAATAACTGGAAATAAAATGTTCATTTCTAATACTTGGTTAAAAACCCTTTGCTGGCAATGACAGCCTGAAGTCTTGAACTCATGGACATCACCAGATGCTGGGTTTCCTCCTTTTTAATACTCTGCCAGGCATTTACTGCAATGGCTTTCAGTTGCAGTTTGTTTGTGGGCATTTCTGTCTGAAGTTTAGTCTTCAACAAGTGAAATGCATGCTCAATTGGGTTAAGATCAGGTGACTTACTTGGCCATTCAAGAATTTTCCACTTCTTTGCTTTAATAAACTCTTGGGTTGCTTTGGCTGTATGTTTTGGGTCATTGTCCATCTGTATCATGAAACGCCTCCCAATCAATTTGACTGCATTTAGCTGGATTTGAGCAGACAGTATGTCTATGAACAGCTCAGAATTAATTTGGCTGCTTCTGTCCTGTGTCACATCATCAATAAACACTAGTGTCCCAGTGCGACTGGCAGCCATGCACGCCCGAGCCATCACACTATCTCCACCGTGTTTTACAGATGATGTGGTATGCTTTGGATAATGAGCTATTCCACGCCTTCTCCATACTTTTTTCTTGCCATCATTCTGGTAGAGGTTGATCTTGGTTTCATCTGTCCAAATAATGTTTTTCCAGAACTGTGCTGGCTTTTTTAGATGTTCTTTAGCAAAGTCCAATCTAGCCATTCTATTATTGAGGCTTATGAGTGGCTTGCACCTTGCAGTGCACCCTCTGTATTTACTTTCATGCAGTCTTCTCTTTATGGTAGACTTGGATATCGATACGCCTACCCCCTGGAGAGTGTTGTTCACTTGGTTGGCTGTTGTGAAGGGGTTTCTCTTCACCATGGCAATGATTCTGCGATCATCCACCACTGTTGTCTCCCGTGGACGTTCAGGTCTTTCTGCGTTGCTGAGTTCACCAGTGCTTGCTCTCTTTCTCAGGATGTACCAAACTGTAGATTTTGCCACTCCTAATATTGTAGCAATTTCTCAGATGGGTTTTTTCTGTTTTCGCAGCTTAAGGATGGCTTCTTTCACCTGCATGGAGAGCTCCTTTGACCGCATGTTGTCTATTCACAGCAAAATCTTCCACATGCAAGCACCACACCTCAAATCAACTCCAGGCCTTTTATCTGCTTAATTGATAATAACATAACGACGGACTTGCCCACACCTGCCCATGAAATAGCCTTTGAGTTAATTGTCCAATTACTTTTGAGCCCCTGAAACGAAGGGATTGTGTTAAAAAAATGCTTTAGTTGCCTCACATTTTTATGCAATCTTTTTGTTCAACTCACTGACTCACTGACTGGGCGGTCTCTTGGTCTGGAATCCCTACAGATTTTATTTTTTTTCTCCAGCCGTCTGGAGTTTTTTTTGTTTTTTCTGTCCCCCCTGGCCATTGGACCTTACTCTTATTCGATGTTAATTAATGCTGATTTATTTTGTTTTCTTATTGTGTCTTTTATTTTTCTATTCTTTATTATGTAAAGCACTTTGAGCTACTGTTTGTATGAAAATGTGCTATATAAATAAATGTTGTTGTTGTTGTTGTTGTTGTTAAAGCTGAAAGTCTGTACTTCAACTGCATCTGAGTTGTTTCATTTAAAATTTGTTGTGGTAATGTACAGAACCAAAATTAGAAAAAAGTTGTATTTGTCCAAATATTTATGGACCTAACTGTAATTGTTGTTCTCAGTCAAGGATATATAGTACTTTTTTTTTAATACATAAAATATACATTGTTCTCAGTATAATATAATAAGAAGCTTTGGGTTGCTCTAGGGAAACAGATGAATTGAAAATGAACAGATACCATTACTTGCTTCCTGAATAGCTCGTATTTTTCTCACACTTCAGTTAATCATTACATGTTGTGGAAATCACATGCCTTGACACAGAAAAAGTTTTGGGGCAGACTCCCCATATTCTTGAATTATGGCTGAAAAATAGGCAAAAAGGGTAAATGAAAAGTTGTTACAGATACAAGTCCAAAACAGGACCTGGAAGTGGTGTCATCGGGCCCAGAACCAGAATTGACATCATCGAGTTCAGGCAGAATTTCCATGGTTTGGTCTGCAGGGACAAAAGAGAAAGGATTATTGCACACTGCCATCCCCTGGTTTGGCATGGAACTACCTTCTTTTGATCCTTTTAGCTGCTTCATAATGCACATGTGTGTGACAATGTATATTTATAACTTGTATATATAGTGCTTTGATTTGATGTTTTGCATGTGTCAGAGGTGGCTGGGGTGGCGACCCGGCCGGGACACCCAGGAGGACCGGAGGAGGGCTTGCGCCTTCCCCAGACCATCTGGGGGCGACCGCCCTGGTTCCTTTGGGGGCCACGGGTACAGAGCTTTGAAGATCCACCCTGTTGGGGCCCGTGGTCACTGTCAGAGGGTGCCCCCATGCCTTTGGAGCCCTGGACCTCAGCACTTCCGCCAGACCAGGAAGTGTTGGGGGGAAGAGGAGCAGGGACACCCGGAGTGCTTCCAGGGATACAGCCAGCACTTCCGCCACACGGGGGCGTGTCGATGGGAGATTGCCAGGAAGCACCTGGAGCACATCCGGGTGTGAATAAAAGGGGCCGCCTCCCTTCATTCGAAGCGAGAGTCGGGTGGAAGGGGACTGAGCTTGCTGGAGGAGGCAAGGAGGCAGCCTGAAGAGGAAGAAAGGCATTGTGTGGCCAGGACTTTGGGGACTTGTGGGGTTTGTGTGGCACTTGACTAACTTGTAAATAGTGTAAATAAACGTGTGTTGGGTGAAATGTACGTGTCTGTCTGTCTGTGTCCGGGCCAGCTTCCACACATGAAAAGTGCTAATAAATTAATTGTTTATTAAATGTACTTAGCCATCATGGCCAAAATAAATGTGCAGTCATGTAAAAAAGTAACATTCCCACTTACAGTTTTATTACATATACTTATCAGGACTAATATCAATCTAGCTCTCATCGTGTCCTAAAACTAGATAAAATGAACCTCAGGGAGCAAACAACAAATAACAAATTTCTTTTTTTAAATATTTAGTCAAAAAAAGTAATCACAACAAGAGGCTGTACTTACTTTTTCACCACTACATGCACATTTACAAATCTACCTCACATTCATCCATCCATTCATTATCCAACCTGCTATATCCTAACTACAGGGCCACGGGGTTCTGCTGGAGCCAATCCCAGCCAACACAAGGCACAAGGCAGGAAACAAACCCTGGGCAGGCTGCCTGCCCACTGCAGGGCACACACACCCACCCAACATCCAAACTCCACACAGGGAGGACTCGGCAAGTGAACCCAGGTCTCCTTACTGTGAGACAGCAGCGCTATCACTGCGCCACCATGGTGCCCAACTCACATTCATTGTTTTAAAATATTTTTGCCAATTTTTAGGATATTAGGTGAGGGAGAACAATGTTGGCCTATTCCAGGTTACGTAAGCACACTCATAAGCTAGATACAGTTTAGTGTCTTTCCCAAAATACAGAAAGTGGGACTGTCTGAAAGATGGATGGCACAGAGGTTTACCTAGAGGAGCAGAAACCAAAAGATGACCAAGAAAAATTTTTCAGATATTTGCAGAGTTTTCCATGTGTCTCATAGGATGTTATTTTTTAGTTTTGTAAATGACCACTTGCAGAATGAATTAAAATATTCAAATGCAAGCTGCATGTATTAGAACAAGCAGATCTGTGTTTTCTTCCATTCATATAGTACTTGACAGAAGTACAGGTTAGGAGACAGTGTGGAGAAAGAGAAACTCTTAGCAAAGATCCAAAGATGACCATTGGCAATACTTGGCATGCCAGAGAGGGCAAGGGCTTTAGGTGGGCATGTTATACTTTGTTTTAGAGAACATACAGATTAGCTCCAACAGGTAAAGAAACTTCAGAAAGCTCCTATATGCTGGGGTTTATTATTATGTGTCTGAAGTCTCTACACACAAAAAAAGACCATTATAATACTTATCTGACACAGGACTAAACTATTTCGGTTAGAGTCAGTTAAGTTGTCTTCCCACTAAAACCTAGATAAACTACAAAATTGTAATTCAAAATTACAGTACTGCTCCCAAGAAAACCATATGTACTATGGTACTATGGAAAAAAATAAACATATTTTCCTCGGGTTACTCCAGTTTTCCAAGCCAAATCACATTAAGTGAGTGTGTTAACTTAACAGTCGATGGTAAATTTCCCTTTCTATATCATAACTTTGTATTATCTTTAGAAAATGAAAGCTGTAGTTGGGCAGAAAAGAATCTAATGTTAGCAAGGAAAATACCTCAAATTGTTGACTCATTTCCCTTCTCATGTATTATAGAAACCCCATGCCAGACTAGTGAGCCAAAGCCTTGCAGAGAGCTGTGCTTCTGTTTGTACACAGGCAGCCAAATGGCATCCCAGGTGGCTTTGGGCTTTTTGCTGTTTTGTCTGCCCAGCCACCATACTAACCCCCAGGAGAGGCAACTGTCTATCCATGCAGATGATAACACCTTCTACACAGCACTAAAAGATTTTCTTTTGCCTCATACTGAATTTTGCCTGAAAACTGAATTCAGCCTTGTTCCACATATCCTGGTATGTTGAATGGAGGGTTTATACCCTGTAATGTTGCTTAAATTTGAATTGTGGTTATCTTCTGTAAGAATTTTTTTTAATTATTATGAATTTAAAAAAAAGCTGTAAACATTACTATTCTAGCAGTAAAAGTTACTATTCCATCATTCCCCTGCAACCACAATAATGACACAAAATACAATAATTTTGAAAAAATGGTGTGTATAATCTCTTTCAAGTGAGGGAAACCTCACTTTTTAGAACCCAACGTGTTAGAAGAAACTAAAACAGAAAATGATTAGCTGTTCCAGAAGAACTAGTTACTATAGACTACTTTGCTCTTGTCTAAATTATAGAGTATTTTGCCCACTCCTTCACCTTCCAAGCACCACTAAAACACACTCTCTCTCTTTTCTCATGTTTCTTTGTAGACTCCAGGCCCATCCTGTGTCTTCTACGCATTTGCCACAAATTCTACCTGCTCGGGCATTGCTACCTGTTAAGGAGGCTGATTTGAGGTACTAAAAGTGGTTTCATGGACATGCTGAAAACAACACTTAGAAAAAGTTAAATAGAAGTGATTCCTAATATTTGTAACTTCTATTATCTGTCAATTTTCTGTTCCATGTATCCAGTTCAGAGTCATGGGCCCTGGCATCTATTAACGTAACATGCACATCATAATATCAATAATGTTAAAAATGTAATGTAAGACTGAGAGTGCAATGTCCTTTGATGTCATTCACAATTACAGTACATTATAAGAAATGTATGTCATTTCTTAAACTATGAATAGATTTATAGCAGGATACTGTACACTTAAAGCATAAAGCTTGAATCTCTCTTGTTAAAATATGACAAGGAGTATAACTCTACAGTGATTAGAAATCTGGCCTCATAACTCCATTGCACTGGTGATCAAAACCCAAACCAGCCATTGCATTTAGCTCACCAGCTCTGTTTTTTTCTTTTTTTCAGCCTGTGTTTTCCCTGATTCCTTTTAGTTCTTCTAAACCTTAAAGAGGTGAATTTTAGGCATCGGGTGTACGAAAGCAAGAATATGTTCTGTGACTGAGAGACCATTGTGAAAGCTGATTAACAGCAGAGTCGTTATATGCACAGTAGGTTTTGCAAGCTTATAAAGAAAACAGAATAAACAGACTTAGAGGATCACTCCTGCTTTACACTTGATGTTCTAGTACAGGCTGGAAATACTCATGACCCTGTACCAGACATAAACAGTGCCAGAAAATACATTTGTAAATGAACAGTTAAATATTAAGATATGTATGTAAATCCAATAAATGGTATTAATAATTAAGGTGGAACATGGAAAATTTTAACTCAGAAAATTGATTAGATGGATGAATGAATGGATGTCAGGACAGTTGAATGGAGAAATAAAACAATATACAACATGGTTTTAGAGAAGAAGTTACAATTGTAAAATCTGAGGGAAAAAAGCAAAAACACTCTGAGCTGTGTGGTTAACCTTTCTCGTAATCATGATTAGCTAAACTTCAAAGTGGCATATTGATTCTGTATTTTTTAATATCTTTACCATTGAAATACTCGGTGGTGGGTATTGCGTTTCTTAGACTCAAAAAGATAGTTGTGACTTGCTGAGAAATATTGAGAACAACTTACAGTACATACCAATGAAAACAGTTAGCTGCGGCCCTCAATTGGTTAAGGTGAGGCAGGCATTGCAGTACTCCTTACTTTTCAGTCAAGAAAGAATGTTTAGAAAAATCTCACAATGATAAGATGGTAAGAAGGTACAAAACATGATTCTCTTAACTTGGATCTAGTAAAGAATTATGTCTTTCAAAGCAAGTAATTCAGCACTTTCTGTCACAATGAAAAGTACTTTAACTTTCTGCTTCATGGCTAAAGGTGAAATAAAAAAAATGTAGCAATGATAATATGTGGACATTTCAATGTGTAAATTCTTGCCAAGACTGTAATGGCAGATGCATTGCCTCTTCTCTTATATTGCTCTTGCTTTAACTCAGTAAAAAAAGTACCCTTCCTGACAATGCTTGACTGAATATATCATAGCATGAATTATGGTATGTAATTTTAAAAGTTATGCCTCCTTTGAATTAACACTGCATACATTTAAAGTAAATTTGCTGGACTTAAAATGCTCCGGGTGGGTCATGCAATGTTTTCTTAATACTTAGTGTCCTTATGCTGATGTGATTTAAGTAGCATAGACTCTAAATTAAAGTCATATACATATACATTTAAATATTGTTAGGTAGACAAACAAAGTGAGTGTTATCAAATGTTTAACAATTAAATATTTTTACTAATTATTTAATTTCAGGCACAGTGTACAGTGTAGAAAAAAACAGTAAGATTTCTTTCAAAGTCAATGAGTGATAGATCAAAGACAGAAGAAAAATAAGTTAAAGGTTTGTTCTCAATTTTTTTTTGTTAGTTAATACATGCACAATACATTGTTGAATGACAATATCAAAGACTGGCAATATTCAGCAGGATGATGTAACATGTGCTGTCCCCGACTACACTTATGAGTGACCTTGATTCAGCTATCAGTTGGGGTGCCTTGGCTTGGTTTTTATATGTTTGATGATAAAAGCTGTGTTTTTTAACCACACAGTATCTCAGTTTGGAAAGTTCTTTATAAACAAATTATTGGTAATGTAGTATTACACCATGTAGTTCTAGAAAAATAAACATGCAATTCTTTCCTGTTTAAGCAGTTACCGGTACTGTATGTATAACTGATTTGTGTCTCGTTCAGATCAGACATCAGCAATTTCTACTAGATGCAGTGAAAGCATCCATTTCAACAGCATCAAGGTATTTGAACCTGTCCCTCTGTCTGCACTCATGGAGACATCACCGATAAATTCTCTTACAGAAGGAGGGCTCAGTTATGTCCAAGCACCTCAATGGACTATGACTATTACAGCAGAAACGTATTACCAGAAAGCATCTTATGTACATAGCTGCTATATGCCTGTCACTAAACTGGCACGCTTGGGCTGACCTGCATGGCTTGCTGCTGCCGTAACCCTCACCAGGAGGAGATTTCAGAGGATGAAATGAGAGATAGAAAGCATCTATTGCACATATTAGTGTGTGTGCTTTTATTGTCATAATTAATTTCTTTACTTTTGTTTACCAGCCTATTTTATTATATACATTCCTGTAGTATTTGTACTGAGAAATCAGAGGAAAGCTTAAAAATGGCACAAAGTAAAAAATGTATTGTTCTGCTCAACCTATATGAGTATGTTTGCAAATCATGTGCAATTCTCACATTCTCTGTTAGTTAACACATGCAAGTTTAAATTCTACTGCAATATGTAAATGTGACAATATGGAAGCTATAAACCTATTTTATACATTTCATGACTTTCTTTATTTCTTTCTAAATAGTAGCAGTGAAAATTAGCCTACATGATTTGCATTGTAAACCATCATTAAACTTTTTTCATGTATTTGATAGGTGATAGAGCTCTTCTAAACAGTGGAGATGTCTGCCCATGTAGGGTTTCATATGTACAATCACTTAAAGAATATTAGACCAAGTAACAGACTACTTTTGTCTAATACGTCTAACAGGATAGATTATTTAATTTTAAATGGTGCATTAGAATTCAATATTAGGAGGACAAGACACTATCAATAATCTGTTGTGTGGATAATGATATAAATGTGTTACAGAACTAATCTCTCTGTTATAAAAGAAAATCTTGAGACAAGACTATTGCCAATAGATTTTTTCAAGTCCTGCCCTCATCTCAACCATTTATGGTTAACAGCCCATGCCCACGGTCTTCTCACCTGTCATTTGTGTGAATGCTTTAGTCAGACACAGTTCCTGTGCTCTCAGCTCTTATACATTTTGATGTTTTCCTTATTTTAAGTTCCCAATAAAAGAAAACTTATTATGTCCAAATCTTATTGAAGAATTACATCCCTAAGGGTTATCAACAGAAGAAATGAGTACATGGCCAATTCTAGCACTGAGGAATGATGAAGTCAAACGAATTAACACGAAAATTGTCACAGTTACATGGCAAATTGGTTAAATGCGTATTAATAGACTATGCCGAAACAGTTGGTGGTGATGGTGCAGAAGATGAAAACATCAACTTACAATATCCCATAGAATATCTACAACTATTAACACCGTTCAGTCTTTCACCTACCGAATTACTGTTGAAAGAAGGATGTATCGTAATGTTATTGCATGTAACATTTTAACAGGTGATAAGAAAGGTAATATAGTACATCTTCCGCAGAAAACATTAGACACCAAAGGAGATCTTCATATACCATTCATATTAAAATTTTTACAGTTTTCCATTAGAATAGCTTTTGCTATGACAATTAACAAATCACAGGTGAAAACATTCGAAAAAGTCGGTTTATTTATTAGAAAGAAAGAAATATAATGCAACGAATATCTCTAACGCAACATGAAACATAATTTTCTTTCAATTTATTACATTTTACAATTTTTTACTATTGTTAATTACTTGCTGTAATGTAAAATAGTTAGGTCTGTTATGCATATGTAACAATTCCCATGAAAATAACAATCTGTTTAAATTGTACATCTGCTTCCCCATACGCGAGTGGCAGAGCCGCGAAATGGCTGGCGCGTAGCACCCGCCTGGGGTTGGCGAGCGAAGTGAGAAGGGGGCAGAGCCCCCTAGATCAGATAAAAAGAAAAGAGGGCAGTACAATGATCTGTATATTACAAAGAGAAATGTCTAAGACTGAATATACCTGTTTAAAAAACATTTTACTCATTCACTTCAGTATGACACATTTCAGATTTCGTGAAAAATTAATGCAAGTGGAAATGCTCATTATTAATGACCCAGAGTCTACAAAGAAACTCAGTAGTTTGTACTGTTTTAAACTACTGCGTACAGAACAAGAACTGTAATGATATAGCAGCAGTGGCATTCCAAAGCAAATATATCAGATAATCACAATAAAATTATGCATCAGTATATGGTATGTCACCAATCCAAATTACTCTTCTCTCAATTAGAGGTGAATCAAACCACACACTGTTGCTAGCAAAGCCTTTACTTTCCCAAAGCCTTTTCTTCCAGAAAGGTTTGTACCTAGTGAACTGTAAGTAAAATATAAAAAATAAGGCTTTTGGATAGCAAAGGTCATTATAGGAATTACTCAGATGGTACAGTGTCATTCATTTGCTTTTCTCGAACACTAGCAGACACAAGAACATGCAAGTGTAGCTAGTGACTCCAAGGAGTCTGGTATCTGCAGTTTGGAGCTTCCACCCTTGAGCTCCAAGTCCCTGGCAGGGATGGGCAGATCGATACCACAGTAATCTATAATTTGAAGCTCAAACTGTACTCCTTTGGTAGCAAGTACTATTAAAAAAATATTAATTGTAATTTTTTCTTTAAGATAGGTATAAAGATTCTTGCAAAGACATAGAATGTACTACCACACTTTCCACTCACATGTTTTGGGATGAACAGGTGCACAGTAAGAAAAAAATCTCATAAACACACTCCCCTCGCACAGCACAGACTGTATTATGAAATACCAAAGGGTAATTTCAGCTATTCAACAACGGAAGACCTAAAGCATTGCATTATATGGTACTACCTTTCACAAATGGAAAATAATACAATACAATCAAGTATTTGTAAGAAGGTGATTCAGCACATTGGCAATAAAAGCAATCCATTTAAATTTTTAAAAAGCAAACATCCATCCATTATCCAACACACTATTTCCTAACTACAGGGTCACGGGGGTCTGCTGGAGCCAATCCCAGCCAACACAGGGCACAAGGCAGGAAACAAACCCCAAGCAGGGCTCCAGCCCACCACAGTAAAAAGCAAACATGACCAACACAAAGAAGTGGAAAAACATTAAAAAGATGCACATCTGAAACATAGTGATATAGCACTGACTGCACAAAGTTTTCAAAGAGGCACAATACATTATCCAGGAAGCTCTGTTGCTAGCATAGTTATTTAGACTAAAGTTTACTGGAAACTTTTTAGTAGAGTTAAAAGATTTTGCCATTTACCACTGATTAATAATTATGAAACATATAGCCTGTAATGTAAAGTATCACCGTCAGAGGCTTTTGTCATAGGTTCTGCCAATGGTTGTAGTTTGAGAGAAAAGTGTTTTTTTTTTTTTATTCTAATTAAAAAGCAGTGGACATTATAGCCATATGCATAAATAAACATGTTAAATATTAACACTATGCAGAATACTTGTTAACTTATATAAAGATGAAAAGTTTGTCTGAAAAATAAGTACTCTAGTAAATGTAAAAAAATATTAATTAGTTTGCCACTTTTCTGGGTTTAACAGTATTTAATAACAATAACCTCTAGCATAACAGAATATAATTTTCAAACTTAATTTTGTACTATTAAAATTGTGCACTGCTGCCTCACAGTAAGGATACCAGGGCTTGTGTCCCAGGTACTCCCTGTGTGGAGTTTGCAGGTTCTCTCTGTGCTCAAGTGTGTTTCCTCACAGTGCTTCAGTTTTCCCTCATAGTCCAAAGACATGTAGGTTAGGTTGACTAGCAAAGCTAAATTGTCCAGTGTGTGCGTGTGTGTGTGTTCACCATGCAATGAGCTAGCACCCTCAACAGGGGTGTTCCTGCCTTCTGCCCATAGAGATGAAATTGAATGAAGTATAAAAATGTCAACATGTTACTTTTTCTAAATACCAGTTTAAAAGTCAAGCAAATGTAAAGCTAATATTTAAGATCTTTCTCAATAAAACAGGAGGGCAGTATGTAATAGTAAATGGAAATGTGAAAATATTATTTGTTTTTTGTAAGTGTTGCTTTTTAAGGCAATTAGTTTAAGTACTTTTGTGAAGTGATTTGCTTTTTTTGTATGTACAAAATTATTAAATGTTTATGAAAACACAAAAGTTGTTATTACCATTATTGTGTTTTTTGTAATAAATCTGTTATGGTGACCTTGAGCTTGTGTAGTGATTTTAGTTAATCTAAAAACAGCATGACCTATACCAATTAATGTCATTTAAAAAAAACTATCATTATCATTTGAAAAATGCTCAATGTTGGTATCAGAAATGGTGATAAATTACATGTATCAGTATTGATTTCAAAAATAAGGTTGCCATTAATCACTAGTACCTGTAAATGACTCAATGGAGAGTCATTATTATTTGAAATATGGGTATTCCCAGCACAACCCTAATATTAAACAATGTAACCGGGCAGGGCTCTGGAGGTCCACAGCTAGACTCTTTTGGTGCCCTCTGGAATCATCTCCACCTTCTTGGAGCTCTTGTGTGGAGGCTCAGGCCTCCAGATTGCAGACATTCTAGATTTCGCAAATCGAGCAGGCAGAGCAAATCTCCTAGTGAGAGGGTAATAGCAAGATACTCAGTTGTTTCATGTAGGAAAATTGAGCTCTTGCAAGACAAACCCCAACCATGCGACATCTCAAATAAACAATGAATAAAGATATTGTATGAGAACATTGTTTAATTAGTTAGCTGAAGAAAACTGAAATGGTGATCTAATAGTAATGTGCAAAACGATTCTTTTTTGTGATTCAATCCATTTTGTTGAGTTCACTAAAATGATTTGAATCACTGATTCGTTCACTTCAAAAACAATCTATATTCTAGTGTAGTTTAAAATCTAGAATAGCATTAAAACTGTGTAACAACTTTAACCGCCAAAGTAATTCACACATAATTGTATAATACAATTGTATTAATAATAATAATCCCCTTTGTTAAATTGACAATAAAATTTCAACAATTGAAAGAAATCGTAGAAATACAACCTTAGAATATTGCACACATCACAATAAAACTGTGAGAACACTTAAATATGACTAAATCAATTCAAAACTGACAATACTTTTATCTCCCGCAATATTTCCTTCTTCTAGTTCAGTGTACTGCAAATCTCTACTCTTGTCTGTAATTTGTGAACGAACTTGCAATAGTTCTCCAGATCAGTAGAAGGCGTACTGCCGATATTATTGGAGACACTCTGTCAGAGTGAACCGATCAATGGGCGGTGCTTGGTATGAGCTGCCAAGTCAGTCATTTGCTAGTTACCGTCATGAACCACGAAGACGGCGGCCATTTAAGTGACGTTAAGGTGATAGCTCCGGACTATCACGGCGTGGTATATAAAACACATAATGCACTGCAGAGGCTTCGAAACGATTCGTTATTTTATGTCCGTGAACATTAAATACGTTCTTTCAAAGACCAACACATGTATAAAAGAACTAGTTTGTTTACTGCACATCACTACGATCTAATATTTTTCCCTAGCGTGAAATGTAAAGCCTCGTGACAATTACGTCAACAGCGGATTGGTCAAGACTAGTTTATCCCATTTCATGTATAGTGAGTGAGTTTCTAGTGCTTACGCTGTGGCGAATGACTGTGCGTGGCTCCGGTTTATATTGAAACAGATTAACACAGCTTATGGAGTTGTACTATGAGGAACCGAAACGAGTTTGGTGGAAATAGTTGAATAGCACATTAATACACCTTCCCCTGCGAATATCACACGTTTGTTAACCTGGGACAACGATTTGCACTTTTCATCTGTGCTCACAGGGAAGCCGCAGAATTGTTCGGAACACCGCAACGCAGTATTTAAGTTGTTCAACTTGCTAAAACATCCCCTATCCTATCTTATTCAACAAGAGGTACCGCATCGCCTTGCAGCGTTTACAGCAGAATTTGCCGCTGGTGAATCCACCTGTTTAAAAAGCAGATCGAAACGCAGATGAAGATGTTATTTCGGAAAGGCGTGTTCAAGTAAAATACAATGCATTTAGAAAATAAAATGTTGAAGTCACATAGAAATTACGTAGCGATTTTGTACAATTGTATCATGAAAACTACCAGTACAAGTCTAAATCTTGTGCGCATCCATTAAAGCATTTGAAAAAATAAACCGTACGTAAAGCATGTCAGAGCTCAAGGTGTTAACCAAGACAAGGAGACAATACACGAAAGTTAGCGCCTACTGGCTCACGCCGGGAACCCTCCCTACCCTTTGATCGCCACTGTGTTCCCACCCCTAAATAATCCGTCCTCCAATCTCCTAGCAAACCGACTACAACTCTTTCCATTGATTGGTGGATTTTCAACTTCCGCCATTTTCAAACCTCTTTTGATATCAGTTTGAAATAATTCAGCCCCCTTGTCATACTATAGCAATTGTTGATAACAATAGGGTAGATCCGGTTTTCATAGTTGCATTGTTTATGTCGCAGTTTTAGGTGTATATTAATTTTAGGGTAATTCGAACGGAGGGGTCGCAAGCAAATGGAAGAAACGGATGATTCGAGAATCAAAGACGCAGAGGCGGAAAATTTGAGGCCGAAACGGAAATCTGGAAGCAAATGTAGAAAATCGTCAATCAACACCGAATCCACAACTCCGGAAAACTGCAATTCTAAGCGGTGGGTGGAAAAGCACATATCATATCGTGTCATGTAGTACGTGTAATTAATCCCCGGTGAACTGTACTTGGAGAAATTTTCGCAAAGATTTTTAAAAACCCGAGGTTCAAAATGTCACGCGAGGCTTTCCTGACGTAGTTATCCAATGAAGATGTAGTTTTCCCTGTGTTTGGCTTCATTCTAAAATAGTCAGCCTCCTGCAAAGGCGATACTCATTCTTGCTAGGTTCACTGATTGTTAACATCTGTCATAGTAACACATTTCAATTGAGTACCTCAAATTACACATTTTTCGACATTTGTCACCTGCCTCACATCGTTGTTTAAGAGCACACAGCACTAACGGTTCCCTAAGGGAAACTTAGTGACAGGTTTAGCTGATCATTTTTTCTCTCAGGATCGACCTTCCTGTTACGATAGTATACATGGATAAATACTTTTAACAGCATAAAATGTTAAAATATACTGTAAGTGTCAAATGAAAACAATCATTTTTATAAGGTTGGACCCTTAATTTCTTGCAGTTACTATACTTGTATAAATATGATGAAACGAAGGCCACCGTCTGATTATAGGTGTCTGATACTGTAGGTTCTTTAATAAGAAGACGTGTAAAAAATTATTTGCAATTTAATTGTATGTTGTGTGCCTGTTGTATTAAATAAAAAGCAAGGAAGAAATTAATGTTATCGGTATGGTAGGATAAATGGTGATTTTTTTTTCACATCTTTTAGTGAACAACATTTTACAGTACTTTTCTCAATATCCTGTGTAACTGATTATATTTGAAAAGCAAACACGATATTAACATAAAAAACAGGTAATATTGTAAAGCTAAGGAGACCAACAGTTTTGTACAGTCAGTGAGAATGGGAATGAATTCAAAATTGGAGATAAAAAAACTGACCTGAATCCTCTGATATCTAAGAGTAAAAGCTCACCATACTTTGTTGTTCTGGTTCATTTCAGGTCCTCTACATGTATTCACCACTTTACTTTGTCTCAGATCATTCTGTCTAGTTTTGGCTTTATTCCATTTTTGATAAGTGTGGTTCTGGTATATGCCTGAAACTGGAGGAGGCCTTCTGTTTAATTGATTTTATTATTACTCATGCTTATGCTTGAGTGATTCTGCACTGTTGTAAAAAAAGGAAGAAACAGCAGCACATGTGTCGTCACTTAGCTTTGCAAAAACAGCGATATCACAGGGGAAGTGGCCTGGCAAAGGATATGCAAAATGGAAAAGCTCAACCAGACTAACAAGAATTGCTTGTTTTATAAGTTTAATTTGTATTACTTACTTGTGTGAGGACTTTGTAAAGCAATGTGTGGTTATATTTTTTGTTGATGTAGTGTGAATTCTGTTCAAATCATGTAAGTTAATTAGATCACTGACACCTTTTGTCCTGAGCAGAAAAGTTAGAAACTATGCTGGTATTGTAAGTCATGCAATGGTAACAATTACTATTCTGGTAAGTTATCCTGGCAACATCATACGCATAAACTTGAAATTCCTTTGTCTGTCTACTGAACACAATAGGAAAACAGATGAAAACTCACATGGATGTGATGTGCAGACTCCTCACAGACCACATTTGTGTGTTGGATTAGAACTTCAGTCATTGGAGTAAAATTAAATCAATTAAATTGACTTCTAAGTATTACAGAGTATGTAAAATTAAATGAATGTATAAAATAGAGGAGGCAGGGGTCTGAGGTGCCAAATAATTGCTGAGGTCTTTTCCTAAAGCATCAGAATCTCAGACTTTGAAAGTCATATGTAATCTGAAGAGCTATATCTTAAGTCCTATAGATGGTTTCAGTGGTCCTAACTGTAAAGCAAAAGATAGTGAGAAGATGCGAGTAGCAGTATATGTCCTTTAGTAAATACAGGTTTTGTTAGAATCTAAAAAGTGGTCAAATATAATTTTTATAAAAACCAGTAACACAAATGTGTTTACAAACTTACCAAAGCCCAAGATGTGATTCTGCAGAAACCAACTAAAAAAAAAAAAACAGGTTTGTTTAGCATTAACAAAAGCAACAGTTAGTTAAAGCAGTGGTTCATTGGGGGTCCCAGTAAACTTCCAATATGACCAAAATGATTATAAAATAGCAAAATACATAAATCGCTACTGTGTCGGTATCAAAGTTATCTTTTTAAAGCATACGGCTTCATCAACGTACAAAGCATGTTACATACGGAGTGCAATGACTTGTCAGTTTTCTCAAAGACCCACTGATACTGATTGTATACCTATATAGTTTTAACTGGATGACATTTCTGCATGTCATTAAAATGCGTCTCCACCATCAGCATCATGTTCAGATACAGTCTGGATGGACTCCCCACATACCTGTTCCAGTTAGGGGTTAAGTCATTGCTTGCATTTATCAGCGTAGCATAAAACATTGGATTGGGAGCTGGTTTCTTGTGATGATCCTACAAGTATAAAGTGAGAAGAAGGTGACGTACTACACTGCCACAAACAGCTTATCACAGTGCCACATATTTGGCAACCTCATGAAGGAGATGGTAGACATCACATATGTCGCTGCTGCCATTCCACTTTTTAAAGCTGCACAGATATCAGGGCTGGCTTTTCTGCGGCTTACCTGCTACCACCGCCCTACATAATGCTTTTGATTTTTCTACTGACTTGTATATGAATAGAAAACACATTTACATTTCAACTCATGTTAAATGTGGCTGTCGCTGATGGAACCACTCCAGTGCTGAATCCAGAGGATAGTGAAGTAGCTTATGTAATTAAGTTATGAAAAAATGCCTGTGGCGACTAGTTCTGCATTTTAAAAATTACTTTTTTTATTTTCAGAAATACACAATTATTTTATGTTAAATGTACTTAAACCAAGTGAGTAGTTATCAGCTTTTGTTGCTTCCATATATCTGCACTGACCAATTTAGTATTATGATAATTATTGGTTATGATTTAGTTCTAAAATCCCTAAAAAAAATGCCAGATTGTCATATGAATAAAATATCACTCATTAGTAAAATTAAATTTAGTTTAATAAATATATATATATTTTTTTAAATAGCCTGATAATTTCCTATTATGCTTTAAAAAACATGGCGTGTAAGAGCACTGGTAGCAAATATGCTTTTGCTAATTTAAGCACCTTTGTCAAGACTGCGGCAAAAGTACAACAGGGTAAATATCATGGGTGGTCCTCACATCTTCTAATGGTACGCTGGGGCACCATGGAGGAATAAATGTTGGGAACCATTGGGTTAGAGAGTAAGCAAAGGTTGGAAGCAGGCTTATTCTTTAATTTTCGGGATGGAAATATCACATTGGGCGTTTCTGCAGAACCATGTGAGAAGACACCAGTTAAAGGACATGGTATCAGTTACTTGGTTTTTGTATTTATTGACATGAAATATTGCACTAACCTGTGATCATATTTATTTAGCAAATACCTCTGTCCAAGACAACTTACAAAGCAAGTTAAAATTTCAACTGAAATCGTGTAACATATGCAGAAAAACTATGGGTTTTATTATACATTTAGCAATAATTCTGTTATTCCTAAATCATACCTATTTTCATAATTTGGAAATATTCTAGTATGTTTGGTAGATACGTTTGGTTAAGGTACCTTTTGAAGGTGGTGGACATAAATTCCAGTTATTTTATATACATATTGTTTTTAAAAGATTCTAGCCCAGAAAGTTTAATGATTTGCTTAGGTTCTTATCTTGACTGTGAGGTGTGTTGAACTGACAAACTTGTGTTATAAATTTCAGTCTTCTAGCCTGTACGGTATGCTGCTTGCCTGATCTATACTGCTAATCGTTCTATATTGGAAGCTAATAAAAATCAAAGCGTTTACTATGAATAGCTGATTATTATGTTTAAATTAAATAACATCTTTTTTGTTTGGGGTCAAACTAACCCCGGCAGCTAAAAAACAAGAAAATGGTTCAAACTGGATGTGTTTTCAACACTATAAATTGCTATTAATATTTATGTGCTGATCATTTTCTTCCATATACTGTATTTAGTCTTTTATTTTGCATAACAATTCATATCTTTATACAAAAAGCATGCAATTTATAGTTCACTGCTAATTCTTTACCTGAATAGATTAAAAAGATAAACTTTGTTTTTTGTAATATTTCAGTAATAGTTTTCTTGAAATCGTGAAAGTAAACAGTAATTAATTGTATTCACAGATCACACCAACAATAAAATAGTAATTATGTCTCCCGGAATAATGCAATTAAAAAAAACAATAGATCACGTGAAATGAACAATGTCTTGCATATTCTAATCATCCAGCATATTACTCTGCACATAAAGTACTGTATAGTGTTTAGGTATGTACTCTTTGCAGATATACAAAAATGAGGTGCTAGTCTTATTGTCATTTAGGTCGGAGGCGATCTATCACTGTATAATCTTTTTGCTTGATGACAGAACAACTAAGACTCTCACAAGGAACAGCAGTTTCAGAAAATGAGACAACAGAACTACAGTTAGAGTGGGTTTGGGTGTCTCCACTTGAATGTCCCTCACAAATAGGCACAGCCACTGATTTTCTTGAAAGGCGTCATCCTCCTGCAGTTTGAATTCTCACCAGGGCCTTTTGTGGCTGCCAAAGGAAGATCCTCCTTTGATTCAGTTTTCTACTCTCCCAGTATTTGGTTATTTAATTTTGTATAACAATGGAGTTCTAGTTGCTCCCACATCAACAATGTTGTAGAAAAGGACAGGATGTCTTATGCTAGCATTTACTTGTGACCTTGTACAGTTTATCAATATCACTCTTTATTTAATTGTAATCCAGGACAATTTGTGGCCTTCTGTATTTTGTGCTGTTCAAAGTGTCGTCTTTATACAGCATACACTTGGAGCAGCAAGGTACCACACTAATGGTTTTAACGATAGCAAATGGTCATGTTTATGTCCTACTTTAGTTTGTTTCAAATTTACTTCCTGAATTGGCAGCTACAACAGAAAGGAACCACTCGTTCTAGAGGTCACATGGGCCAGGGATTGTAAAGAAGGAGCAATTATTCAACTCAGTTATAGCACACATTCGTTTTTTCAACAAGTTCATCATATCCTGGGAAAGGTGCTATATACATAAAGTGTATTATTATTATCATTCTTGCTGATCAAATCTTGTTTGTCTTTTACCAAAGCTTATGCTTTTACAAACCTGTGAAATGTTTCCTGTGACATTGTAGTCGGCAGTGTGGCCTACATAGCTGGTGTTAGTAGTCCATGGGATCCTTGCTGCATTATCATTTGATGTGCTTTTTACAACTATCATTATACACTCTTCTTCCTTCTGGATTTGTCATCTCAAGGATGATTTCTTTTGATGGTGTTATTAATGACTTAAAAACAGACTTGATGTCAAGGACATGAGAGGCTGACAGAGATCCTGACAGACAGTATATCTAGTGCGTATTTTGAATGTGTAAAGCTAAACCAAAGAGATATGTGTCATCTACTTATTTTCACATTTTATATGTTTGCTTCTCCCTCAGTTTCCAGAAATCATAATGGTTCTCATGTGAACTGGTACATTTGTCACAAAATAAGGATGGAGCAGGTGTGGCTCCCACACAAGCTATGAGAACCTTTTCATACTTTGGCACAACAATATGGTAATTTTTTATAAAGGCTGAAAATTATACTGGAAAGTTTCATTAGGGCCAATTAAAGGGAGAAATTAAATGTTCTTTAAATGTTTCATATTTTCTTATATTTTATATACTTCTAGTGCCTGGGGTAAAGTTGACCCCAAATGACACCTTTGTATATAGGTCTGCATACAGAATTTTAAAAAGCCAGAGTTATGTTTTCTTAATGGTTCCACAATTATTTTCTAAGAAATTAGGAAAAGTCATGTAGTATCAAGTAAATAAAGTTCAAGATAATGTATGTGAAATGCTATGTGGAGTCAAATTCACCTAAAACACAATAGGTAACTTGAAAGTTAATTGACATTTTGAGACTACCATACCATCTTCTAAGCCCACTTATTCCTGAGTTTGGTCACTGGGGGATGAAGCCTGTTCCAGCAAGCTTAGTGTGCAGGGCAGGAGCACCCACTGTATAGGACAACCGTCCATCCCAGGAGACCATTTGAAAATGTAGCAGTTACTTACCTTTAAACAGCATATACAGTGCATCCGGAAAGTATTCACAGCGCATCACTTTTTCCACATTTTGTTATGTTACAGCCTTATTCCAAAATGAATTAAATTCATTTTTTTCCTCAGAATTCTACACACAACACCCCATAATGAAAATGTGAAAAAAGTTTACTTGAGGTTTTTGCAAATTTATTAAAAATAAAAAAAACTGAGAAATCACATGTCCATAAGTATTCACAGCCTTTGCTCAATACTTTGTCGATGCACCTTTGGCAGCAATTACAGTCTCAAGTCTTTTTGAATATGATGCCACAAGCTTGGCACACCTATCCTTGGCCAGTTTCTCCCATTCCTCTGTGCAGCACCTCTCAAGCTCCGTCAGGTTGGATGGGAAGCGTCGGTGCACAGCCATTTTAAGATCTCTCCAGAGATGTTCAATCGGATTCAAGTCTGGGCTCTGGCTGGGCCACTCATGGACATTCACAGAGTTGTCCTGAAGCCACTCCTTTGATATCTTGGCTGTGTGCTTAGGGTCGTTGTCCTGCTGAAAGATGAACATTCGCCCCAGTCTGAGGTCAAGAGTGCTCTGGAGCAGGTTTTCATATAGGACGTCTCTGTACATTGCTGCAGTCATCTTTCTCTTTATCCTGACTAGTCTCCCAGTTCCTGCCGCTGAAAAACATCCCCACAGCATGATGCTGCCACCACTATGCTTCACTTTAGGGATGGTATTGGCCTGGTGATGAGCGGTGCCTGGTTTCCTCCAAAAGTGACTCCTGGCATTCACACCAAAGAGTTCAATCTTTGAATTTTGTTTCTCATGGTCTGAGAGTCCTTCAGGAGCCTTTTGGCAAACTCCAGACGGGCTGCCATGTGCCTTTTACTAAGGAGTGGCTTCCGTCTGGCCACTCTACCATACAGGCCTGATTGGTGGATTGCTGCAGGGATGGTTGTCCTTCTGGAAGGTTCTCCGCTCTCCACAGAGGACCTCTGGAGCTCTGACAGAGTGACCATCGGGTTCTTGGTCACCTCCCTGACTAAGGCCCTTCTCTCCCGATCGCTCAGTTTAGATGGCCGGCCAGCTCTAGGAAGAGTCCTGGTGGTTTTGAACTTCTTCCACTTACGGATGATGGAGGCCACTGTGCTCATTGGGACCTTTAAAGCAGCAGAAGTTTTTCTGTAACCTTCCCCAGTTTTGTGCCTCAAGACAATCCTGTCTCGGATGTCTACAGACAATTCCTTTTACTTCATGTTTGGTTTGTGCTCTGACATGAACTGTCAACTGTGGGACCTTATATAGACAGGTGTGTGCCTTTCCAAATCATGTCCAATCAACTGAATTTATCACAGGTGGACTCCAATTAAACTGCAGAAACATCTCAAGGATAATCAGGAGAAACAGAATGCACCTGAGTTCAATTTTGAGCTTCATGGCAAAGGCTGTGAATACTTATGTACATGTGCTTTCTCAATTTTTTTATTTTTAATAAATTTGCAAAAATCTCAAGCTTTTTTCACGTTGTCATTATGGGGTGTTGCGTGTAGAATTCTGAGGAAAAAAATGAATATAATGCATTTTGGAATAAGGCTGTAACATAACAAAATGTGGAAAAAGTGATGTGTTGTGAATACTTTCCGGATGCACTGTACATTTTTGTTGACATAGGTGAGATCAATTTACTGCAACCTGAATGATTTCAGTGTTCAGATTTGTTTTATGTGCATGTTTTGCTAGGTCAAATTTGGAAATTGCTTGAAATCCGTGAAAAAGTCTAAAATGTACTATGATACTCAAATGTTTAGTAAAAGTCTTGAGTGATGTATAAAAATGCAGTGTGTTCATTTCTCATTTGTTATATTAAAAATAAAAATAAAAAAGCCCAAGCAAAAATAAGTGTTTTCACTGCAGTATAAAATTATGCGTTTTAGCAAGAAAAGGAAATCAAAGAGAGACGTGAGCTTAGGAGCACGCACTGCATTGCCGCACCTAGATCCGGTCTAGATTAGGACCCGAGTGCAGCAATCCAATGGGTGACACCTCAGCACCACACTAGTTCAGATGGAATAGTGTGAGGTATTTTTATGGTGGCTGGAGTGCCAATTCTGCCGCCAACCCCCAGGTTTTTTCCTGCAGGTTGCAGGGCCTACATGCAGGGATGGATGCAGATTAACGTCATACCCAGAACGGAGCAATTGCAGGTTAAGGCCCTTGCTCAAGGGCCCAACAGATCAGAGTCCCTTTTGGCATTTTACGGGATTCGAACTGGCAACCTTCCAATTGCCAGTGCAGATCCCTAGCCTCAGAGCCACCTCTCCACCCAAATAGGATCCAATAGGAAGAGCAAGTATTTTTTCATGATTGTAATATCCTGTCATTGTCTCTAATTAATGGTTCCTTTAAACAAGCTAGTTAAGACTCCAATTAACTTTTCGAGAGAACAGGAAAAAATAAAACCAATCTAAACCAAATGGATTCCTGCATTTTGTGCCCAACACCCATTTAAAGTTTTCATCTTCATGCTTTCAACTAAAATATGGGATCACACAAGGTTCTATACTTGGCCCAATTCTGTTTTCATTATACATGCTTCCTCTTGGCTCTATTTTCTGTAAGCATAATGTATATTTCCACTGTTTTACAGATTTAACCCAAATTTATCTACAGCCTAGAAACAACTTCCTGGGGAGCTAGATGTCAAAAGTTTTCGATTTAAATCAAAGCAAAACTGAGATTGTGTTGTTTACTCCATCCAGTGTGACTGCCACTAACCTAGGCCATCTAGTGAAACATTACAAGGCATCCGCAAAAAGCCTGTATGTTATCCTCAATAACAGTCTTAAATTTGATAAGCAGATATTGTAATCTCTGTCGTAATAAGCTATTTTTTCCGTTTAAGAATCATTTAAAAAAAGAAGCCTTTTCTTTGTTTTGCTGATTTGGAAAAAGTTGTTCATGCCATTCTTTCATCCCGCCTTGACTATTGTAATTCATTGTACAGTGGTGTCAGTCAAATTCTTCTCTCTTGCTTGCATTTGGTCCAAAACTGTGCTGCAAGGCTTTTAAATGGGTCAAGTAAGTGTGAGCATATCACTCCTATTTTGGCTTCATGTCAGTCTTAGAATTGATTTAAAAATTGTATTAAACACTTTTGAAAATGTTTAAACGGGCTGGTCCCAGCTTATCTGTCTGAACAACTTGTCTGCTACTCCCCTTCTCGATCCCTGAGATAGTCTGACCAGTTGCTACTCGCATTATCATGATCCAGGCAAAAGAAATGGGGTGATCGAGCTTTTGCTGTGATTACTCCTCAACTCTGAAACAGCCTACTCTTTCAAATAAGAGCGGATCCAACCCTGCCAATTTTTAAATCTTTGCTGAAAACACATTTTTTCTCTCAGGATTTTAGTTGCTCATGATGTGTTTTTATGTGTTGCAATTTATTTGTCAGTTGTTTATTACTTTTATTTACTTTTTGAAGATTATTTCTTTTTTATTAACATTTTATTTAATAATCTTTGACATTATTTCCTACTTTCACATACAGCACTTTGGAAACCACTTATGTAGCCTTAAATTTGGCCTATAAATATATCTTGACTTCTGTTACACAACTTGAAATCAATTCATATTTGCTACAACATTAACATACTTCTGCCCAGGTCTCTGCTGTTTTGGGACAGCACACCCTTACTTTTTGGGCCCTTTCTGTACTTTGATTTGCTCTGTGCTGTAGCACTTTTCCAGCAAATACATGAAACATTTGAAGTAGGCATACACTGTACGATAGAAACATATTTGTTAAGGATTGATTTGTTTAATCTGTCTTTGTCAAAGTAATCCTCATCTGCTTGAAGATAATTTTATATTACATTTTCTTTTCATTCTTATATTTGCTGAAAGTGCTTTTATATTTAGTTTTATTTTATAGTCAGTATATTTATTCTAATTTGTTTTCCCTTTGCATAAAATGCATTATATCATTTGTTTATGTGATAATTGTTTTCTGAAGATAATATATAACATTAAGCATGTTAAATTCCAGTGGATTTAAAAGCATTTTGTTTATAATAATCGTAATGCTAATTGGGAGTCTTTCCAAGTTGTAAATATAATTAGTCAAGGTGTCACAATTTTTTATGGAAATAGGATTAGGAAGTAGAACAATTTGAACAATTTAATAATTAACAGTTGCTGTAATTCTGCTTCCAAACAGTGAGCAAACTAGCTAGTTTATTAAAACCAATGGCAGTTTACAGACAGTCCAATCCAATCTAACGGAGCTTGAGTGGATGTGCCAGGGACAACGAGATGAACTGCCCAAGTTCAGTGGTGTAGCTAGAATTCGTGCCACTCGTGGCGGGGCGGTGCTTCAATTTGCCGCCCTCCAACATATCTGAAAATGTTAACCTATTTAAATATAAAATTGAAATGACATATAAAGAAAAATTATGATAAATTTTGCATAGATTTATTTGTATATTGAGAAACAGCAATACTTTTTCACATATAATTATTTATAAGCATCAACTAGAAAAGAAATCGTATAGATGCACTAGGGCTGGGCAGTATGACCAAAATTCTATATCGCAGTATTGTTCAAAATTATACCAGTTTCACGGTATGTTTCTCCCCATGCATTAGTAGCTGTTAACCACATTTTCCACTACAATTACTGCGGTAGACTGGCTAAGAATAACCTATTCCACTGTCATGAGAATTGTACATTGTACAAAAAAAAATTTAATGTGCACACAAGTATTAACACAGGATTGCATGGCCCCATAAACTGATAGTTTTCAAGGTGGTGGCACTAATGAACAGAAGGAATCACATTGCATGACAGTTGCATTCAAAATATAGAACCTTTTTATTGAACAAATTTTGCAAATAACTTAAACAATAATTTTGACAACAAATTTTTAACCATCCAAAGAGGCATTTAGACTTAGTAAAATATTCAGAGGTGCTTGTCAAAAGTTGTATTGCACTGAACATGTCTTAAAAGGAATAAATAGTAAATATTTTTTGTAAACCAGCTACACTTTCTGTTAATGTTATCAATCACTGTCCACTGACACATTAGCTATATGGATTGTAATGGCGTTGGTTATCTCGATTGCTTTTTTTATCGTAGGCAGTACCTCTAGCAAATGCGTCTACAAGTAACGTCTGACTCGAGTGTCCTCTAGCTGTTTCAGTTTTACCTGAGGACGTGGAGGGCGCCAATTTTAGTTCCATACATTCATGGTACTCCAAAGCATGTTTGCTGCTAAGGTGGTGCAGCAAATTTCTCGTGTTGCCGCCTTCAGTGACAACTTTAGCTCCACAGCATTAGCAGTAAATAGTTGGTTGGTCCACATCCGACCTTTTAAAACCAAAATCTCCAGACAACAGACACGGTTCCTTTTTTTGGCAAAAGTTCTTCTGTGTCATCATGTTCAGCTTTATCTTCTGCTACAGCTTCAGTTTCGGAATGTTCTCTGTCCATTTTCACCGCTCAGTACCTCCACTAACACATGTACTCCGTTGCATGCGTGTTTAACAGTGTAGCAGTGAAAAAGGTGTCCCCCCCCCCCCCCCTTACCAGTTTCCCGCTGCGCCACGTTCTGAATGTTGTTTAAGCAATTTAAACCGGTGTTGCGGTATAAGAAAAATTCATATCATAACAAAAATAAAAACTGGTTTTTGGTATGAACCGGTCGGTATACCTCCCAGCACTAAGATGCACTGATAAGCCATGTTCTATTAGTTTAATATAATTACGCTGCAAAAAACAGAACCAGTGTAGTGTACAAGTGATAGGTGGGGATGTTTTCTGCACAGAGCAAGAACACTCTCGGATTGATAACGAAATTATAAATTGTAAATTAGTTGTTTATCTTCCTAGAAATTATTATTGATGTAATGTTTGTTTGTTTTTATTATTGCCTCATAAATTTCAACTGCTATGTCTGATGCCGTCACAGAAGGACAGTCTGAAAATTATTTTTAAAACATTTGTCGATAAAAATCAGAGAATTTTACTCTTTTTATTCATGAGTGATATTTTTCAAACCCTAATGCTTACACACGAATTGTACTGAGCATTTTGGCCAATAATGCCGCCCCCAAAAATTAGCTTCCCGGGGCAGACCACCCCCTAGCTACACCACTGCCCAAGTTCAAGTACACAAAGCAGTTTTTGATTTTTAATACATTTGCAAACCTGTCTGAAAACAGGTTTTCACTTTGCCATTATGAGTGTGGGTTGATGGGGGGGAAAAAAGGTCAAATTCATCAATTTAAAATATTTACAACATGATAAAAGTGTGCAGAAAGAGAAGGGGTCCAGTTACTTTATGGATCACACATACATTAAGTAAGAAGTAATAGGGATGGAAAAGGATGAATTTTTTGAGGAGAAAACAATGCTTTTTAATGACCTCTAGGTGGCATTGTTGTAAAGGTAATTTTACACAGACTTCTATGATTAACTTTTACTTACTTTTAAGCTTGGAATTTAAAGCACAAGCCTTAACTGTGTCTATCACTTATGCTTTTTTTTTGGCTCATGTTACATTTTTATAAATAACTAAGTAGATTAGCTTTTCAAGTTTTAATAAGAAATCCCAGATTTTGTAATCATAGAATGAATTCGTAGTAAGCTAAATGGAACTTTAATCATAGCATAAATATATTTAATTCTTTTAAGAGCGTACATTTTTTGTTTCTCAATAATCCAGTCAAGTGCAGAGGGAGATGCAATACAATAACCTCAAATATAGTCAAATGAAATTGAAGTAAAATGTATGTGTGTGGGTGTGTGTCTTCTAAGCCACTGCTGGGTGGCCCTCAACTAACTGACAAAAGGCCAGGTATGCAATCTTTGCATTCATACATGTCATGCACAGTTATTTAAGTTTATTCAAATCGGGAAAGTCTTTTAATACCATTTTTTTTTTTAAGAAAAGGGTAATAACAAGTAATTAATTTTCATGTACAGAATTCTCAGTTTAACAGAATTAGTCATTTTTCATAGCAGGGAAGGATCCTCTTGTAGTTTGTATTTTGGGGGTGTGGTGTGTGTGTGTGTGTTCGTTCACTCTTATCAACTATTGCCCCATCCTATTTCTGCCTTATGCCCAATGACTGATCTTATATCTGGTTGCTAACATAATATTTAGATGAAATATGCTACCTAGCGATGTGACACTTTTGAGGTCTAACAGTAAACTATGCTTCCTTTCATCTAATCCTAGTTGACCATTTTGGAATTTCTGGGATTGTTTCTGTAACTGTAAACAACATACAGTCTCTTGCAGCCCTGTTTTTAGGTTCGCACAGTAGCAATTGAGTTTTGCCCATCCTCTGCTTTCACAGTCATATTGGTGGCACACTCTGGGATCTCAATGTGTACTGGTTCATTGGAACATTCTATTTCAACTAAGGATTGTATAGTGTGTAGCTCTGGTACTGGGTTTCATCTTGGTGATGTGTAGTGTCTTCCATTCCTGAGCAGTTGCTGTGTTGATTACTGTAATCTTCTGTCTGTCCCTAGCCCAACCCCTATGAATGTGAAACTGTGCCAGTATGCAAAAAATGTCTAAATTAGTTAAGAACAGGCGATAAAGTGCACATATAAATCTTATTTTAAAATAGTAAAAGATAAAAAAACAATATTTTTTGCAAAAAAATTATTAATAGCATTTATAGTTCACTTATAATGTTGAGAAAGTTTATCTTGGCCTCCATGCCTTCTTAAAACTGGATAGATCTAGAAATGTCTGAGCTCTTACACAATTGATTTTTCCCCTTACTTGCCAGTGATGTGCCATAGTTATGAGCAAAATCACTTTGTATATATTGCGCTGGTTTAATTCAGGCATTAATTAAAGGTTGATTCAACCTTTTATTGGTTTTTAACTCATAATAGTCTAGTAGTGAAACAATGCAAATCAAATATATCGCATAAATCATTATACTTATGAAAAGGCGAAATGTTTCATTTAATATGATCCAGTATTGTATTGTTTTGTTATAATATACTGTATATGCTGAATTTTAACCTTCAGAGAGAGAATAATGTTCAAGTTACTTGTTATATTTATTGACTTTTTGCATAGAGAATTGTATTTTAGTTTATATGTAACTTTCAGACCTTCCCACATTTTGTAGAAAAATACTGTTCAACACCAATGTTATGTGATCAATTCCAGTTTGGATAGGAAAGATTATTAATAATTTTTCCATCAGTTTTATGATGTTATTAGCAGAACTTAAAAATGTCTGTTTCAGCTATCTGACTTGAAGTTGTTTATGCATCCAGCAAAAGATTGTTTCATGTGTGAAATACAGCTCTCAGGGTGAGTAGGGCCATGATTCAAGTATAAAGTGCAGCTCTCAAGACAGAAAAGAACCAGCCCAGCATCTCCGGCTCAAAAAAGAATATTTTAAGTTCTCCTTTTTTAAATTACAATGCAACTGTCAGTGACCCAATAGCATTTAATATGCCACATTTGATACAAATACTGTAAGGCTTTTTTTCTGGTATAGAGTACAGCACAATAAATATCACATGATTCAGAGCATGTCAGTGTGCCATTACAATGAAGAGAGACCAGGCATATATTTAGGAATCACTTGTACCTTTTATTGGATGAAATGATTTGTTACCTACATAAAATTATGTTTGGTACATATTAAGAAGACAAGCCATTCATTCCATTGGAACTTTACCAAAGTGTTTTGTGTAGAAGCAAAATGCAGTTTAAAAAATGATTGTTAATTTTATATATATATATATATATATATATATATATATAGAGAGAGAG
>JANRMT010062792.1:49539809-49572875 GCA_026402145.1 Polypterus bichir lapradei
ACACACACACACACACACACACACACATAGCATTCGAAGTCTGAATCACAGTCTGATTGTATGGGTGTTACCTACCAGGTAACGCGTGTGGTTGGTCTGCAAGTCGGCAAACATCCCCCACGGGTTCCCTCTCAGTTGCGAGAAGCACATCATAGAATGTTACATAGTTAACTGTCAAATAATGCAAAGAGTACGCTAGACATGTTTCACCCTATTTTGGGCTCATCAAGCGTACACACTCCACTGCACCCCTCATCGGGGATCGAACCTCGGACGTCAGACAAAAGCACTTCGATTGTGACATTGTGAGAAAAAAAAAAATCCTTTTCCAATTCCACATTCAACCCATACCCTCCTCAAACATTTTTTTTTAAATCCCTTCTTTAGTCGATATAAATTGGAAGGCTAACTAGATCACAGCCGGAGTTTTGCAGTAGCTTGCGTGTTTGATCGTACGTACGGGATGACCAGTGTGTTAGAAGAAAAGAGATCTCAGACTGGCCTCCCTGTATGTCAATCAAGTGGCAAATGCCAAGGGAGTATATATGATAGACTAACGTTTACATTTTTTTTTTTTTTTTTTTTGAATGCAACACGATCTACCTGCACTCCCTGTGCGATCGACGCATTGGGCACCCCGCTTTAGCAGATGGCAGCAGTTTGTGTTAGAATATAAAATTCAGGTAGAGAATAAGTAAGGCCACATATGGGTACATAGGGTATTGTCACATGAACAGAGTATAGTGAAATTCTTACTTGCATTTGCCAATCAACATGCAACATGTCCCCACTCTCCACTCCCATAATCCGTGAGTATAACACACTGCTGCTCTCCTTATCAGAAATAGCCAGATGAATAGAATAATTGAATTTAATCATAATTTAATACTATGAAATGTCAACCTGTGTGAAAGCTTAACTATTGTGACACATCAAGTCTGGATGCATTATCAGCTACCTACACCTAGAGATGACGGCCAAAATACAGTGCATCCGGAAAGTATTCACAGCACATCACTTTTTCCACATTTTGTTATGTTACAGCCTTATTCCAAAATGGATTAAGTTCATTTTTTTCCTCAGAATTCTACACACAACACCCCATAATGACAACGTGAAAAAAGTTTACTTGAGGTTTTTGCAAATTTATTAAAAATAAAAAAACTGAGAAATCACATGTACATAAGTATTCACAGCCTTTGCTCAATACTTTGTCGATGCACCTTTGGCAGCAATTACAGCCTCAAGTCTTTTTGAATGTGATGCCACAAGCTTGGTACACCTATCCTTGGCCAGTTTCGCCCATTCCTTTTTGCAACACCTCTCAAGCTCCATCAGGTTGGATGGGAAGCGTCTGTGCACAGCCATTTTAAGATCTCTCCAGAGATGTTCAATCGGATTCAAGTCTGGGCTCTGGCTGGGCCACTCAAGGACATTCACAGAGTTGTCCTGAAGCCACTCCTTTGATATCTTGGCTGTGTGCTTAGGGTCGTTGTTCTGCTGAAAGCTGAACCGTCGCCTCAGTCTGAGGTCAAGAGCGCTCTGGAGCAGGTTTTCATCCAGGATGTCTCTGTACATTGCTGCAGTCATCGTCCCCTTTATCCCGACTAGTCTCCCAGTTCCTGCCACTGAAAAACATCCCCACAGCATGATGCTGCCACCACCATGCTTCATTGTAGGGATGGTATTGGCCTGGTGATGAGCGGTGCCTGGTTTCTTCCAAACGTGATGCCTGGCATTCACACCAAAGAGTTCAATCTTTGTCTCATCAGACCAGAAAATTTTGTTTCCCATGGTCTGAGAGTCCTTCGGGTGCCTTTTTGCAAACTCCAGGCGGGCTGCCATGTGCCTTTTACTAAGGAGTGGCTTCCGTCTGCCCACTACACCATACAGGCCTAATTGGTGGATTACTGCAGAGATGGTTGTCCTTCTGGAAGGTTCTCCTCTCTCCACAGAGGACCTCTGGAGCTCTGACAGAGTGACCATCGGGTTCTTGGTCACCTCCCTAACAAAGGAACTTCTCCCCTGATTGCTCAGTTTAGATGGCCGGCCAGCTCTAGGAAGAGTCCTGGTGGTTTCGAACTTCTTCCACTTATGGATGATGGAGGCCACTGTGCTCATTGGGACCTTCAAAGCAGCAGAAATTTTTCTGTAACCTTCCCCAGATTTGTGCCTTGAGACAATCCTGTCTCGGAGATCTACAGACAGTTCCTTTGACTTCATGCTTGGTTTGTTCTCTGAAATGAATTGTCACCTGTGGGACCTTATATAGACAGGTGTGTGTCTTTCCAAATCATGTCCAATCAACTGAATTTACCACAGGTGGACTCCAATTAAGCTGCAGAAACATCTCAAGGATGATCAGGGGAAACAGGATGCACCTGAGCTCAATTTTGAGCTTCATGGCAAAGGCTGTGAATACTTATGTACATGTGCTTTCTCAGTTATTTTATTTTTAATAAATTTGCAAAAACCTCAAGTAAACATTTTTCACGTTGTCATTATGGGGTGTTGTATGTAGAATTCTGAGGGAAAAAATGAATTTAATCCATTTTGGAATAAGGCTGTAACATAACAAAATGTGGAAAAAGTGATGCGCTGTGAATACTTTCTGGATGCACTGTATATATGAATTCTGTAGTTTTGCTTGTTACCTTTCCTTCATCATACAGTATATGCAACATAGGTAAAAAGACAGTATTTTGAATACCAGATACGAACTACATATGATACACCAATGTGTTTCTATCCATTTATCCATCCATCCATTATTCAACCCGCTATATCCTAACTACAGGGTCAAGAGTGAGAAAAATATACATAACACCACTTCTTGGACCATACTACACATTATTGTTAGCATCATTATTACTATGACTGAGATTGTAACAACATAGCATAAAATTAATAATAATTTTAATTGTTGAAATGGCTTTCACTATACCATTAACAGAGAATAATGTAGAGTTCCTGGGTGCTTGTACACTCTATTTAGGTTAAAATATTATGTTTGGTTTAAAATCTCCCTCTTGTAACACTCCTAAATCTTATTTTGTGTTAATAAATCCTCTATTTAAATTAATATAATGAAAAATATCTTAGAGTTCACTAGCCCCAAACGATCACCCAAATTTTACTCAAAACAAACCCCAGAAGGACTGTTAAATGCAATATATTTTCATGCTATAACAGTACAATGTGGAAAAATCTAACTGATGCATACTTTCGCTTTACATTTACATTTAAACATAGTTCTGGCTTCAAGGTAACTATACTGAATTCAACATGGTAGTGTTTGCTAAGCCCATTATTCTGTGTGTGTCAGAAACAGTAAATCTTCAGGGTTTTCAGCTATAATAATATCATGAGTATATGATGATTGGGTCCAATGAGGGTTAACACATATTGTTCAGAATAGTGTGGGGACAGCAGTCAGATAACTGAGTTCAACAATGGGGCTGAGGAGCCTTATCAGAAATGAGTTTGTTCACTCCTTTAAGCAAAAAATAACTAAAAAGGTGTTGATATAGCGAGTTAATGAATATAAAAACCATTTGCTGAAGGATTGGGAAATTAGTATCCTGTATGATGAATACAGGTTCCTGTAATTAGGAGCTTATTGGAGGATTGAAATATTGTGAAAACCTCATGAGTTAATGGATATGGCTTTTTGGGTATCACCATTATAATAAAATGGGGTGTGCTTTCATTGTGTAATGTTTGTTGGATATCTTGCATGAACAGAGCAGTACTAATGCTATATCTCAACATTATTGTCAATCTGGTGTATTCATTCAAGCATTGCAGTATGTAAACAGAGCTTCACAGCAGAGTAACCTTCCCAGGCCACAAGAGCTGGAAAACATAATGTCTAGTCAAACATATGTAGGATCAGATTAGTGTCACATCATTGGAGCAGTGATCCACCTCCTGTGCAACAGCAAAACTGTGAGACACAACAGATTCAACACAGGACAGCATTCCTGTGCCACTCTTTGAACACCCATGCCCTCACCAATTTAGGCTGTTCTTCTGAAACTGGGTGCTAAAGTGACCAACCCATAGCTGTCTTCTCACCATAGGGACTTTGTTTTCAGAAAATGATGAGTTCCTGTATGATGTAGGCACTTGTGTTACATTTCCACTGTACAACAAGAACAGCAGCCTTTATGCAAAATATGTGACATGCAAAAAAGAGTGATATGATGCAAAGTGAAGAGTTCAATAGGGAACCTACACATACCTATTGTGTTGGTGTGGTGTATGGTGCAGTGCACTAGGGATACAGCTGTGAAGAATGATATGGTCCAAAGTCATTGATAACTCCAAAATCCAAATGATTAACAGAATTTTGACAGATTTTTAACAGAGTTTTTGGTTCAACAAAAAGTACATACCCTGGAGCAGGAGCTAAAAAATATACCAGGATCTACCTACCAGGAACTACAAAAAGCCAAAGTTCCTGCTGTAGGAATGCTATATAGTTACTGAGTTTCTAACTAGGCTTTGGTTCCTGAAAAAAGTTCCTATATTAGGAAAGTGCCTTATGCCTGTGTCAGTGAGTTAGTGTAAATTGGACCATAATTAAGCAGGAAGATTAAACATGAATAGATTGTCTTTGTACTGTTTAGAAACACAAATAATAATACATTTTATTTATCCAGTGCCTCAAATGATTTTAAGCTAGTAATGGTTTTGGTTTGAGTGTTTTGTATCTTTATTTAAACTTCAAGGTTAAACCCTTTTTTGCTGTGTGTTTTCCCATAAAATTATTTTTTAACGTATAGTCTACTTTCTTAAAGCTTCAGTTTCTAAGTCGTCTTCTATGATTTGTAAGGGATTGCGGTACTGAGAACTGTTAATAAGCAGTAGAAATACATATTCTGCTCCAGCCATTCAATGATAATAAAAATGTCAAACTTGTTCCAGATTGAGTAGTTTTAATAGTTAGTCTGAAGTAATGTCCCATTTTCTGGTGTTTGCTTTGATTTAGGCAAGACAGAATAAATTTTGCAAAATTCGAAGCTCTGTTTTCATTGAAAAGAACTGGATCTTTTTAAAGTTCCTTTTTATGTGTATATTTTTTATAAATAAACTGAGTAGCTTCAAGCAGTAGATGGTAAGTCATTCTACTGAAGATTTACACATTCTCAGGAGAGCTGATCCTGCATATTTTCACCAGGTGCTTCCTGTCTCATCATACAAATGAAGTGCATCCATCCATTTTCAGTACGTGTTGTGCCCTTAGCCCAGATGGAGCAGAAGATGCATCAAAGGCTACCCCAGATGCGTAGCGCCCATGACAGGAATATCTGTTGAAACTTGTTTTATTCTGTCATAGTCCTTATATTAACGATTCATCACACCTTCACAAGTGGGTGTTTTGTTAACTAAAACGCCAAAGAAAATGAACAGATAGTGTACTCTCCATACATTCCACCATTGATTTGAATCCAAGACCCAAGTGCTATGAAGCAGCATTGTACACTATGTTGCACAGACCCCCTGTGTTATATGACCAGTCTAAGTATGCTGTTAGATTAGTGAGGATAAAGCATTTTTAATATGATTGGTAGGGTAGGTGGAGTTCTCTGAATTATAATATGAAAAATAATGGAGTACACTTAAATGATTCATAGGCTGTTTAGATTCACTGAACAAATAAAAGGGCTTACGTGTATATGAGCAAGCACATATTCAATGGCAGTTGCTAGTTTTACTATTAGTTATACAATTCTTGACAAAAAAATCTCAGTGTTTCTTCTAACTGAGCCCAACCTAATGTAAATTTGTTCTGCAGTACAATAAACCATCCGGAATTATAGGTGCGTCTGTGCTGCTTTTGATCAAAAGAATCATTCTCAGGGACATACTGTTAGTAGCATGACTATTTCTATTAATCATTGATTCATACACCCACATTTTCCGATCTCTGCCTAAGTCTGTTCTTGTAGTTCTTTGCATGTAAAATTCAAGTTTAGGCTGAATGACAGTCTTCCTTTATGTTTGAAGTCTGTGTTCTGCTCTTAATACGAGCTTTTAATGTTGTCCTGCTTCCTGTATACAGTATGTTATCTTACTGATTGTTTACTGTACTCTGGCTTTACCTTTCATGTATGAGTACTGCATTATCATGCATAGATTTTTTAATATATTTGGGCAATATGTCAAAAACGTATATGCTGTCTGAAAAGTACTGGAATGTGCATTGCTATTTGGTTTGGAGCAGTTGGGATTCCCAAGAAAACACCTATTGATCTGGTGTGTTAAGGAGCTGGCAAAAAATACAGTATTATCAAGGTGATAAAAATATAAATCAGAAAGCCTTCCAGAAAACGTGTGTTCTTTAGGGAAGTAAACACCAAATGCATAGTTCATGGATATTTGTAAGGGATTTATAACAAAGTGGAAGTGATTGGGAACAACAACAACTCAGCCATGAAGTGGTAGGCCACGTAAAATTGGAGTGGGGATCGTGCATGCTGAGGCGCACAGTTTGCAGAAGTCGCCAACTTTCTGCAGAGTCAATAGCTACAGACCTCCAAAAGCTCAAGAACAGTGCGTAGAGAGCTTCATGGAATGGGTTTCCATGGCTGAGCAGCTGCATCCAAGCCTTACATCACCAAGTACAATGCAAAACGTCAGATGCAGTGGTGTTAAGCATACCACCCCTGGACTCTAGAGCAGTGGAAACATGTCATCTGGAGTGACAAATCACGATTCTCTGTTTGAGTTTGGTGGTGGTCAGGAGAATGGTACTTGCCTGACTGCATTGTGCCAAGTGTAAAGTTTGGTGGAGGGGGGATTATGGTATGGGGTTGTTTTTCAGGGATTGGGCTTGGCCCCTTAGTTCCAGTGAAAGGAACTCTTAATGCTTCAGCTTACAAAGCCATTTTGGACAATTTCATGCTCACAACTTTGTGGGAACAGTTTGGGGACGGCCCCTTCCTGTTCCAACATGACTGCGCACCAGTGCAGAAATCAAGGTCTATAAAGAAATGGATGCGCGAGTTTGCTGTCGAGGAACTTGACTGGCCTGCACAGAGTCCTGACTTTAACCCGATAGAACATCTTTGGGATGAATTAGAGTGGAGACTGCAAGCCAGGGCTTCTCATCCAACATCAGTGCCTGACCTCACAAATGATCTCCTGGAAGAATGGTCAAAAATTCCCATAAACACACTCCTAAACCTTCTGGAAAGCCTTCCCAGAAGAGCTGAAGCTGTTATAGCTGCAAAGGATGGGCCAACTCCATATTAAAGCCTATGTATAAAGAATGGGATGTCATTAAAGTTCATGTGTGTAAAGGCAGGTGTCCCAATACTTTTGGCAATGTAATGTATGTTCATAAGCAGACCCTATTTGCTTTTGTCATAAGTTAGGCTTCAGCCTTGTTGCACTGATTTCAATGGTACACAGTAAGAATGTTGATATTGTAGATGTTTGTCAAATATGACATCTTGCATCATAAGGAATGAACATACTTCATAATGGCATGGAAGTGGATTCTTTGGGTTATTACTTCTAACACATTTTTCAAGTATAAAATGGCATACTTAACAATACCATCTTACTCATGTTGTTTTCAATCACTATTGTTTTTTTGTTTTACATTGGTCATGACATATGAGGCGTGCTGAGTAAAATATGCTAGCAGAGCAGCATATCTGTCAATTTAAACCACTATTTTAGTGTAAGAACTACCTCATCCTCTGACGGACACCAACCAGGGTGATATATATAAATTTTAACACTGTCTGCAGATGGGTAAAGCAGAGTCTGAAGTACTTCAGCGTCTGTTTAAGCAAGTAAGATTCAGTAAAGAAATGCAAGAATCAAAAATCTTTAGGATAAGGTATCCATCATTTTAATACTGTATTGTGACTGCAAAAAAATTCTTTGTCAATTGTTTAATATGAAATTAACATAATATTGTTACACTATCAAGTTAAAATGATTTTATTTCATTTTCTGAATTATCTATGTTGAAATGAGAAGTGTTTTCAGTAAAAACACTGGATCCTTCTTAAAATATGCAATCAAAGAAATCCCTTCCAGTGTTATTAAAGAGTCTAATTCATGAACAGAAGTTTTGCATTTTTGATATACTGTTGTTATGACTTAGGTACTGAAATTTTGAGTTTTTAATACATTTATCCCATTTGTACCATTCCTTTAAACTAAAACTTATGTTTGAGTTATGTGTTTTTTAAATTGTCTTTTTGAAGTTTCTTGTTTTTGTGCCTTGTAAGTTTAGACAAGTCTTCGACTGTACTCCTTTAATTTGCCCTACTTACCTTGTATAATGCTGTGTTCGACTAATTTATGAGATGTCTAAGAGGATGAAAAATATGCACTAAATCTATAAAGCAAAATGTATACTCCAGTAAAGGGTGAAATTCCACATATTTTAAAAAGATATACTAGATAATACTTGTAGATTTTTAGGATTTATCAGATTTGCTCTAAATTACAAAATATCCAGGAGAGTCAGTGAAATGTTGAATGTGACAGCAATATAACTGTTAAGGAACAGGTGTAATTTATACAAAACAACTTTTTTGATAATATTCCTGGTGTTGTCCAAGACATTTTTCACAAATGTATATAGCAAATGTACTCTAATTGAAAGAAAATATTTTATGAGCAGGCCGTTTACATGAGTGCATAGGTTGCTAAATACACAGACCAGAGTGACACACTGAATATTATTCATCTTCACTGCTACCTACAATTGTTTTCTATAGTTTGTATGGTAATGAATTGACTGGTTAGTGTCGCTCATATTGTTGTACTTGAATAATGAAGTATTTTGAAACCCACCTTTTACAGTAGCTATGGTTAATGGAAAGGCTAAAATTTGATTAAAAAATGTAATAAGGAATTCTCATTTCAGGCCACCTCTTCGAAGAGGAAGTTCCTTTACCTTTTTAACACCAGGATCAAACTGGGATTTTACTTTGGTGAGTTTAATTGGTTTCTTTTTGTACTAGAAAAATGTTAACATTTTGTTTTCCTTCTTTTTAGAACAAGGTTAACAATTTTAATATAACTATACAGTAATTTATGAATATCATAAAACCCAATATTTGGAAGTTCATCTCCTCTAAATGTATTAGTAGAGTGGATATTCCAATATTCTCATTTAATTTATTTGTTGGCAATGGACATTAAATTTAACAGTGCTCTTCAATATCCAATACCATTTACCTGTATCACTTAGTAAACTACACTGGTTTTCTTTGCAATATTTCAAATTGTACTGTAACAGGTATAGCTGTTGCCAACCAACTCCAAGGAGTAAAGTTTACATTAGCAACTGATATGTGCTGAGTTTGCATATACTCCCTATGACAGTATCAGGTTTCTATGTTTGCTCTGATTTTCAACCAAATGCAAAAGATGTAAATGTGAGGTTAAATTTTGACTGTATATTGACCACATAGGAGTGATTGTATTGGGTGTCAAGGAGTGATATGCTGCAGTGGACTGACATCCTCTTTAGATTGAACCCGGTAACAATCTTGCTAGGATGGACATCTGCCCTCCATGACCTTGTAAAGGAGTTAATAAGTTCAGAAATGAAAGGGATTTTTTTTTTTTTACTGTAAAAATGGTAACATTGCTATTTTATTCGGAAATCAGCAGTTTCTAAGTTAATTGTTTTAATAAGGCAGAAAATAAAGTTAATTTACATGAATAAATGATTGTGATTAGATTTATAATATTTTTATAGTATGCTTGAAAACGTACATGGTGTGTTTAGGAAAAACCATTCATAATGTACATATTTGTGTGGATAGCACAATACAATGACAAATAATTTTTTTGGCAGGGTGCAGTTTGCATGTTCTCCCTGAATTTTATTTTCCTCTCACATCCCAAAGACGTGTGTTAGGTTAGTTTTTTCTTGGTCTCAACGAGTGTAGGTCTGTCAGTGATTCTACCCTGCAATGTGCTGACATTACATCCAGAGCTGGTGTATGGCTTTTCAGTAAATATGTGGGTTTCTATTGACACGGTACTCTAAAAATTAGAATTGGAAAATAGCTGGAAATGTATTTGTGTTTACAGAAAATTATAATGGAAACTTTGTTGGCAAATAAAAACAATGCAGATGCTCCTAACTCAACACACATACTAACTTTAAGCTTTCTGTCTGTGTCTGCTTTTTTTTTTTTTTTTTTTTTTTTTTGCCCGAGTCCAGCTGGCTCCCTTTCAAAAAAAAAAAAAAAGAAAGCAGGCCAAATACCTTTCACATATTTTTTTGATTGGATAGAGGAGATTTGGTAGGTTGGTTCATCAATAAAGGTTATATTTTTTGGTTACTTAAGACGGCTTTTACATAACATCTTCCATTGTAGTCATTTTTTTGTTTTGTTATGGTGATAAGATCCACCTGGGGAGAAGAATAATTTCTCTCTCCGACCCCCATAATGTGAGTTGAGCCCTAATAAGGAATTTTGGCAGACTTGTGTTAGTTAGGAGCACAGACATGCAAGAAATAAATATAAAAAGCAAAAAGTGAACTCAGCCTTTTAATTTAGGAATTTAACTGGATGTTTAGGCTATGCTTATTCTTATACTGCATAGATGTGTCTGCATACATTGCACTCAGAAGTGCAGGTGTTTCCTTCCTTATATAAAAAACATTCAGGTGAGCCATTCTTCTTAGTTTTTCATTCTGTTAGTACTAATGGTCCATCCATTCATTTTATTTGTATAATACTTTATGTTATGGTCACAGGGATATAGAGTCTATTGGTGCAAAAAAGCAGGAAATTTATTTGCAGTGACATTTATGCACACAGTCCCCCTAAAAATCAAACAGAGTCACCAATTATACTAAAATCATTTGTACTGTGAGTGAATTTGACTGCCTAGACACAGGTACAATATGCAAACTGCAAAACGGACCCCATAGGTGGGTCCTATCTGGGATCTACATGGTCTAAGGCAAGAGCCCTGTAAAAGTACTGTAGTGCATGTTCAGCATTTTTGCATATCTGGTGTATTTGAGATTAAAGGGTTATCTGGAATTACATGTTTAAAACTTATTGTGGGACACCTTCATACTACTCATAAAAGTTGTGTAGATCTACAATATAGCATTGAATCATGTGACAAGTTTTCTTTGCCAAAGCATGCACCAAGTTTATGATGAATTAAAATCTAGATTACTTTCATAGAGCTCATAGGTAGCTACTAAGAATTAAGTTGTGTATTGCTGGCGGAAGAAGAGACACAGTGCACACACAGGCAAACGTTTGACGACTTTCTGCAAAATCAAGGCAAGTTTTAAAGAAGCTGGCTATATATCTTGTTTACACCAATGATGAAATTAGCTCCTCTGTTTGACAATATAAAAATAAAATATTTAGTGTTTCAATGCTTCAATGCACAAGCACATCTCCCTATAAATATGGTATGTACTGTGTTAACAGAAACATGTAATCACAGAGATGGGCAAAACAACATACTTCATTGCTGAATATGAATATGCAAATACTAAATTTGTGTGATTTTTGTGTTTTTTGAAGACAAATTAATGTTCATGATTATAACTCCTAAAATGTGATGAACATACAGTAGTAAAAACGTATATGTCATATATGTGAATTGTTAAAATTAAATAATTACAAGCAACATTAGTTTAGTTAATGTTCTAATTTTGTATTTGTACCCAGGCAATAACAATCACAATCACTCATATGATACTTTAAAAACAGCACAACAAAAAATTTTTACAGGCATTTAGATTAATGTAAAACCAATATAATTCATTTTAGACAATAAGCCTTAAACTTTGGAAAAATGTTAAATAGGAGGGATAGATTTAGATAACTAAAACACTGGAAGTTTGTGATATTTGAAATTTGAATTAATTTGACTCATCCATTAAATATTACTCCTTAGTAAGTTTTTTTTTTTTTTTTTTTAATTTAATCTGGCAAAAGATGCAAATATAAATCTTACAATAACAAATGTTACAAACCAAAGTGATTCTCTGACAAACAAATATCCAGAATTATCTTGGAATTCAGTAATTCTGCAGTACAGATATAATAATGTTTGAATTTTTATTTTAGCATTAATTTTAAGCAGTATTTTTCAGTTACTGGAAAGAAAATCTTGAAGAGTAAATTTAAATATGCATATGTACAATGATAATTTCTTTTTTATATACAGAGAGCAAGAGAGTATTATTCAGCATCACATAATAAAAATAAATGCAGATTTGGTAACTTGAAAACTATTGTTGTACAAGTTAATATTATCAGTAAAAACAAAAGAATTAAAAATAAAGATGTCATTCGTGCAATGATTTTTTAGTTTTACAGGATTCTGTTGTGGTTGTGGAAGAAAAGCTGAAATCATGTTTTTTTAAAGCCAAGTGCACAATAGTCTCTCATAATGGAGCCATAATGGACAGACTCTCTGTCCAGGAGACACTCAACATCAACAACAACAACATTTATTTATATAGCACATATTCATACAAAAAGTAGCTCAAAGTGCTTTACATAATGAAGAAAAGAAAAATAAAAGACAAAATAAGAAATTAAAATAAGACAACATTAGTTAACATAGAAAATGAGTAAGATCTGATGGCCAGGGTGGACAGAAAAAACAAAAAAAAACTCCAGACGGCTGGAGAAAAAAATAAAATCTGCAGGGGTTTCAAGCCACGGGACCGCCCAGTCCCCTCTGGGCATTCTACCTAACATAAATGAAATAGTCCTCTTTGTAGTTAGGGTTTTCACGGAGTCACTTGATGTTGCTGGTCATACAGACTTCTGATGTTGGAACATCACGGTGCTTTGAGTAGCACCACCACCAAAAGGACACCGGAAAAGGAAACAGAAGAGAGAGTAGGGGTTAGTACAGATTTTAGAGCCACCATGAATAGTTATTATAATGAGTTGGATATACTCCTCCTTTACATGTTCATATGTCCATCTGAATTTGATACATTCTGCAGATTTTTTTTTTTGGTTGAGGCTGAGTGAGAGAGAGCTTAGCTGACTTAACCAGGAACCACTCTACTTAAGTTTTAAGAGGCTGTACCTGGGAATTCTCCTTTTGCTCACAGCATAAGCCATGTGCATCCACTCCTCAATTAAACACTCATGTACTCACCCAAATGTGACTAATTCATCGTTACCAGGTTACCAACTGAACATGGTAACCATCAGGCTACTTATATATTAAGTGTGATGCAATGATGGTCTTTCACCGTAAGGTCAATGTTTAACTAGTAATACTTGCTGAACATGGCACTGGAGTGTGGTACATTAGTCAGACATACAAGTTTTATACTCTTTTCGTGTGACAGAAAACTTGAATTTGAAGTTAAAATGTAGCTTTCTTTTATCAAAATGATTTATTTACTGACGAAATTTCAAATTAGAAACTGCAGACCTGTATCAACAGTCTCAAACATTGGAGAGGTAAGTAGTTCTGTTGGTGGGTGCATTTCGAGCCAGAGGGCAGGGGAGTTTAGACAAGATTTCACCCCTCCTTACTACTGATATGTCCTTAAAATTGTGTATGACTGTTTTACTTAGGTTCTTTCTGCAGAGGTAAGATGATTTCATTTAGTACTCATCTTGTTAATGAATTATATTCTGCAACATATCTCTTATTTCAAAATATGTAGTTTAAGTGAGGAGTACTGGTGATGGCAAGTTGGAGGTGTGAGTGCACCCCCATCATCATACACGATAATCTTTAATTGACAAATTTATTTTGAACTCCCAAATGCTGTCTGGTGGTTTAGGCAGTTGCAGCACTCTGCAATTAAAAAAAATGCAGTTATTTGCTGAGGTGCTCTTAAGGTACCAAGGATTGGCACAAATTAGTGTGTTTAGTGTACTTTGTGAAAGTCCAATATGCATACTGCCTTCATTGAAATATAAACTCTTTTTTTACCATAAGCAATATAAAAATAGAGACATTAGTTTCCATGCCTTTTAATTTTGTGGCGATAATTGTTATCTGTTTCACAATATAAAAATTTGATTACCGTATTTAACCAAATTTTGTCAGAAATGCACAAAAATAAATTTCTTATTCTCAAACAAATACGAATTCTATGATAGAATGACACATAACAATGTTTCACAGTGATTCTTGGCTTTCCATTACAAAAATTTAAACTTTATTTATAAAACCTGGTAACAGTAACACCAAAGAAAGTAATTCTGTCTAGCATGTATTACTGTAACAATATGTAGATATTTTAATTATCATCGTCATATCCAGTCAACTTGCTTTAAAGGAAGTAACCATTACATTTCTTATCTTTGTTTAGCTAACAGTTGTACTTTTGGTAAGAGATACTATTAAAGGACAAGGGATGGGTTGGGTTATGTGTGTTGACTTTTCTAGTAAATTCAATGAGCTCAGGTTCTTCTTATCTGATACACTTCTAATGGATTTAACATGATCTCCATCCATTCATTTTCTGTAAAGTGGTGTTTTTTTTTTGGAGATTTGTGCATAAATCGTGAGTAAATAGTGTTATAACAGGTAGTTTAATGTGCTGTCAGTCCATCAGAGCTTTTCTTTTAAAAAGGGAAGAATCTTTCAAAAGCAAAACATTTTTATTTACTGCTCGCAATAAGTTTTTTTATTTGTGAAGTTTTCACTAGCAGTGGATTACAGCTTGTGTCTTCACATTAATACTACTAGTATAGAGTAATTAATTTGCAACATGTTAGAATGCAGTTACTGTTACAGTAAGGCATTTTATGATTATTTTGGGTAAGTGACTATTTGGCACAGTACAACAAGGGCATGTTTCTTGTTACATTATCCTTACATTCCTTTTGATTATTTACATCACCTGGTACATAAAACAATTCCTGGCAGCCACCATGACTTGCTCAACAAGCGACTTGGCCATATAATGTTAGCTTTAATGATAAGCAGTAATATGGCAAGTAGTACTGTGATCATTGGAATCAAACAAAGACTGGAATGGAGTCTAATCTTTTACCGAAATTCATCTTATGCATACTGTTTATAATATAAACCATGTGTATTGCTGAACATCCTGAAGGCTACATCTGGGACTAAGTTTAAAAGTTAACTTTGATCAGATGCATGCCACTGTACACTTTATTTTAAGCGGTCATTTATACAACATGTTATACCAGAGATGATCATAGTTCACTTATGCCATTAGTGTCATTTTAGACTTTTGGTAATTTATAGAGTATCAGAAAATGGCATCAAAATATTTTCTGAAGTGTTCAGGTTAAGACTTTCATAGCCAAGCCGTGGATAATGCTCAGTACTCACTTGTTTTAGGTATAACATGTTTAATAAAATATTTCTGAAAATAACACATCAAAAGTTATTTTTAAAATGCAGAATTAGTTGCGGCCTGCATTTTTTTCACATTAAATTATAATTACAGAAGTTACTTTGTTATCTTGTGGATGCTGCAGCTTTTCAATCTGTGACAGCCATCATTACATACAATACAACACAAGTGTACAGTAAATGTAAAGTTGTTGGGGTTTTTTTTTTTTTTTTTTTTTTCCATTTTTTGTCAGCTGAATAGACAAAAGAGATCTGTGGGGCTTTGGGAGCAGTTAAGTAAGTAAGTGGATTGTCTGCTATAGCATGTGTAAAGTTGAGCCACTATCCCCGTTCCGAATGTGTCATATCTTTCCCATCATGCTAAAATACTAAAGTTCTTGATGTCAGTGAGGCATGTCACCTTCTTTTTACATTTTCTTGCTGGGTGATTACTAGCAGCCCATTACCATTCTAACTACAGGTTAGTGGCTGCAATGTGCTATGTAGATAAATGTGAGTGACCTGTAAACCCCATTTTGTTGTGTTTATGTGTGGTGTCTATCCAATATCTATCTGTCTGTGATAAGGGCACTAGAGATGTTTTTTAATGGCAGGTGTAAATGTAATCCCGCCAAACTATATACGGATGCAATCTATACTGTATATTTTAGTGACCTTTTCATGAGTGTAGGAAAGGAAGACATGTTGGTTGGCATACCTGTATATGGTCCCCAAAAAGAAGCATTTATTAAGATGTGAGGAGAGAAGTGGGGATAGTGCAGAGATGTGCAGGTCAGAAGTAGCAACTTTGTGAACTATGTGCAATCTCCTCCACTGTTCTGGCTGTGGTGATGCCTAAACTGGGCAGCATTGATGTTTTAGCTGACCAAATCATGCCACCACTCGCATCTTTTCTTGGACTTAGACACGCCACCTAATCCTTTGCTTTCTCTCAGCTCTTGGTGATGCAACACTTGCGCACACAGCTGCTGCATTTGACACCCTCACTTGATCTCCATATAGTGCTCTTGTTCACCTCCCTTTTTCTTCTTATTCTCCATCCTTCCATCCTTCTGTCCTTATACTCCTCAACTCACTCACCAGGCACACGAGATCCACTTTCTTTTTCTGTCAAGGAGACTTCTTTCCTTTGCTCGTAAGTACACCCCTTTGGTTAATGCTGATGTTCATGCACTCTGCCCTACTGGTGCCCTTTATTTTAACCAGCATCCCCAAGCAGCCTGCTGCTGTTTGTCTCCAGGCACCATCTCAGCACTGTTTTATGTAATTTTAAATACATTCTGAATAGTGTGAGCTTCGAAAAAATTATTGCACAATTTTGTATCCACTTGTTTTCTAAGTGGCTAATATTTTTGTGCTGAACAGCTGAAGAAAGATGATTGCAGTAATAGAGCAATCATCTTATATATATGTACTGCAGTAACTGGGATGGAAAGTAGGGCTTAGTCTCTAGTGGCAATGAAAATATGGCTTTACGACAGAAGGTAAACATTCCCAGCAAATGAGATGGCTTGGCAGCCCAATGTGTAACAGCATCAAGAAAAACATGCAGTATGGTTAAAAAAAACAAAGTGTAACCTTGAAATGTCCATAATTTACCCTACATGAGCACTTTTCAGTAAAATATGCCCAAAAATGCTGAAGCTTTGAAGTTTGCATTTTTGGCAGCACAATAAAGTAGAAATGCTTAACACTGGCAAAGCTAGGAAAGCTTTCTGGAAAGGTAAAGAATTAATTTTCATAAATCTTTCATTCAGTAAAGAACTTTGGCAGCTTTTGGAAGAAGGTGATAAAGTTCAAAAGGGGAAGAAAAGCAATTACTCTGTTTGACTCGAGCTGGCAAGATTTAACAGTTATTTATCATTCCCTTCATATTTTTTTAAATGTGGTAAGTGCACTCAGTATCTTCATTTGTATTCTCACTTTATATTTTCATTGCATACTGTTTACTACAAAAAGCCTTCTTACCTCCTACTTTTACCTCAAAAGCAACCTGAGCTATACGTATATGGACAGCCAGTGGTTTAATTTTCAGCTGCCATAGTTGAAAACCTTTGCCAGGTTAAGCTTATTTGAAAATATTTTACATTTTTTTTTCCTCAAATAGAGGATTTCAGCTTAAGGCTACAGTATGTCAAATCTTCCAGTGATTTTTAGTCGTAGCTTTCATTTACATAAACTTAGTGAGTTGGAGGCAGTTAGTGGCACACTCCTGTGAAAGCAGTCACTTAATTTGACATACCCAATAACTCACTCTAATAAAATCAAATAGGCTAGAAATTAGTCTTTAGTCATATGGGTGGGCTCTTTGTGTACGAGTTCTGATAACTGAATGTTTATGCATTTAATGCAACAAGGAATATGGAACACATGTATTTTGTACCTCATAAACAGAAGAGAAGCTCGTCTATCTGATGCCTTGTGTTTTACATACCACAACAGAATAGGTAAAAAGACATATAAAGGGCAGACACTGCAGCTGAACTCACCATAGATGTTAATCCTTCTTATTGTATGGCACTGGCTCTGTCTGGCACTATGCTATTGGCTGCCAGAAAAAGGGACAGCCACGACTGCACAAGCATGTCAGCACTCACTCAGTAAATGTGACGTGGGCAGTGATTTTCACTCATTTACACTGATATGATCCGACAATAAGATTGGTTACCACAATTATTATATCACACGACTAGAAGATTTGTAATGTGACTTTGGCTTTCTATGTTTTTTTCTTTGCATTGTTGTTTTAATTGTTATATTAACATACCAGTATTGACACAACACAATAATCTTTGCACAGCTTGATCTTAATTTGATTACTGGTTGATTCTTTGAAATATTTGAATGTTCTCCTTGGGTTTGTGTTTTGTCTAGAATTCCAGTTTTCTCAGCGTGTTCTAAAGCATAATTGATATTTCAGTTGCCTTCTCAAATTCCTTGAGTTTCTGTGTCGGTGGGTGTGTGAATGGAGTACCCTTAGTTTGAATTTTGACTGTAAACTCCTTCACACACAAACCCTCAAAACATTACTTGTACCCATCCTAGGAATTTACTGTGATTTTGCTCTGCATGGTTACCATGATGAGTCATACATTTTTTTGGGGGCTGACAATATGTACTGTTTCTGTGATGACAATCATATCAGTTTTTGCTTAAAACAAACAAAAGTAAAAAAAAAAAAAAAAGAGTATCTGAATATCAGAAGCAGTGTTTGTTTATTTTCTAGTATTTTCCATAACAATGCATATGTAGCACACTGTGCTTGGATTATAAACATAACAAAAAGCTACTGATAAAAAATGAACTTAATAGACTACAGTGCAATATAGCTGGTATTGAAGATCATGTTCTGCCTTATCTTATACTATTACTGAAAGTTGCATTAAGCCTGGATTCTTCCACTGCACACTTTTCATTTTAATATGTCTTTACTAGTGCTTTCGTGTTAGTGAATAGGAATATTTTCCACAAGTAGCTGAAATGCCTACTATAAGCAAAATGATTCCTGATACTCAGGGGCGATACTGTTGTTATCTTGGAAGTGTTTGTGAAGAAGACATATGACACTTAGCTTAACAATGTACTTGCAATTTCCACTTGCATTTAACATTTCAAACAAAAAAAAACACACTTTTTTGTGAAGGCTGTCAAATTGGTTGCATACTTAAATCATATACATCATTACCTGAGCATGATATAACTGGTTTACTCACATCAGCATGAGAGCAGCTTACTTAAAGGTATCATGACATTCCTCTTCTCATTCAAAGCTGATTTCCAGAAAGCGTACTTGACAGGGGAAAAGGCTTGGTTGGGTTTTCCAGTATATATCAGCTCTAAATTTATTCATGTATCACTTCAGTGTAACAATTTACAGGTAAATGTCTTGGGCAACCTGTATATGTGTATAAGCTTTGTAAGTTTGATCAGAATTGCTGTGTTTGCTTGGATTAGTAATAGACTATCTTAGATAACTTTAATTTAATGGTTGAATGTTAGCCTTTTATCAGATTTTACGTATCACCATTAAAATACGCTAACCTATAGATAGATTGAAAAAAACCGAATGCACTTTATTTGTGTCTAGGGAGTAATTAGGCTTTTTACAGAAGCTCTTCAAATAATTAGATAGGTAAATAAATATATGTACACTTACCAGAATGACTCAAATAAGACAATTAAAAGGAAAGAAAACTTAGGATTTGGTAGTCACAGTCACAATGCCTGCAGTTTGCAGGAGTATTGCTATTGGTAATAAGGAGCCCCGGTACCTTTTCATGACACACTCAAAGTATTACGTGTTTGTTTGTCAGAGAGAGGGTGTGCAGTATTTTTTATAATGTGTAGACGCTAGGGGTGACTATTGCAACTTAATCCTAGCAGACGGATGTGCAGGACACAGGGTAAAAGCACTGAGAAGTGTTTTTAATTCTTTTTCTTCTCCAAAAGAGTACCCTAAGCACCACAGCCACAATAAACAGGCAAATAAACACCAGAAAGCACAATATTATTCTTCTTTCCCTCTCTCTGTTTCTCCTCCACACCTCCCAGCAAGCTGCCCCGCTGGGTTTTCAGCAGTCCTTTATATATTATCCAACTCGGAAATCCTTCTGCTCTTCCATCAACGTGACTTGACAGCATTTCCGGTTTAGATGGATAAGTCAAGTTTTCCGTCAGCCCGGAAGTACTTCTGGATTTCTGTCCTCATGACTCGATAGTACTTCCGGGCTATGTAGAAAGTAGAAGTCCCCAGGTCCTCCTGCGGTGTCTCCAGGCAGCACCCACATTACCCAGCAGGGCTGTGAAGCCGAACTCCACATCCCATGGTGCCCTGTGGGAATCTGGGGCACTGTTATGCTACAGGGAAATCAGCATCTAGTATCTTGGGGGAGGAAGTGTCCCAAAGTAGCTGCCTTTCCCCATCCTTCCACTCTTTGGGCGCCCTGGCTGGATTGAGCTGCCAGCCGCCCATCACAAATGGCACTAAGTTTTGTTTTAATTCTTACCTTCACTACTGCCTCATGAGGCTAACTGGGCCTGCCCTTTTAATTAGGTTGTTGATTCCAAGGGTCTCTCTTAAAGTCATGTTACCAACACCACACAGCATAGTAAATAGCACCAGCCATTACAGAGTTGTAGAAGATCTGAAGGCTATCTCTACCCAAATGAAAGCCTGCAGGCTGTTTTAAAAAAAAGTTCCTCTGTGTTAATGAGACCAGTCCAATCTGTCATTGATGTGGACCCCCCAAGTACCTGTAGGAGTGCACCACCTCTACATCGATGTCCTAAATAGTGACCAGATTTTTTGCTGCAGCAAATGTCATTAACCAGTTCTTTGGATTTGCTAATGTTAAGTTGCAGAAAATTCTGTTTGCACCAAGAAACAAAGTTCTCTGTCTCATCCCTTGTATCAACACACCTCATAAGTTAAGAATCATCTGAGAATTTCTGCAAGTGACATGACCTGGTGTTATATTTATAGTCTGAGGTGTACAGAGTGAAGAGGAAAGGAGACAGGACTCCTTGTGGTGCTCCACTATTGCTTATATCCATATCAGAAACACAGACCTTGAATTTCACAATTTTCAGTCTGTCTGAAAATAATCAATTTTCCAGGTCATCTACCTACATATTTCTGAGATTACCCCTTAACAGGGATTGCTGGGTGGTATTAGAAGCACTGGAGTAAGCAAAAAACATGTTCACTGTGCTTCAAGGTTTGTCCAAATGAGTATAAGCTATGTGTAAAAGGCCTAGATGTTATGTTTTTGGCATCCAAACTTTATTGCACCCAAGCCATGTTCTTTTTCAAATCTTTTCTTCCTGATTATAAGGATGTCCTCCTGTTCCTGGCATTGTTTAAAGATGTGCTGTTTCATTGGAAATTCATATATTTGAATGTCATGACTTTTTGGGTAATATGTACATTTTCTGTCTTCAAGTTAAATTCTATGTTTTAATTAATAATTTTAACATATTGAGACAGTATAGTATGAGACAACCATCACAGCATCACAAGCTTTGGATAATTCAGAGAACACAGTCAGGCAATACATACTGTACTACACCGTAACAAAGGAAAATGCACCTAGGATAGATGCTGGCCCTTCATTACTCTAAATTGAATTTATGGTTTTAAGAATGTTATGTTGTTTTTACTTATTTGTTTATATTTGCTCAGTTTGCACATTGTAATGAAATGAACTAAGTGAGCTTAATTCCAAGAAATGAACAATTGGTTGTTGACATAACCAGAAACCAAATAAATGGCAGTGTTCTTACGCCAGTCCAGCAAATGCTTGGCATTTTCACACAGTGCTCTTAAGTTTGTGTGCAGCAGCTCAGCCATGAAAGTCCATTTCATGAAGCTCCCAACACACAGTTCTTGTGCTGATGTTGCTTCCACAGGCAGTTTGGAACTCTGTGAACAATGCAATTTAGCATAGCCACTTTTATGTGCCCATGTACTTCAGCACTTAGCAGCCCAGTTCTGTGAATTTACATTGTCTACCACTTCATGTCTGAAATGTTGTTGCACCTAAACTCTTCCACTTCACAATAATAGCACTTATAGTTGCCCAGGCAGATCTAGCTGAAAGGAAAGTTCATTTATTGACTTGTGACAAAGGTGGCATTGCCCTGTGTCCTACATGTCACATTTAAGGCCATTGAGCTCTTTAGTACAAACTATTCTACTGCCAGTGTTTTACATTGGAGGTGGCATAACTACATGCTTAATTTTATGCACCTATTAATAATGAGTGCAGCTGAAATACATGAACTCAATAATGTGGAAGTGTGTTTTCACATACTTTTGGCCATATAGTATACAGTGGTGCTTGAAAGTTTGTGAACCCTTTAGAATTTTCTATATTTCTGCATAAATATGACATAAAACATCATCAGATTTTCACTCAAGTCCTAAAAGTAGATAAAGAGAAACCAGTTAAACAAATGAGGCAAAAATATACTTGGTCACTTATTTATTGAGGAAAATGATCGAATATTACATATTTGTGAGTGGCAAAAGTATGTGAAGCTCTTGGATTAGAAGTTAGTTTGAAGGTGAAATTAGAGTCAGGTGTTTTTAATCAATGTGATGACAATTAGGTGTGAGTGGGCACCCTGTGTTATTTAAAGAACAGGGATCTATCAAAGTCTGCTCTTCACAACACATTTGTGGAATTGTATCATGGCACGAACAAAGGAGATTTCTGTGGACTTTATTAAAAGAGTTGTTGATGCTCATCAGGCTGGAAAAGGTTACAAAACCATCTCTAAAGAGTTTGGACTCCACCAATCCACAGTCAGACAGATTATGTACAAATAGAGGAAATTCAATACCATTGTTACCCTCCCCAGGAGTGGTCGACCAACAAAGATCACTCCAAGAGCAAGGTGTGTAATAGTCAGTGAGGTCACAAAGGACCCCAGGGTAACTTCTAAGCAACTGAAGGCCTCTCTCACATTGGCTAATATTCATGTTCATGAGTCCACCATCAGGAGAACACTGAACAACAATGGTGTGCATGGCTGGGTTTTAAGGAGAAAGCAACTGCTCTCCAAAAAAAACATTGCTGCTCTTCTGCAGTTTGCTGAAGATCACGTGGACAAACCAGAAGTCTATTGGAAGAATGTTTTGTGAACAGATGAGACCAAAATAGAACTTTTTGGTTTAAATGAAAGCGTTATGTTTGGAGAAAGGAAAACACTGCATTCCAGCATAAGAACCTTATCCCATCTGTGAAACATGGTGGTGGTAGTATTGTGGTTTGGGCCTGTTTTGCTGCATCTGGGCCAGGACGGCTTACCTTCATTGATGGAACAATGAATTCTGAATTATATCAGAGAATTCTAAAGGAAAATGTCAGGACATCTGTCCATGAACTGAATCTCAAGAGAAGGTGGGTCTTGCAGCAAGACAACAACCCTAAGCACACAAGTCGTTCTACCAAAGAATGGTTAAAGAAGAATAAAGTTAATGTTTTGGAATGGCCAAGTCAAAGTCCTGACCTTAATCCAATCAAAATGTTGTGGAAGGACCTGAAGCGAGCAGTTAATGTGAGGAACCCACCAACATCCCAGAGTTGAAGCTGTTCTGTACGGAGGAATGGGCTAAAATTCCTCCAAGCCAGTGTGCAGGAATGATCAAAAGTTACCGGAAATGCTTAGTTGCAGTTAATGCTGCAAAGGGGGGTCATACCCGATACTGAAAGCAAAGGTTCACATACTTTTGCCACTCACAAATATGTAATATTCGATCATCTTCCTTAATAAATAAATGACCAAGTATAATATTTTTGTCTTATTTGTTTAACTGGTTTCTCTTTATCTACTTTTAGGACTTGAGTGAAAAATCTGATGATGTTTTAGGTCATATTTATGCAGAAATATAGAAAATTCTAAAGGGTTCACAGACTTTCAAGCACCACTGTAGTTTTCAAGTAAATATAAATTTTCATTTGAATTGGTTCTAAAGTACTTGCATATTCCATTTTGAATCTGCCAAACCATCTTACATGCCTAGTCTGCTTACATATATTGCCAGAAGAATATGCACCAGTTTTATGCATATGCTAAATAGAAATTGCTGATTTGTTTTTCTAATGGTTGGTGGAAAATGATAGAAATAGCATCTGCGTGCTATTGGCCAAAAATGTCTAATGCATATCCTATGAAGAATACATACTGCATGGTATACTGCATGTCACAAAGCCATTTGCCAAAAATAAATCAGTGTTCCCATTCATTGTGGTCGTACCAGGTGTTGTAACAGGAAGTTCTTATGCTTGTCCGCTTCAAAGAATAATTTGAGGATGCCCCAGCATGGTCTAGTGTGGTTTGTAGGTAGGTATCCTGGAATGCAGTGCTGTATGGAATGATGGCAAACAGATGACCTCATGGAATGGTTTGCATCCCGATTTCTTTAAAAAGCTGAGTGGGTTTTCTGGAGCAGTTTGATTAGGTGCTAAGCTTAGACACTATTTCCAGAAGATTGCAGTGATTTGACTGTGATCCTCAGCTGCAGAGGTGACTCATTGTTAGGGTAGTTAAAGCACCCTCCCAATTATTGTTCTATAAACTCAGTTAAGAGATGGGGATAATACTGGAGCCAAGTGAGGACAATTTAAAAAAAAAAAAAAAAAACACATTTAAAAAATGGATTAGTGATCTCAAGAATGAGACAGAAGTCTGTGTCTCTCAGTAAATAATGGCTTGCACAGGGCATTGCAGTTGTGTATTTCTGCCCAGTGTGTTTCTTTTTTTTTTTGCACATTGGTTGCATTTAAGTTCAGGGAACAGAGAGATGAAAAGTTAAAGTTTGTGCTTATTGGTACATGCACAGCAGTACAGTGACTATTCTGCTCATATATTTAGGCCATTCAGAATAAATTAAAAAAAAAAAAAGATAACAAAATTGTGTAAAATTTACAGAGGGCATTCAAGTTAATAATGCCATTTACAAAAGTCTGAATCTATATTGATTAGTTGGTTCCTGTGATTCTCTTAATATTCTTTGAAACTCCTGTCTATGATTTCATGTACTAGTAAGTGACATTGACTGATACAGGTTGAACATTCCTAATCTAAAATTTCTGGTACCAGAAGTATTTTGGATATTTTTAGAGTTTAGAATATTTGCAAAAATCTTGGGGATGATTCCCAAGTCAAAACATGAAATTTTGTTATGTTTCATATACACCTTTTACACAAAGCCTAAAGGGAATTTTATACAATACCTTTCAAAACTTTGTGCATGAAACCATTTGTGCACAGTAGCAACAGCAGAATCATGTATCAGCTATTAAACAACAGCAACAGCAAACAACGCCAGGCTTTCAATCTCCATTAATAATGCTGTGCTTTGATAAAAGGTTACTGTGCATATGTCGGTCTGGCGATCATGATGGTTGATAACATACTGGGGCCAACAGAGCCTATGTTCACTCTAAGAATGAGCCATACTGCACTTTTGAATCACCTCACTTGCCAATCCTCCAGTGCAGCAGTTTGGAAGTGCCGCATTGCTACTATTGTGCCTTTCACTTTTAAGAAATGCAGCCATGACTCCCAGAGAACCACCAGGGACCACAGAATTATATGCCCAAACCTCTTCCTCCATTTGTCATTTGTGTGTTGGTGCGCCGCTTGAAACTTACAGGGGGGAATTGAAGAAATCGATTGTAAAGATTAGAGGGAACATTTTGCACTTGTGGCATCATATTGGCACTGAAACAGTTTCTGATTTTGGAGCATTTTGGAATTTCTGATTAGGGATGCTTAACCTTTATTAATAATTATAATGAAATAATGTACATTGGCACTACCACACCATCATTTTCCAGAAATCCTGCATTTTGTATTGGTGGTGGTTTCCATGAGAAGTTTGTTGTTGTTTTCTTTTACTGCTTCGTTTTTCCATTTTTTTTCCTTCCCTAATTGAGGTCCTACAGTATAAACATCTGTTCACAGAAAAAAGAATAAAACAGTACAATATGTTTATATACCCAGTTTAGCAGCTTTCTTCCAAACTATATACCGTTAACTAACTGACAAAATAAATTACATTTAGTGACTTTTATTGCACAAAAGAGAGTAGATCACACACAGTTTCGAACTGTCAGATAAAGTGGATCATTGTCAAATACTGTTTTACTTCATTAAAATGGTTACTTATTGTTAAATTATATTGTTGAATACAGCCAAGTGTCTTTAGCAACTGATAGTTTTTCCACGTGATATTTGCTAATGGCAGCTTGAAAAAAGAACAGAATTGAACCTAACCTTGAGTGTTGTCTATAGATGTGTGCACTTAGTAATATTCTGTTAAGTATGAAATAAACCAATTCAAAACATTTAATCATGGGCAATAGAAGTGTGTGGTCTGTACTATTAAATGACATACTTGAGTCTAAAAGTATAATCATTATAACATCTCCTTTACCAGGATATAAATATACAATATCCAGAATATTTGAATGCCTTTTATAACAAGAGTTAAAACTGTTTCTGTGCTGTTACTTTGCCAAGTGTGTACACTGAATTTACTCATAAAGGTTGCATCTTTTTATAAGCCTACTTTGGTATTAGTTTTCAACCATTTGAAGTTCTCTTTTTCTGTTCTCTTATTTTCCAAAATGTGATTGCTTTTCAGAAAAGAAAAAGAAGGGATAAAGATGATGATGTTGTTAGTCTATGCAGCTTTGATTTTAAGGTAAGAAGAGCTTCTTTTCCAATTGAAAAACATTTTGTTGCATTTTTCATAAGGAGATATGTTGAACTGTGTTGTAAAATATGCAAAAAGTAAATGTCTTGGGATATTTTAAACTTTATTACATGTATAACAGAATACTTCACTATACTATGCAGTAAAGTAAGGCTAAAGAAAAAAATATTGTTGCTTAATACACCATGCTTCATTATTTTTTAAATGTGTTATGTTATTGTTTGTGTCAATATCCTATTAACATGATATAACAGAAAAAAGTTTGGATCCATGTTTATTTTTTAACAACCAAAAACTAAATATAGTTCTGTCCCCTGAATTACCTCCTGGGCCTCATCTCCTTCTAAATCATATCCCCCAAATGCATTCAGGTTCATGGGGCAATATACTAGTCACTTCAGTATCAGTTGTGGTCCAGTGAAGAGAACAAATAATAGAGAAAAGGTTGTCTTTTTCTATAACTCCATACTTTACTGGACTGCACAAGGTTGTTTAATCAACCATGCATTATCAACCATATCTGCAAATGCTTTCATGAAAAGGAAGTTCGTAATAAGCCATGTCCATATATTGATTTCTGAATATTTAAAATAAAAACACTATAATTGCTTAATGCTTACTAAATCAGTGCTTAGAAAATACCACTTGATCTCAGCCCATCTCTTTATATATAGGTTCACACAATGTGCTTAGCAAGTTTTGCAAATCATACCTTGTAGTTCATACAATATAGATTTCTCTGGAGTTTTCAGTTTACCATGTAGATACAAATACCAGTGCACATAATAACAAAATCCGTATTTTTGTGCCTGAAATATATTAATGAACAGGCAGAATACTCTTGGGTCCAAATAAATAAATGTTCTTAACAGGAACCTGGTCACTTGTGATAATTATTTTATTCATTCTTAGTAGAATGAAAACAAATTCAGTTGATTTGTAACATAAAATTAGAGTGGTGTGTTTGGAATGTGCTGTCTGACTGGACTGCCATCAATTCAGATTTGCAGGGTGCGGTGGCCAGGGTGAGCAGTCCATTACAGCTAACTGAAATATGATTTTTTTTCTTAAAAGTTTACTCTTGTGTTTAATGCACTTGGTAGGCTGTGCTCACTACTTGGACTTAAGTATTGTTATTCTGCACTTAAGGGCATGGCTAAGGCATATATTTACTCCCATTAAAAATGTTTGTTATATACGGTATTTCTAAAAAATGGGAACATTTAGACATAAAAAGTTCAGTTCCAAATTCTTTCCTACGTGACTCTCCAGTGGTAGACTATTCTAGAGTGCTGTAAGCTATGAGATTAATAATACTGGGGTTTGAGGATTTTATGGAGTGCAGGTGTAGGGTGTAATAGTATTGCTGAATCAACAACTTTCTGGCCTTGAGAAGGTAAAGAAGCATGGGAACTTATTTTTTTATACAAACTTTCCATGTATGTTTTATCTATAAATATATACTGTAAACCACTAAAACTATATCACAAAATATTTCTGTACACATGATTTTGTACAAGGTTCATTATTGAGGTATCACATTTCTTAGCAGCATTTCCTTTTCTTATCAGTTACTTTAGGCATGCTGAATTCACACAGGTTTTTTTTTTTTATATATATACCTGCAGACATGTTTACTGCACTACGAATACTGTTTGTAGCAACAAAACCGTTGATATTATGGAAACGTTTTAGCCAAGCCTGAACAAGTGGGTGTGTGCAGTACATTTTTAGGTAGAGAAACGGTTGTGCAAATGTTCCTTTCTCTTTAGTCATTTGTAATACTTCAGTTTCTGTTTACAGTCATTGCTTCTACTATTAATATAACATCTACTATGAACACTCCTTGCTTTTTTTAAAAATATCTTATGCCTAAATGAAAACTTAATTTTACATTCTTGGTAAAACTAAGCAGTTTACAGCCAAGTATTAGTTTTATAAAGGCTTGGGATTAGTTTCTTCCATACCCGTTTACCACTTGCTATATTTCTCTGGTAGTAAAAGAAAATAAAAGCTTTCTTCGGCTTTTTACTATAATGTTGTGTGGCATTGTTCTTAAGTAAGCTTTTTGGTCTTTTATCACCAAATGGTAGCCTCTATTTAAAATTGTACCTCATATTTCAAGTTATGTTTAAATCTAGACTTATGCCCCACTTATGCTTGATCAATTAGATAAATAAGAACAGACAGAATTTTTTTAATAACACCTTTTATCTGTCTATGTCAGTTGCAAGTATGATTGAGATTTCCCTGTTAAAGTGAGATATGGATCAATTATATAGTTTGTGAAAGAATGGCAAGCTCCCATGCTCCCACTCTGGATTTCAGGCAGTAGACTGTTACATATTTAGTCTCCTGTGTAGCATTTACTAATTTAACGTACTGGTTCCTTTCCCTGTTTTGTTTCTTACATTTCATTGGCCCCTACGTATTGAAACAATGATTTTGGACATATTAATATATTTTCTTTATAAAGTGTTTGAATCTTGGAAAGAAGTGATATACAGTTGTGCTTGAAAGTTTGTGAACCCTTTGGAATTTTCTATATATTATACTTGGTCATTTATTTATTGAGGAAAATGGTCGAATATTACATATTTGTGAGTGGCAAAAGTATGTGAACCTCTAGGATTAGCAGTTAGTTTGAAGGTGAAATTAGAGTCAGGTGTTTTCAATCAATGGGATGACAATCAGGTGTGAGTGGGCACCCTGTTTTATTTAAAGAACAGAGATCTATCAAAGTCTGCTCTTCATAACACGTTTGTGGAAGTGTATCAATGGCACGAACAAAGGAGATTTCAGAAGACCTCAGAAAAAGAGTTGTTGATGCTCATCAGGCTGGAAAAGGTTACAAAACCATCTCTAAAGAGTTTGGACTCCACCAATCCACAGTCAGACAGATTGAGTACAAATGGAGGAAATTCAAGACCATTGTTACCCTCCCTAGGAGTGGTCGACCAACAAAGACAAAAACTCCAAGAGCAAGACGTGTAATAGTTGGCGAGGTCACAAAGGACCCCAGGGTAACTTCTAAGCAACTGAAGGCCTCTCTCACATTGGCTAATGTTCATGTTCATGAGTCCACCATCAGGAGAACACTTAACAACAATGGTGTGCATGGCAGGGTTGCATGAAGAAAGCCAGTGCTCTCCAAAAAAAAACATTGCTGCTCGTCTGCAGTTTGCTAAAGATCACTTGGACAAACCAGAAGCCTATTGGAAGAATGTTTTGTGGATGGATGAGACCAAAATAGAACTTTTTGGTTTAAATGAAAAGTGTTATGTTTGGAGAAAGGAAAACACTGCGTTCCAGCATAAGAACCTTATCCCATGTGTGAAACATGATGGTGGTAGTATCATGGTTTGGGGCTGTTTTGCTGCATCTGGGCCAGAATGGCTTGCCTTCATTGATGGAACAATGAATTCCGAATTATATCGGAGAATTCTAAAGGAAAATATCAGGACACCTAGTAACCAATCATACAGCCACTAATGCTATACCAGTAGATTTATAGAAAATGAAGAAGTATTTGCAAAATTGCACATCACACAATTCTATTAGGTTTGTGATAGATGGTGTAACTTAAGATAATATGACTAAAAATGTTTTTTTTTTATGTTTTAAATTAAAAGTTGTACACCAAAAATGCCACTTTGGGGTCACAAGGGAATGGTACCTTTTCTAGCAGTATTGGAAGCAAAGTGGGAAACAGTTAATCACTCCCTCACACAGTTGCAATCATTCATAAGGGTTATATACTTTTATAACTAGTGATCAAAAGGGCATTAGAAAACCATTGGGAAAAAAGAATAGAAGCACTGGAAAAAACAAATGGCAAAAACTATATATCCCCCAGCACTTTTCCATACACAAGGAAAAATTTTTGAAAATGAGTGTGGAATGCAAATGTTTTGAATAAATATTTTATTAGTGTTTTACAAAAGACAAAATGAATTAAATACCTGAGGCAAAGCTAAAAAAAAATAATCTTTGTTTTTAAAGATTTTAAATAGAAGCGTTAAAAAATGAGCTGTGTTTTAAAGATTTTAAAATAGAAACACCTGGTGTGTTCTCACTCACTTAGGTATATTGAAAACCAAAAAATGTCATGGGCCTGATAAGTAACCAACCGTAGTGCTGAAGAAATAGGACATTTATAAACCTTCAGTAAACATAGTCTAACAATGGACGTACATAATGATTTTAAAGTTGAACTGTGGACTCCATTTCACAGGAAAGGTTGCAAAATGGTTTCCAGTAATTATCGAATACCAAGCCTTAATTCTGTCTCATATATTATATATATCATATATATATCATTGAACACATTTTATAAGTGGTCAGAAACTTGTAAATAACTCATGAAAGAATAAAGTTAAGTTAAAACCAAGCACACCATTGTTTTTCTTGTGAAATTCCCAATACGTTTGATGTGTCACATGACCCTCTTCCTATTGAAAAAACAAAAGTTGGATCCAAAATGGCCGACTTCAAAATGGCCACCATGGTCACCACCCATCTTGAAAAGTTTCCCCCCTCACATATACTAATGTGCCACAAACAGGAAGTTAATATCACCAACCATTCCCATTTTATTAAGGTGTATCCATATAAATGGCCCACCCTGTATTAATGGCATTGACTTAAAATTAATATGTCAACTTGTGAATTTGCTGATGACACCAGAATTAGAGAGAGAGAAAATACTAAATATGCAAAATACAAACATCAGGAGGATCAAAACAGTTTTCAGAATTTTGCAGATACATAAAAGATATTTTCATATGCACTAGTATGAACTGCTAGTTACAGTACAGGTAAAAAGAAGATTATAGACAGTGGATCACACTTATCCACAGGTAACCCACTCTGAAAACATTTCAGAGTTATACAGTCATATTGACACAATATTTTCTTTCTACCAGCATTGTGCAGAAGCAATTCTAATTGGCAGATAAATATTGCATTACAATGTAAAAACTGTTATACTCAACTCTAATCTACTAAACCTTGGGAACATTAGAGCCAAATAGATGAATTGGAGGCCCCCACTGGCTGAATAGTCTTCTTATTTGTTAAAAAAAAAATATATATATATATATATATTCTTATAGCCTTTCTGTATGCTAATGGCTGAGATGTGAAACAGAGCCTTACTGTTGATCAGACTGACTGGGATTAAAACGTTAATCTTCGCTGTTAAGGTGATCCTTTCCTTAATTGTTGCCGAAGCATGTTTTCTAAATAAGCTGTTTCGTAGCTAAGATATACTGTATTTTAAAATGTGGTTTCATCTTCACATGGTCATTAGACCTTATATTTGATATAAATGAGAAAAATGTGTAAAAGGGCACGTGTTTGTTAGCCTATTTTCTAGTATGAAATAAGTTTTGAATAAGTAAGTAAATATTTGCTCTGAACTCTACATATTAGAACAAAAAATTTGGTTACATCAAGTCTTTTAGAACAGATGGCATTTGATCTTGCCACCAAGTTATTTGTTTGCTTGTTTGTTTTTCATTTTATTTTATGATGGAACTTGCCACATGCTATGCCTCTTTTCAAAGCAAATGTTTGCTGGGAAGAATCTAGTTATGTACACATTTTCTTACATTTATTTAGGTCAGCATAGGTAATGTCAGTAGATCAGTTACAATAAATTACTTCTGACCTATCAAGCTGACCAACTAGATGCCACAGTAGCAATTTGTAACCTCTTAAGTTTAGAGTCATGAGGTGGTGGTGTCTACCCTCATAGAATTGGTTGCAAGCCAAGAACAAGCACTGGACAAGCCCTAGCCCATCACAGGACACAGTCACACACACTCACTATTAGGTAATCAAACAGACTTGTCTTTAGAACAGAGGCAAACTGAGTCTGGGCAGCACTAGCCATTTTAGTATGGTGATGACCCTTTTTAACAAAACAGGTTTTTATTCAGTTTGTATTTGTGCAATCACTTGATTTGTTTTGAGAACTGAATATCCATTTTTATATTATTAATTATTGACTCAATTTATGTCACTGATCTGCATGAGAATGCTGAACATGTGTGACATACCGTGAGGATCCCTTGCTGCTGACAGTTTCTCCTTTCAAGTTCTAAAACTATATATGCATTGTCTAAACCTAATTATCCAGTTATCGTAATCATAATATAATATGATGCACTCTACATTCTTTCAATGCTTTTCTAAGAAAAGCTAAATTACTGAAAAGAATAGTGATTTAAAAAAATTAAAGATGCCTTGTTAACATTACCAAGCAATATTTAACTGACAACATCCTGTAGTAGTTGGGACAGGTCTGGCAACCCCTTGATCATTGACTGGAAAAAGTGAGTTACACAATGCATTAATGGATGTTTTCCACCCAAAATCGGATATACTTTGAAAACCTATTTGTATTCGACATTTCTGCATGTCCACTATTTATTGCCTGATTATACAGGTATGTGTGTATGTATATGTATATGTATATGTATGTCTGTGTATGTATGTATGTATAT
>JANRMT010062792.1:49577875-49630707 GCA_026402145.1 Polypterus bichir lapradei
AACACTTTAGGAAATCAACTTGAAATGAAATCAGTATTTCTTGAAATTGTCGCTACAGGAAAAATAATATTGTGAATGAATTGTGCTGGTACCAGTCACTATTAAATTGCTGTCTGACTAAATGGTCCAGCGTGTTGGTCATAAAAGCTTAATTCCAGAAACACACTGTGGCCTATAGGGGTCATACTAACACCCCAAATCCCAGACACAATTGCACCGACACAAGTCCAGGACTCAGATGTGAATTTATTTTTTCAGAAATACCTCAAAAAAGGCTTCTTCCCAGGGTTCACACAATCACAATACTGTTATTTCTTTTTCATTTTCTCCACTCCCACTCTACCCAGGCAATCTTTGCTTTTCCCCCATAACCGACTGTCTCCACGGTTGAAGTGGAGTGTTCCTTTTTGACTCGTTGCAGGATTGCTTCCTGGGCCGAATCATTGTCTTCTGCAAATACTTTTGGGCCTGGTGGGACCACCCTGGAATAAGGGAGTTACCCCCAACAGCTCCCACTGGTGGCACCCACGGAACCCAACAGGGCCACCCAATAGAACCACATTTCCCATGCTGCCCTCCTTGTCCATACAGGGGATCACCAAGAGGGGATGATGCCACCTAGTTTGTTGGCAAACAACATGAACATGGGAGGCAATCTCCCATGGCCCCTCATTTCTCCTACAGTCCCAGCCGGATAAGGGGGTTTCCATATTTTACTGCCAAGATGCCAATCCCAGTGTACCCTTTGTTCCAGTACCCATCATGCCAGCTTCCTGGTTGAGACAGGGAATGCCATGTCTCTATGCGTCAGTTTCCATTATACTTGCTTCTTGTCCTGGTAAGGGAACCGTGTTCTTCCCAGCCAGGACAGTAGTCCACCCATAACAACACATTCTTCTAACTCTTTTAGTTGCTTTTATTGTAAATGTTAATTTGCATCATGCCTCTTTTTTCCCAATTCTGCTTATTACCATTTTAAAAAAAATAATAAAATATTTTTATCTTCATGTGCAGAGATACATGTCCATCACTCGATACATTTGTAATTAATCTAACCTTTACACATTTGAGATGAGAGTAAAAATAGCAGAACCTGAAGAAAATCCACATAAACAGAACAACTGACAGAACGTGGCAACTTCATACTGAACAGACTAAGAATTAAACCAAGGTCCGTGAACCAACAGTGTTAACCACTGCACCATCCAGTTTTGTTCTTAATTAAACAAATAAATAACTAAGCACATTTATTCAAATTAATTGTCTTTTATTGGACCCTGTGCCCTAATACCAATTCCCCCCATTATGGTACTTGATCTTTTATTTTCGATTTAACAATTACAATTGGAAACATATTATTGTATATTTAAGGAATCTTGGCAATCAGGTGCATTAGTTAAGAAAATTGGCTTGAAAGGATAAAAATCTACAAAAGTAATACGCATTATAATGAGAAAAATTAGTTACTGCTTCCATCATGCTTCATAAATCCAAAGGTTTAAAAAATGAATCAGAGAAATAAGAAGTTATTGTGGCTATATCCATTGTGTAATTATTTTTTATTTTCCTGTTTTCTGAGATTTCATTCTGGATTGCGTTTCAATTTATGAGCAATGTGATCTAGTAATAAATGTGATATAAATACTCCGAGTGGTGCAGTGAGAGTAATATGGAAAAAGATTATCTGCTTTGGCAACCCCTAACGGGAGCAGCTGAAAGAAGAAGAAGGTGCAGTGAGAGTAACCACGCTAAAGCAGCTATTGTACTTAGAATAGGTTGACCATTCTGTAGACCATTATATTGTTACAAGTTAATTACAATCAGATGCATTGAACTAATAAACAATATGCGGTTAATTTCAGTGTATTTATAAAGCCGCCTCAGGGATGCGAATCTGAAAAAGAAAGGGTAATCACACAGGAACAGTAGCACTTCTTTGACGCTGGGTGGCGCCAGTCTGCAAAACCGAGCGCAGAACTTGCGTACGACAGGGCATGAGCTACCGTGGAAATGTGCGTGGCTTTACGGCAAGTTTAGGTTTTATACATCGCGATTTGAACGTGGAAACATTCTTATGCAACATTTTTGTGCGTACGCACCGTTTATACATGAGGTCCACCTCTGGTGTCCACCTCTGGTCTAGGGGTTGCTTTCATGAGATGTCCTGACAACCTTAAGATTACAGCTTTCAGATGCTGCTTCCACAATTGAGGTCTTGAACAAGGGCCCATTTGGATTCAGTGTCCCTGACCTCATTCTGCATATGGGAGAACTTCTGTCAGAGGTTGGCGTTAAACTCATCATGAAAAGAAGCATCAACCATAAGTTCACAGAACACCCTAGCTGCTAATCTAGACTTCCCTGGTCTATCTGTCCTGCACCTCTCGCTTTGAATCCAAATTACTACCAAATGGTGATCAGTTGACAGTTCTGCTCCTCTCATCACCCATGTGTCCAAAATATATGTCACAACTAACACACTTACAAAGTTTATTATCTATTTTTAAGCTGAGGTGCACTGGTACAAGATACACTTATGAGCCTCCTTGTAGTTTGTAGATTTGAAAAAAATGTATGACCTTGTCCCTTGACTTATGTTATGGGAGTTGCTACAGGAATTTGGAGAAACAGGGCCACTGTTCCAGGCTGTTCATTACCTATTCAAATGCAGTGAGAGCTGTTTACCAATACTTGACGTCTTATCACAACTCCTGATCGTGGTTCTCATGGACAGAATTTCAAGAAGAGGCTGTCCTGTTGGGGAGATGAGGGGTACCATTGTTGCTTTATGCAAATGAAGTTCTCTTTGCATTATCAGTGAACATTCGAGTGATTCACTTCTAAGTGTGAAGTGGCTTGGGTGCGGATCATCACCTCCAAGCCTAAGGTTATAGTTCTCTCTCGGAAGAGTGGATTGCTATCCCCATGTTAGGAGGAACAATGTGCAAAATGGAGGATTTCAAGTATCTCAGGATCTTCTCCACAAGTGATGAAAAGTGAGAATGTGAACTTGACAAATGGATTGGAGTTGTTGGAAGCTGTTCTACGTGCACCGAGTCTAAAGACAAAACACTTAGGTGATGACAGGGATGTAAATTGACTGATAAACTATGTTCATGAATTGTGAGTATTGACTGAAATAATAAGATTATTAGTACAAGTTGCAGGACTGGGGTTTCTTTACTGGGTGAGTAGGCTCTCACTCCTTGTTAAGGTAAGATTCTCCACAATTCAGAGAGCCGCAATTTAGAGTTGTTGCTCCTCCAGATTATGAAGAGCAGTTGAGGTGGTTTCAACATGTTGTAATAATGCCCGCCCTAGAACTGCTTCGGGCACGTCCCACTGGGTAGAGACCCTGCAATAGACCCACAACACAATTGAGGAATTACATCTCTTGGCTTGCTTGGGAATTCCCCAGAAAAAGCTGGAATGTGAGCTAGGGACATTGAAGTCTGGGCTGACCTGCTTGGATTGCTGCCACCACAAACCTCACCAGAAAAAGTAATTTCAGAAAATGAGATGAGTCTTGGGCTGCTCATCTAGTAGAAACTGACTGATCAGGAGCAGTAATGACTGTACCCTAGGTCTTCGTAGATTTTCTTAGTCTGTTACAAAGTTTAAAAAAAATGTGTGTATGTGTACATATATATGCAGTGCCATTATTAAATATTGCCGTTGTAAAGACAAAATTGCATTTTCTGTCTTAATTTTTAACTCTGTGCTTTGTTAACCCTGCCTATATACTATCACCTGCTGCACCCACAGAAGGTTGTGTTAAGACACGCTCTTCATGATAACACATGCAGTTATTACAGAAAATTAAAAACTTGATTTACAAGGTCTAAATGTTTTAGTTATTCACTTAATGAAGGGTATTTTTCTATAATTAAGAATTTATTTAGGGTGTAAAGAACCCTACAGAAATTATTTTTGGCATGGATTTGTTGTATAGAGACAGGGATCTGAAATAAGTTTGGGAATATAAACATTAGGAATGGAATAAAATCCCACAAAACTACTAACAAAAAAAGAATCACAGAAATAACAATGAGCTGGAGGGCTCTCCCTATGGTGGTAAAGAGGGCTGTATCTGAGCAGAAAGTGTAAAAATCCCCTATGAAATCACCAAAAAGCATCCCTACAATCTTGCATTTTTGAAACTGCAACTTTTAAAAAATATGTTTCAGTCCAAAGTCTCTAGCCTCCCTTTAAGGACTGCCATCTTGTTGGATCATAAACATTCTTCTGTTGCATCTGTTACATGACATAAGTCACTTAATTTAAAATATATTTATTTTTTGGAAGCAGTCATACTAATAACTGTTTATTTCAAAAGGGTCTTAAAGTTGCATAGTTTTAATACTGCATCCCTGGATTGTAATGGACAGGTTTATGTAATAGATGGGTGGATGAATTATTTTATGGCATGTCTGCTTCTAATTGTGCAAGTATTGAACACAAAGACCTTTTTAAAATAGCACCTTCTCTTTAATGTTGTTTTTTTTTCATTTAAACAGAAAAAAATCAGAAATATTAAATGTTACTTGCAGTGCATTTGTTATTATTATTATGCAGTGGAAGGTAAAACAGAGGCTGCAATATTCCCATGCTCTTAGCATTGTTTGTTTCAGGGAAGGCTGCTTTTTTGTTGATATTTTCAGATTAGAAATTTCAGGCAATTAAAACTGCATGGCTGTTAAACCTGTTCAGTTAATGAGCAAATCCTATTGTATTGAAGTTTATTGTGTTGCTGTTCAGTTCTGATTACCTTAAAACATGACTCACTCAAGTTGGAGAATGAAAATAAGCCAACATTATGTAACATTACTCCTACTGGTACAGGTTCATACTGAGGACTGCTCTTTGTCTTTTTTCTTCCCTCTCTGGCACTGTCTCCTCTCCGTCTGCTCAATTCTAAGGCTGCTTATTTGCATGTTGTTCTTGTTCAGCCAGGTGCTGCGTCATAAATGCATACTAAAGGTATCAAATTCTTGAAAATAATTCAGACTATATGTCGGTAAGAAGGACCTACTTATAGCAGACATTGTTTTGAGCTGTTTGTAAAAGTGCTTGTTGATATTTGGTAGAATTCTAGTCACTAAAAATTTAAGGTATCTACAGGGAACTTGGGGAAGGAATAATAAATTGTCTTCACATAGACAGAAGTTGTTGGCTGTATACACTATAGTTTTGAATTGAAAGAAGAAAGTATAATGCATCATCGGGCCAGCTTTTTTAAAGGCAAGGTGAAAAAAATGACAACTGAAGAAAGCTACAGTATATAGCTAAAATATTTTGGCTCTGAACTGTCTTTTCAATGTTTGTCACTGTGAGAATAACCTTTATCTATTTTTCCTTTTGTCAATTTGCACTGCCATAGCCCTTCACTATCTCCAGAGCTTTTTCAGTTATTGCTTTAACATTGGAATGATTCTGAAAAAAATGTCAATCACGTTTATGTATAATTTAACATCTGTTTGTTTCTTTGCAAGAAATTTTACTAGTGGTTGAGATACAGGACTTCAAAGCACAAATATACTGCTGTACTCCTCATACACCCTATGTGTATATCCTGTACGTATATAATATTTCATATTAATGTTGAGCTCCATTTTTCCAGGGCCTCAGTGTTTTATACTTTTTTTGTTACAGCCAATTTTCTTAATTCCAAGCAAATTGTTTCTTCTACTGCAGCGCAGTTTTTTGTCTTGTCAAGAATGAGACCACTAAATTGCCTTTTTAGCCTTTAACAGCTGCATTCACTTTTCTTTTTTTTTGCCATTTAATAGTAAGGTGCAAATAAACCAAAGGATATAAGAAAACCAAAAGCTAAGTTGATCCTACGTGCACTGGCATGTGATCTTCATGTAATACTGTTTATGTCAAATATCTAAAGAGAAATCTGTGGAAAAAATGCAGCACTAAGAAGTGATAGTCCACTAAATATAATATACAGTTGTGCTTAAAAGTTTGTGAACCCTTTAGAATTTTCTGTATTTCTGCATAAATATGACCTAAAACATCATCAGATTTTCACTCAAGTCCTAAAAGTAGATAAAGAGAAACCAGTTAAACAAATGAGACAAAAATATTATACTTGGTCATTTATTTATTAAGGAAAATGATCGAATATTACATATTTGTGAGTGGCAAAAGTACGTATGTAAACCTTTGCTTTCAGTATCTGGTGTGACCCCCCTTTGCAGCAATAACTACAACTAAACGTTTCCGGTAACTTTTGATCATTCCTGCACACCGGCTTGGAGGAATTTTAGCCCATTCCTCTGTACAGAACAGCTTCAACTCTGGGATTTTGGTGGGTTTCCTCACATTAACTGCTCGCTTCAGGTCCTTCCACAACATTTCAGTTGGATTAAGGTCAGGACTTTGACTTGGCCATTCCAAAATATTAACTTTATTCTTCTTTAACCATTCTTTGGTAGAACGACTTGAGTGCTTAGGGTCGTTGTCTTGCTGCATGTCCCACCTTCTCTTGAGATTCAGTTCATGGACAGATGTCCTGACATTTTCCTTTAGAATTCTCTGATATAATTCAGAATTCATTGTTCCATCAATGAAGGCAAGCCGTCCTGGCCCAGATGCAGCAAAAGAGGCCCAAACCATGATACTACCACCACCATGTTTCACAGATGGGATAAGGATCTTGTGCTGGAATGCAGTGTTTTCCTTTCTCCAAACATAAAGCTTTTCATTTAAACCAAAAAGTTCTTATTTTGGTCTCATCCGTCCACAAAACATTCTTCCAATAGCCTTCTGGTTTGTCCTTGTGATCTTTAGCAAACTGCACACGAGCAGCAATGTTATTTTTGGAGAGCAGTGGCTTTCTCCTTGCAACCCTGCCATGCACAAGATTGTTGTTCAGTGTTCTTCTGATGGTGGACTCATGAACATGAACATTAACCAATGTGAGAGAAGCCTTCAGTTACTTAGAAGTTACCCTGGGGTCCTTTGTGACCGTGCCGACTATTACACGCCTTGCTCTTAGAGTGATCTTTGTTGGTCGACCACTCCTAGTGAGTGTAACAATGGTCTTGAATTTCCTCCATTTATACACAGTCTGTCTGACTGTGGATTGGTGGAGTCCAAACACTTTAGAGATGGTTCTGTAACCTTTTCCAGCCTGATGAGCATCAACAACTCTTTTTCTGAGGTTCTCAGAAATCTCCTTTGTTCGTGCCATGATACACTTCCACAAACACGTGTTGTGAAGAGCAGACATTGATAGATCCCTGTTCTTTAAATAACACAGGGTGCCCACTCACACCTGATTGTAATCCCATTGATTGAAAACACCTGACTCTAATTTCACCTTCAAACTAACTGCTAATCCTAGAGGTTCGCATATACTTTTGCCTCTTACAAATATGTAATATTCGATCATTTTCCTCGATAAATAAATGACCAAGTATAATATTTTTGTCTCATTTGTTGAACTGGTTTCTCTTTATCTACTTTTATGACTTGAGTGAAAACCTGATGATATTTTAGGTCATATTTATGCAGAAATGTAGAAAATTCTAAAGGGTTCACAAACTTTCAAGCACAACTGTATCACAAAAACATTATGATGATGATCTTAGATAAACAAAACAACATTGTTAGGAATGTTTGACATAATAAAAGCATTAGCAAGCAAAAGAAATGAATGACATGTTTCATTAACAGCAAAGTTTGACATTAGATTTAAAACCTTTTCTGGTGTGAATACCTGCAGCCACTGTAACCTATCAGGGACTGAGACTAAGCCCCCAATGTAAAGAATGATTAGGCAGTACCTCTCAATGACTGATTGTAATAAATGATGAGACTCCCGCAATGAAAGGAATCTTTCTTCTTTGCTTTGTTTCCAGTTCATTTCATAAGCCTGACTCACTTTGTGAAAGAGACACTTAACCAGCCCATGCTCCAAATTTAAAAATAACTTGGAAGCTTTTGAAATGAAATGAGAATGTGAAGCCCATCTCTATAGAGAAGTATAGGCCTTTTTTAAGTCTTTATCTACCTAAAGTCAAGGTTAAGAATTTATTTATTTTTTTTTTATTTTTACTTGAAAACTTCTTGATGAAGGACTTGCATCAATTAACATATATATTAACTTTTCTTTGGGCTTCCTAATTTTTGTTTCTGAATGAAATGTAATTCACATTATCAATTTAACAGTAACAACAGTTGCTTTACAAATGGGATGGCAAGGTGATTCAAGGGTGAGCACTGCTGCATCATATCCCTGAGGTTTTCGCTTCTGTTTACTTTTTAATCTGACTTTCCTCCCACATTAGAAAGACTTGTTTAAAGTAAGTTGTAAATCCTAAATTTACTGTGCATGAACTAGATTCAAAAGAGTTATTCCAGTTAATTGCTTGCCACCACCACCTCCACCTCTTTCAACTCTCCACTCAGTAGTCTTTTGGCCAGGAGCAGCCTGTAACATCATCCCAGGATGTTTCTGGCAGTACCCAACACCACTTTGTATTCCTCATTCTTTTGCTCCACTGAAACCAAGCCAGAGCTCCAGCCAGAAGTCACAGGTGTCTTGGCGTTCCATAGGCTTTACAGGGTCTGGTGTCCACAGTAGCAGTTCAGCTACCTGTATTTCCTGAGGCACAGCATAGAGCCACTTGTTCTCTCCTAGAACTACAGTAAGACCATCTAGCAGCTTGAAGATGTTGATACCTCTAATATATCCTTTTTGGCCTTGGGAAAACACTCTTCTTCTCTGTCTCAACCACAAGTAATGATGTTTTTTTTCAAATGGACATTGCATAAGTTTACCTTGGATACAGCTGCATTCCCTTCTCAAAGATGTAGTAAGGTTCCTCAGAGGCACCCCCAATTTTTATATCTCCCTCTCCTTTCTAAAGGTGTATCAACTATTGCATTTGCATTGATTGTTTTACCATTAGGTTTTTAAACATATGACCTCTTCTACCCTTTTCTGCCTGCACTTGGTGTCCTGTCCGATCCTCCTACTACGTAACTATTTGCCCTTTTTAAAATAAGTACCTTAGTATAACTCAATATTCAAATCATAACAGAAAAATACTTGACACATAATGTGACATTTGTCAACTTCTGTTTGAGGCTGTGTATCCTTGAGTAGGTTTTCCTGGAAGAAGATATTCAAGTGTGGGTTACTACCTTGTTGTAGTTTGTAAAATGGTCAGTGTGACCCTTGAAGAAATCAACATTTAATAGCAGATGATTTGCTGATGCAGAGTAATACAAGGCCTATACTAAGAAACATTTATTAATAAAGCAGATGTTTATGTCTGCATGGAAGACTTATGGAACATCGGGCTAAACCCCTGGCATGTTAATCATTTTGCAAATTCATTCTGGTAATAGGCAGAACAGTATTTCAGTATATTTTTTTTCTGCCATTATGGATAATAAATACAGTTGGCATAATCCTCATTTTCTGCTAATTAGTTTTTGCTAGTATCCTTATATAATTTGATACTATCCGTATGTATGGTGTTAACGTCAGTACCCCGTATGTATGATGTTTGAGTCAATACCTTGACTCAATACAAGTTAGAACCATGCAATGGGACTGTGCCTCTGTAGTTAGAACATAACATGGCAAACGCGGACGCAGTATTGCATGATTGGCTAAGAATTTTCAAATGCTTCAGTGACGCCTCTGGACGGCCGAGTATAGTAAGTCGGTGTTGGTTCGAGCAAATAACAGTAAGTTCGTTTGGTTTTTGGAACGTTGGTTTGGTGGGGCTTACTTTCCAGGACTAACATCGTCGACTGACTTAAACCCTTCAACAACTCCGGAACCGTAAGTAATTTAGAATGTATCGCCATTTGCTTGGTACATCGAAATCTATCTTTGGCCAGTTCAGTTTTGGCAACTGAGTAATGACAGCTGGGTATTAACAATGGTCATTGTTTAAATTTTAGCTGATCTCAGATCTAAAATGACCACACCAACATAATTATTACTCTGACTCTGATTAGAGTCGTAAAATACGTTTTTTTTTTTTTAAAAAATTGTTTGCCGGAAAAAATCATATGAGGTGCGTTGAAGAGCTGAGTTCACGTCTCGCAGCCTCGTTTAAACAGGAAGCTCTTCATTACATTGTCTGAAAAGGTCTATTTTAAGCACAATCAGTGCCATGATAACAAAATCATTTCAAGGACTTAAAAAAACAAATAATTCTTTGCAGAGAAAGTATGGATTTCACAAACGTAGAATTTGTAGCCCAATTCCATCGAGCTTCCAGTCGCTAGTGGATAATAAAAAGAGCCTTGAGTAAAATACCACACAGTTTATAATCAATCTGATTAGATATCTTAAGGTTTATTAATGAAATAGCTATTAGATGCAGTCATTACTGTAGCTATAACAAGCCTGTGAATATGACAGTGCCATTCTTGTTTATATGTTAAAATTGTTATCTTCTCTGTCCCATGAGCAATTTTATTTCTTTTCTCAGTATTAAAGTTTCAACAGTAAGTCTTTGAAGCTTAAATATGCAAAGAATAAAATACGTTAAATTAAAAAGTAGAGCTTACAGTTGCTCAGATATTGTGTACACAACCTGTGTTGAGAAATAGAGAAGCACAGAAACTATAGGGGACACAGCCTACTGGTAAGTGACAGTGTCAAAAAAAGTGAATTACAAAGGAAATACTTCCTTTTAGGGAATTTTCTTGTTGCATTTTGACATACTTTACTGTTAGAGAAGTAGTGATTGTAATGCGACCAAAGAGCTTAATTCCACAAGGAATGATGACAAAGAATAGCTTTTTTTCTTGTAGCAAATAAACACCCATGAAGCGAAAAAATATAATATGGGACAAGTCATTAGTCATTTTTGGTCTATATGGCTTCGTACTTTACTTTGTATAGTGTTTTGTAATTGTCAATCTGTGGTGTGAACGTTAAAACTTAGTACAGAGAAAAACAAGCAGACAAGCCTGGTCCTTCCCGCAATAAAGAAAATGCATAGGAGAATTAGATTTGGGAGGAATAAAGTATAAAATTGCCCTTGCATCACAGTCAGAAATCACTTGAGCAGAACAATAACTGGAACTCACAATGTGATAATGATAAAATATTCTGGAGAAGTTACCTGCCAGTGACAGATATAAAATAGTAAGTGTGAACAGTGTTCATACTTTGCAATATTCTAAGTGTTATTAACTGTACAGTTATTTTAAATTTTATTAGAAATTCCAATAACAGTTTATTTTGCCCAGCATACCCTATCCTTTCCCGTACACCTAAGCCTTCCAAAGTCATACTGAGTGGAAATTTGAACACTCCCAATGTGCTACTTTCTGCTGTACTTTAACACCTTTCTCATCTGTGTATCCTGGCCATTCCAGTATGCATCTCTCATAATATTTTGTCTACTGCGGTCTAAAATAACACTCATTCCACTAAGCTCTATGCTGATTATACAAAAATAATAAGCCATTTGATATGTCTTATAACCTACGCCTGTTTAATATATTTGAAACACTCTCAGGCTAGACAATTACTTGGTCTGTTTTCACTTTAGTGCCGCTGAAAACCTCATATAAAAAATGAATTTTTCTTCAAAATCTGCCTCCCACTGTTAAGTGTTTGGGTGCATATATCTTTTGATCCTTCACTGAGATATCCACTTCTGATTAGCAATATACAGTTAGTGAACTTAAATTTGTACATTATTTGGTCAAACACATTCTTTGCATGCATATATTAACAAAGTCAAAAAGAATGCAATACTTTTTTATATTTTATTAGTGCCATGACACCACTTTCAACTCTTGTTACTAATTAAACCAAGATCAAGAACCTTATAATTTATAGGGAAAAGGCCGTGATACTGACCTGTCATAAATCGGAGACATGCTTTTGCCCTTTTAATCTTGCAATATACGCACTGAATGATGTCACACTCAGCTATGAACTATATGGCTTTAAAAAATATCAACACTTTATGAGCTGAATGAGGACTTGCTCTTTGTTTTGTCTACCAAGTTTTGCAAACTTTGATTAGCTCAACTCATAGCCTGTGCAGCTCATTTATGGCACTGTAAGGGCATACTCATACTCCCGTTTGTTGTTATAATGCCAAGAATTACAGTATAATACTAAGAAGCGCCTTCTGGGGTCTTTTCTGCCCACTGCTATCAGGTAATCCAATGCTTCCTCCCGATGTACTTGTTAAATTCATTTTAAAAAATCTGCACAATACACTTTTTATTGATTGATTGGCTTTATTATTTCTCCTGTGAGTCTGTATCCTTATTTTTATGTTTCTGCTGCTGTATGCCTCAGAATTTCCCCATGGGATTAAGTGAAAAGTCAAGTTAAATGATACCTTTTATTGGCTAACTAAAAAGATTACAATATGCAGGCTTTCGAGGCAACTCAGGCCCCTTCTTCTTAATTCCATTTGATTAAGAAAATTAATCTAATCTGCTTTGGTGAATAGTCTGCTAACTTTGTTTTGTGGTTTAATAAAGGAAGTGTGCCTGTTAGGTGACATTTTAGCAAGATGTCTATTGCACATCCCACAGATTAGCCTGGCTTTAATGTTTTCCTTATTCTTTTATTACCTGCAGATTTCTTCTTCACTGAAATGCTGTGGAGTTTTCTTTACACTCTAATTAAATATCTAACCCTTTATACTTAATAGATTCAATGCTTGGTATGTGTGTGATGCAACAGCTGTATTCACTTCTCTGCAAAACATTCTAGTAATTTCTCTCTACTAAAGACCAATACAAGGATCTTCCCAAGACTAACTCTGCACTATGCTGAAGAACAACAAAATTGTATAATATCAACTGCTGTAATAAAAACCATAGTAAGAATTACATCAATTTCCACTATGTATACATCCTGCAGTATCTTTGCAAGAACCATAGAATGTCCCATTGATATTTCTGTCTGCTGAGCTCCTAGTTCTTTTCTCCAACTAAATTCCTCGACATAAAATCTTCTTTCCACTCTCAGCACACTATTTAAACTGTTTATACAATGATGTACTTATGTTAATGTAATGGCTCTATGAACCCAGTAAAATGTCATAGTATCAGAGGAAGCATTTTTGTCTGATATCCTTAGGATCCTATATGTGGAAGCCTGCTGAAAAATTAACTTTGTATCACTTTGTTGTAGTTGCATGTTTATTGTCTGACTGTCTTGAGCTCTCCACTGTCAGAATTCACAAAGAGCTGCTGTGGCTGGTTACCTTCTGGCTCCTGAGGAGTTAGCTGGGTTTTGTTTTTTTTTCATTACAAGAATATCCCGTAAATTTAATCCTGTGTTACACACCTTTATACTTCACCTCTAAGTGTTTCTGGACTGTTTTCTTCATGTTGATCAGTGTTTCTGTTTGTTGTTCACCTTTTTGTTGTACTTACATTGACAATTTGTTCTGTGCCTGAGCATTTTTGTCCACATGTAACCCCACAAAGTCTTGTTCGTTTGACTAGTGTTACCGCTATGTGTTGGGCCAACCGTACCATGCCCTGTCCCACATGGAAGAGGTGGGACAAATCACGGTTCAGTAACATTCAGGAACAGTGTGATTGTTAAACATGCTCCTGAGCATGGAAAATAGTGCAATTCTCATTTTGTTCAGTACCATTTGAGTTAAAAACTGTATTTTATTCTCACAGTACACATGAACATGAATTGTAGTTGGCAAGTAAAGCTACAGATTCCTCCCTTAACATCATTTGTCAATGTAAAAATCTTCTTGTACGTGCAACACGATTTACAGCAAAATGCTGTGCTGTTCACTCAATAAATCTGTAAGAGGGTAGAGCGTTATCCTGCCCTACACGATTCCAAAAAAAACACAAAATAAGGAAAATCATTTTGACATGCATGCTGGTCACGCTGTGCTCGGATCTTGTTTTGGCTCAACACAAAGTCGCATGGTCATAATAAAAGCGTGCCAGGGTCCAGAACTTTAAGCACTGTGTGTGTGCAGGCCAGCTGGGAAGTAGGGTGTGGGGGCAATTGCGCTTGGGCACGGCACAGAACAAACGTGTCTAGTGTGAGTACACCCTTATACACTTTACCAAACAGCAAAGGAAAAAACTGAATGCAAAAACAGCCAGAGAACTACATATGTACGCTATAAGTAGGGCTGAGGTCGTATTGGGTATAGCCTCTGCTGTCCCATTTGAATGGAGTTTGTTGTGTCTTCTTTAATTAAGTGGTGCTCGGTCTGTGAGTGACACTGAAGTAGATGGGTAGTTAAACTGCTTGTGTTGTGTTGCCAAATGAATTCATAAAATGCTTACAAGTTTATACCATGACTAGCTGTGCTGGTTGTCTAAGACTTGTTGAAGTCTAAGTAATCAGAATAGGCCTCATGTTTTTTTATTTGATACATGGATTGTCCATTTGCTCTGGTATAATAAGATGCACCTGATCCCTTTCCCTCTTGGCATCCTTTTCCTGTTCACTTAGAGCTGTTCATTTTTGCTGTTTCTTCTTGGTGATGCTCGTCATACTGACCACTGTTATAAGTTGAAGTGTTTTGCTAGGAAAATACGAAAATGAATACTACCACATTGGCCTGATTTAATAGCCTAGTTGTGTTGGGGCTTTAGTTTCCTCACATGCGCACTCATCCATTGCCCACCATGCAAAGTCATCAGTCATTAGAATTACAGCTTTAAATGTGGTCCAAGCATGTGCTAAATATATATATATATATATATATATATAAAAGTCATCACAATGCTGCTTTTGCTAGCATATAATGTCTGACAACAGAATGGGCTGATAAGACTGATTTTCTTATTTTTAGACCCTTTTTATTATCATTTTTATTTTTTAATCCTTCGTCTACAAGTTTTGCCTCTTTTGAAATTATTCTTCCTACTATGAACAACCAGACGGATGCATAGACACACTTTTGTCCTTTTATTAAGGACAGGCTGATTTCTGGTTGTCGGCAGTTACTCTTTATTGGATATACAGGTATAATTCTGTTACAACGAATATCTTTACAATGGAATTTTCATTACAACGAAGTATTTTTATGGTCCCGACAGCTTCCCCATATGACACGAGTCTATAGAAATCTTGTGAATTTCCCCTTGGGATTAATAAAGTATCTATCTATCTATTTTTTTTTTTTTTTTTTTTTTTTGCCTTTTTTGTTTCCTGCAGTTTTCAGTGATACCTTTTGCTTATTGCTCGTCAATATTTGAAAAACATCCATTGGAATTTAACTCATTTTCACCCTCCTATAGAAATGGCAGACACAAAAAAACGACAACAGTTCATATTAGAAAAAAAAAAAACTTTACATTTTTGCAGCTCTCAATTGCGGCAAAAAGAAAAAAGACATTGTCAGTAAATTCGGAATTTCGCCATCGACACTGTCAACTTTCTTGAAAGACAGAGCAAAAAAGAAGAAAAACATATGTGAATTGCCTCATTTGAAGACATCGAAAAAGCAGTTTTTTTGTGGTTCAGTGATGCTCGTTCAAGAAACATTCCTATTAATGCAGCACTCATTCAAGAAAATGTGAGGTTTGTAAACTCTCTTAGGACCTCCCCCAACGAAGAGCGTTCTGAAGTATGATCTCCGCGTCTGTATGGGGCAATAGCAGGCTCACAGCTATGCTGTGTCTCTCTGCCAAAGTAAACAGAAAAGATCTGGATGGTTGATGCAAGGTTAGGAGCATGTAAATTGTAAATGCAGATAACAGGATTACTTGGTCACTGACCTGGCCACGACCCTGCCTGACTGCTGTGTCTGTGTATAGCAGAGTGGCAGATCAATAACAACAATAAATACAATAAATAACTGTGCCATTCCTGTTTCAAGCTGAATAAAGCTGGTTTTGCTAAAGTACTGAGACTCAGCCTTGTGTTTTGGGTTGCAAGAAAGGGACTTATAGCGTGACCCTGATCTTTTATGATTTGCTTCTGTGGCTCTTCACTACACCGCTGTGAGCCTCCTATTGCCCTGCCCCAGCAACGGACAAACAATCTTCCACAGATGCTGCAATCGCGCTTCGGGACGCACTTCAGCGTGTCGTTCCCATTGGGGGTGGGGGTTTCAAAAGACTTCAGAAACCTCAGAATATGAAGAAAAAAAGGATGACTCGGCTCCTAATTGATAACTGTGCTGCCCACAACATGCTTCCACATTTAGATAATGTTCGTGTTAAATTCCTCCCACCCAATTGCACAGCAGTGTTTCAGGAATTGGATTTGGGCATCATTCGCACCCTGAAAGTGTATTATCGCAAGGTAATGCTGAGAAAAATTCTCGTCAGCATAACTTGTAGGCAGGAGGAGATTAAAATTAATGCAAAAGAAGCTATTGAAATGATTGCAAACGCCTGGATACAAGTTAAAGAAAGCACTATAGTAACAAAAACAGAATCTCATTAAAACAAAATTTTCGTTACAACTAAATATTTTTTAGGTCACTGGGAGTTCGTTGTAACAGAATTTTACCTTTATTCAATGTTAACGTTTGCAGTGCACCATCTATTGGAATATATTTTGCAATGAATGTAGCAATAAAACGTGTTGCATTTTTCATTTCAACAGATGGTACATCACAAACATTAGCACTGCTTTTATGAGTCCTATACTAAATCGCATGTAACAGAGACATGGAAACCGGACAGAGTTACTCCGTACACTGTATGTCTAGTGCCACCAAATATAGGAGTGAGCTGATAATATTTTTCTTTTTAACTAGACTAATAACTCAGTTAAAAAGATACGTTTCTTTATAAAAATTAAGGTACTCGTATTAAATGAAAACAAATATGTTATATGAAGTAATCTCTCATCGAGCTTAAACTTAATCAGCAAATAAATATTGCAAGGGGGAACACCTCAGATTTTTCTTCCTGACATCCGACCCATATATTTTAATTAATTTTACCTCTCCCTGATTTAATCACTGGATCAAGAATATTCCTGTACGCAATATTTTCTTCTTAAAAAAAAAAAAACTCATTAAATGTTTTATTTAACATTGTGTGACATATGGGTGGATGTCTTTCAATTAAATCCTAAACTGTTGTGAAAAGACATCTGTGTCATCCCTTTACCAAAAAGGAAAAAAGGTGTTTCATGCTTGTGTGATTCATAAGATTTGATCAGTGTTAAAAGCATGAGTAGGCCTTGAGTAAAAATAATATTTACAGTTTGTTTTGAAGAGGCGTGTGCTGTTGATATAGGATAGATATTGAAATAGGTGATGTCTAACGTATTCAGAATTAGACACATGCTGACTTTACTGTTCAACAGTTTGTGTTTACATCAATACAAGATAAACATGCAGTAAGAAGTATTTCATGAAAATGGAAATTTAATCCTTCATACAGTAGCAAAAATATTACAGGTTTAAAATTAGATTCCTCAAAAATGCAATGTTTAACAAATTTGAAAAGAAGTAGCTTATATAATCTGAACATTTGCTGATATTTCAAATTTTAACACATTTTCTTGTGAGAATTTGTTTGGTATCAGGGTTGGACGTTTTTTGTATACGGCAAGGCTGTCAAACTCAAACCTTGGGTTCTACTCTGGTGGATGGCTTTCAGTCATCAGTAACATCCAACTCCTTAATCACAGGCAAATTGACACTTTTAATGGAATGTCTTTCATAATTACACAATGTATTTTTCTAGAGGCGAAAATATATCAAAAATGAAAAATTGACCTGTGGTATCAAATTCAAAAAGATGGCTCTCTTCTGCATTCTTTTACATTTTAATCTTCTCTTAATTGTGTCATATTTTGTTTAAAAGTGACAGTTAATGAAGATCAAACAGAAGTACAAATGGTTAATGTCTCTGTAATAGCTTTTTAAAATGTATCATTTACTTACTCATCTTTAAGCAGCTTCTGCAGTGTTTGTACAGTATGTGTGCCCATATGTATTGTGGCAGACACCTGGAGCAGGGAAGGACTGGGAGAAGGGCAATATATTTCCCTGGGCACAAGAAGGCAGCCCCCCTGGTATCCATCAGGGCCATGGATAAGAAGCTGGGAAGCTCAACCCACTGGGGTCCGTGGCCACCTGGACGATCCTGGAGCCCTGAAGGACAGAATGTCCGCCACACCACGAAGTGCTGCTGGAAGCAGAACCAAAGGCACCTGGAGTGCTTCCAGGTACCCATGCAGCACTTCCACCACACCAGGAAGTGCTGCAGGAGGTCCATCAGGGCGCACCTGGAGCACATCCGGGTGCAATATAAAAGAGGCCGCCTCACTCCATTCGGAGAGCCAGAGTCAAGTAGAAGAGGATGGAGCTTGCGACGGGAGGAGTAGAGGCGGCAAAAAGAAAGAAAGGCAAAAGGACTGTGAGCAATATTGGGGGTTTGTGCACTGTGTGTGTCGTGTAAATAAATGGGTGTACATTTAGACATCTGGAGTCTGTGTCTGTCTGTGCCAGGGGCTATCTATTACAGTATGAAAAGCTCAACTACAACCATCATGTCTTATTTGTTGCTGCCTGTGTGTATTTTGAATCAACTTACCTTCTAGTTCACTTTCCCCAGTCTTTCATGATTATTTTTATCACTTTCCCACTTTTTGACATTTTAATTATTTAGTTAGTTTTGCTTTTGTTTTTTTGTGTGCTATTTGGATTCTGCTTCTTAACTCGTTACCATTCCTGATAAGCCCACTCCAGGCAGCAACATCGCCTTAACTAAAGGTTTAACATGGGAGGGCAGTGTCAACAAGGTTCTAGTGACAGTGTACAGTACCTGTTTTATTATTCAGTTGATTTGTCAAGTTAATTAACAGATCTATAATGTGCTCTCAGAATTCATTTATATATATATTTCTGTATATAAACGTGGCTATGGAATAAAATACCTATTTTTAAACATTTATATGTCTACATCCTGCTGTTCCACCAGGCTGTGCATGTGAGTAAGTTTTGTTGGCTTACTTTAATCCTGTTGGCAATCACTTTGCTCTAATGGTAGTTCCCTCAGATTTGGTAGATGACTTCACTTTACACAAAGCCATCATTTCTGTCTTCTGTCTTCCCAGTTTTGGGAATTAAAACCTTTTAGTAAAAGTTTGCTATGTTAAACTGCAGCTGTGTACTATAAATGCTCTCTCACAGTAAAAAGGTGTCCCTTTTTCCATTTCTTGAGCAGTTTCACTGTTTGTGTGGAGTTTATATGTTCTCTAGGTGTCTTTTTTTGGCCAGGTTTTTGTCCCACAACCTAAACACATTCAGCTTAGGTTAATTGGTGCTCTAATTAAGTAAAGGGTTTGTGTGTAAGTGGCTGACTTAATGTTGTGCCCTGCCATGGTTCAAGCTTTGTGTTCGGTGTTGCCAGAAGAGGCTGCAATTCCAGTTACAATCTTAAGACAATCGGTGAATGACTTCTGACTTTACGTTTTAGCACTGATTTTGTTTTTAATTGATGTTAATGAACCCACTGTTCTTTCTCAATATAAGATTGTCATATGTGATAGATGTTGCAAAGCATGATGAAGATGGGTGACACATTTTTGTTTTATTGTATAAAAATAAGTGATCTGAGTGTTGCTTGAATCTGAAGTTAAGATAGTACTAGATTGCTGTTACAGGGTGTCAGTGTGGAGGGAATGAGTGGTATATTTTCAGTGTTTCAATAAGTTGTCAGGGTCGTTGAAGAATAGCCACTTTACTGGACTAAATCCACAATTTTTCTATTAAGTGTAACCAGATATCATAAAACTCTTTGTGATGTGAAAAGAATTTTCTTTGATTCTTTGTAAACTGGTGTATTCAAATGTTAATGCCTTTTAAATGTTAAACTGTGGCACATCTGGCCAGGTCTCACCTTCTTACTGCCAACTGTAAGCCTGCTATTGACAGTGGCAGCTTTTCATTATCCAGGCCAGAAGTTCTTGTGTGTGTTTGGGGGGGATGGTTATTTATTTATTGTAATATACATATACTTTTTCTTCTTTTGAGCTTCTGTAAAATTTTAAATTCCCCTTGAAATCAAATAAACACTTTCTAATCTAATGTAAGAAACCAGGGTACACAGAAAAACCACTTGTGGACATATGAAGAACAAGCAAATTCAAAGCAATTGCCAGACTGGAAGTACGAGCAAGTGCCATAGTGGTACCATACTGCCTGCATTTATACATCATTAATAGCAAATTAAAATCATTTTTTTTCTGTTGGGCTTGGAATTACTTAGTGCAAACAAAAATATTTTGGAGGTTTGTAATATCAGTAGAGTAGGGTTTTTTTCAGTTTTCAAATTTATTTATTTATTTTTTTAATTGAAAAATATGGTTTGGTGTGTAGCATTTTTTGAACAACTTCTCTCTTTATTTATAAGTTTTTTGAAGCAACTGTTACTCTAAGTCAGTGGATCATAGTGTCATTTATGTGATATTTCAAGATAAAAGTTTTAAGTTTTGATAGCATTTTTGTTATTCTTCTTTATAATTATTTGGCTGTAAACTAAGCATTTTTTTAATATGTACATAAAAATATACTCTGCATAAACTACATATTTTAAGCATTTGTATGTTAACACCCTGCTGCTCCACCAGGCTGTGCATGTGAGTAGTTTTTGTAGATGTGTTTCAGTCTTGTACGCAAACTCTTTCCTTTCATGCTTGTTCATGCATATGCTGTGTAGATGATTCTTTTTTACAGAAAGGTATCTTTCCTGAATTCCAGTTTTGTGTCAGTTACCACTTAGATATTTTCTCAATAATGTAATTTTCCTTTTTATTGTGACACGGCTTTGTGAATTGAATATTATCTTGCAATGTAAACCTCACTCCACCCATTCCCTGAACTTGCTTTCTTCAGTACTAAGGTCACTATGAGTGACATCAACAGGAACATACTGGTAAGATGCCTGCCAATCACAGACCAGACTCGTGCACATCTCAATTCCATACTTGGCATGAAAAAGGAAACATGAGCACTACAATGAGAATTCACCTGAGAGCAGGGCACACAAAAAGCATTCCAGCCAGGACTTGAACTGGGGGTCCAATTTTATGAGAGTAGCAACATTACCTACTTTTGTATTTAAAAAATAAAATCAAATATGTGTTCAAACAATCTTTGCTTCACATGATCATATTCAATTTCATCCATCCATCTATCCATTTCTTTAATCTGCTTATTTCAATTTATGGCCACAGCATGGTGTAAGACTATCTCGGCAGCACTGGCATTAAAACAGGATCCATCCCTGATGAGATGCTTGTCGGACACGGTCCTTGAAGTTGCTATGAACTACAAAATCCATTTCACAACTCGTGGTGGACTGACTTCCATTCCAGGGTAATTTTCTTCATTGTGTCTGGTGCTTCTAAAAGAGACTTTGGCTCCCTGTGATTCCTGTAATGGAATGATAGGGTTCAGAAAACAGACAGATGGATTTGGCTATTGATAAAGTGCCTATTAAATATATTTGTGTCTGAAATAATCCCACATATATTCAAAATGTTTAGTATAATAATAGGACATGCCTTACAAATTAAGGTTTAATTCAGGCTTACACTTGAGACAAAAAATAACTTTTTTCTCCACACCGCAAACATTTTTTTTATCTGATGTATTTTACTCCTGTGAGCTTTTTGAACAGTCATAAAACATAGACTGTGTGACACTTTAGAAAGAGACTGTGTGACACTTTAGAAAGCCTGTTCCAAGATATGTGCTTTATTTTTAGCATACTGGAGAAAATTCTTACTTAAATAAATAAACATGTATATATTTGGCATATTCCTATGGCAAGTGTCTGGCATCCAGTGGCATGTTATGTAGACATGCAGACAAAAAAAAAAAAAAAGAGAGAGCACAGCATATTGTATTCAGCATGTATGACAATTGGCAGAGCCCAAGTAACAATGAAAGGCTGCCTATTAGCTGTCATCCTGTGTGATTAGAACAATGAGCTGTTTCTGACAGAAGAGGGTCATTTTGTCTGGTAGTCCTAGCTCATTTCCTTGTGCTGAATTCAGTGACTGATTTGCGTTCCAGTGCCCTGAATTAATTTTAATTTAGATTTTTTTAGGCCCATTAGTGCAGCTTGTTATTAGCTTATTTTTTACAAATATATCCATAAAGGTTTAAAATGAAAACGTAAAGGCAATGTGTACATACAATAATTGTCTTTATAAACATAACATTTCGGAATTGAATGGGAAGGCGTATTCCACAATTCCACTACGGTTGTTAAAGTCTCTGCCTGATTTTCTCACTCTCTTTGTAGAGAAGAGCCAAGCAAATAAAAGGTGTCATTTTGCTTGGCTCTTCTCTACATTCATAATAGCTAACACGGTACAACACCCTAGTACTACTCACTCTCTTTGAAAAGCCAGTATTCTTTATCAGTTACTTGTTAAGATCAAGTCATATTTATATGAGGGTGGACTGTGGAGAGATTTCCACCCCCCTTGGTTTGCAGCTGTTGGCTGACAGTTGATGCTGAGGGGGCAGAACTAGTTGAACTCCCTTTAACCACTCCTCCTTTAGTAAAGTCCTGTGCAGTTCGTTTTCTCTGTTACTCGAGAGTAGAGGGCAGAGAGGATTAAGAAGCATCAATCTGCTGAGCTTGGAGGAGGAGGAGGAGGAGCAGCAGAGTTCAGGGATTTTACATTTGGCTTTCAGACGTCCTTATACAAGAAAACTTCATGTGGAACTGCCTATAGGAAGCACCTTAAGGGATTTTACAAAGAATGGTGGCTTACGATGAAATTGGAAGCCTGTTGCCAATTAAAAGGACACTACAAGTCATAGACATTCAAAATCAGTCCTCTAAAGAATCTGAGGTAAGAAGAAAATACAACTGAAAGGGATTACAGTATGCCATAAAGGTGTTCTTTCTAAGCAGACAGTCATTTATTTTCAGAAGTGAATGACTAAGCAGCAGTTTCCCTTTACTGCGTTTCACTTGTAAGACAGACTATGACCCGAAGTTATAATCTGTGACAAGCATACCGGACCTTATCTGTTAACATTTATGCTCATGATTGCTGAAGCAGAATGGTGCAATTGTGTTACTAAGCTGGTGGCTATTCGGAATTCCTATACATCTTTTCTTCGTAGTGGCGTTTAATTTTTTTAGTCTGCATAATAGTACTTGTTAAGCAGGATTTCAGTTAAGTGAAGGGAAAAGAGTTTTATGAGCCCCTTCCTTTAGAAGTCTGGATTCTTGCGGATGGTAAATTACAGACCAGTGAACTGAAAAACTATCAGATTGAAAAGCTCACTACTTCATTTAAATAGCTTTGAAGTCTCCATTTTAGGACAGGGGTTCATTGCTTGACCTGTGAGTCAAAGGGGGCTTTAAGTGGCAGACAGACATTAGCTTCCCATTTGACACACAGTGGTTTTGTTCTTTGTTAATTACCATCAAAATCAGTTCTGTCTTAGTGCAGATTTCCTTCTCTTTTTTATGTAATTGACAGGAAAGGGAACTAAAGTGTTTCCACACTATGATCATTCACAATTATTTGAATTTTCAATGTATTACTGAGTAATACAATGTGTTACCTAACTTGCTTTAGCTGTTATTTCTCCTGGGGCAATGGGCAGATTCTTTTTAAAGTATCATGTTACTTTACAAAGCAATCTTTTTTTGCAGAAGATTTTATGAAATGGCGTGCCTTTTCTTATGGGCACCTGTTTTTCTGAATGTTTAGTGTAAAATATTTTTTTATTTCATTAAATTAACAATGGAGGAATAAGCTTGTGCACTTTTGAATACCACCAAAGTTATTTCTTTGTGTGGCTTTTTGTGAACGTTTGTTCAAGTTAAATTTACAGTCTCTCTTTATGTCAAATCAAATATTCCTAAGCACAATTGCAAGAGAGACTACTTTGCAACTAAGAACATTTAAGGTACATAAAAAAAGAACATAAAAGGTGTAATTTTGCTTGACTTCTCACTACAAATAAGAACATGTAATTTATAGGGAATTCATAAAATAAAACGTGTTTGTGCATTGCTGAAACACAAAGTATACTCTTCCATGTGGTTTAAAGTGATAGAGTAACCATTGACACCCTACTTTGTATGACTTGACCTTTTATTAGGGATCATTATCTGCTTTGCTGCTAGGGGTGTTGATACGTGCTGCTGTACTTAGTGTTTGTTTTGGAAAGGCTGGGTTAGGAGGGTTTCCTGAGCTGATACTATGAAGTACATAAATGAAAGTCACAGACTGGTTCTTGTGAAGAGTGCCTGCTGAAAATGACCAAGTTTAAAAGCCAAACTGGCCTGAACATCATTAATCAAAATGTGTAGTGTTGGGCCGGATCTGGGTGGCTTCCTGCAATAGGCAAAGAGGACTGTCCCCCAGAGGACACATTAACAGGTATCAAAAGCCGCTAAAATGAATGGCACAGGTTCCCACCCAGCAGTGTTCTGTTTTTTCAGGAATTTTTTTATATCAGGATGTGTGTTAAGAATCCAACATATTCATCATTTTCTTTGGTTTCATTCCAAATGGAAATTAATGTTTTAACTTTTGCTTGCCCCTGATGTGGCTGTGGAAACCTGCTTGTGAGTAGTAGCAGCACATCTCCAGAGTCCTTAAATGCCACATTGTGCAGTCTAGATGCCACAAAGTTGTTCATGTCTCTCGGGCTTGATTTTAATTTACCTTCAAGAACTCTCAAAACACTGGATTTCAATCCCTTTTGTGAAGGTATTAATTTTTGAGAACAGACAGAATGCTAATAGTCTAAATACATTTCAGTAGTGTTATTCCTAATATTATTAGTCTATGGATGGTGGCAATATTGCTAATTATATTTGAATTCTCTCATTAATATTATTGAAGAAAAATAAACTACTCTTGCATACTGCCTAGTGCACGTTTAGTTTTTTCTAACTTATAGAATTTTCTGAGCTTGCACAGATGCAGTGAAAGCGTTTCATATTTTACTGTGAGAGAAAGGTTTCGAACAGTCTTGCGTATCACACAGAAAGCCAAAAAGGCCAGCTCAAGTCCATCAACAAAATCCTTCACCAAATGTTACACTTTGGGGATTAAAAATGTTTGATTGATATTAAGGAATTTTATATAAATGATGAAAAAGTTAATAATATAAAAGATTGTTTTCATTGTGTATTGTATTTATAGTATCATTAGGAGATAGCTATTATGCTATTCGTCTTTTTGTTACTGCCATTTTGGGAGATATCCACTAATAGTAGCGATTCAGTGATATACTTGGAGCATTTCATAGGGTTGAGAGTTTAAAGATTGCTCCAGTTCCACAGTTGCTCTCGGGGATACTTTACGCCTGCAGAGTTGGTTGTGCAGTTGTTGTACTCCTTCACACTCGTTTTGGGAGTTTGGTGGCTTGTGGGGGCAAATGAGATGATCTTCACTGAATAACAAGCAAGACAGTGATTTGTACTAAAAATTAAATCCCAGACAACACAAAAAAAAAGTCAAGTGGTTAGACTGATTTTTAAGATTGTTGCACAGATTCAGCACACAGCTAAATGAAAAGTAAAAGTTTTATGTATTGCCTTTCTAGGCAAGAAGCCGAGCATCTACACTGTAATGTTACATACGCCAAACAAAAGTGGCTCTTGTTTGGCCTGAATGCACACATTATGAACAGGTTCATGAATACAGTGACCTTTATTTTGTAATTATACCAAGATCCTATGTGCATGTAGGCAAACTCATTTTTTAAGACTGCACTGAGTGTTGCCTTTTGTTTACTGTATTTAGCAGACTAATAAGCTGGTTCTTGTCCTGTGACTTTGGCCGATATTTTCTGAAACACAATCCGTGTTTTGACTGTCTTGAAAAGGAGATTTCCTTGTTTGCAACTCCTCATTAATGTAGCAACTGAAACCTGAAAAACATAACAGACTGAAAATCAGGACTTTGCACTAACAAAGACATAAGGTTTCTATATGAGGCATTTTGTTTAATAATACGCTAGTCCTAGTTGTGTGTGTGTGTGTGTATTCTATAGGAGGGAGGGGTATTGCCTTGAGGCTAAACTAAATCCCAGAACAGTTTTTACCTTGTAAAAGGCCATGCCTTAACCTGTTCAAAGTCCATTAGATTTGTTAGTTCTTTTTCAGCAGCTGGATCTTTATAGCTTCAAAAGTGTTACCTTTCTCACGCAAGGGCATGTTTTCAAACACAACAAGGTCTGTAAGAAAAGAAGTACACACAATCCATGATTTGTGAAGCATTATATTTGCTTACCCATTCATTTTTGTATTCATCCTAAATGTATTTTTTTCGTTAATATCTTTTTTCTTTTATGCTTAAAACACAGTATAGCTAAAATGATTGTATATTACCATATTTTATGTTTTTTTTTTTTTTTTTTAATGTTCCACATTTTAGGATATTTATTTACACCCACACTTATATACTACATATAATTTGAAAACCAGTCCATTTTTATCCTATTGTACAGCAAGATCCCATAAGTTTTAGCAAGCATTTGCTGCATCAGTTGCAATTTCCATATGGCAGCCGGGCACACAACCAGATGCATACCAGACATGCCTGTAACCTTTTTACCCTAAGTAGAAATAAGAACAGAGCATTATAGCACAAAAGACTCATTTGTTCATAGTCTGTTTAAACCAGCTGTTGAATATGACTGATTTCCGGAGCTGCTTATGGAAGGATCTACTTTATTAAAGTGAACCAAGAAATTACCAAAACTCGAAGGTAGCAATTGGCAGTGAACTAGTTTTATTAATCCAATTACAAAAAGTATGACAGTAAAAAAATAAATGCTCTGTGTTTAGCCATGTTGATTAAATCTCACAAGTATTAATGAAGATTTTTCTTAAATATTGTTCCTGTGTTTTTGCAGGAGCCAAGTCACAAGCGGGTTCGCCCCCTCTGCAGGGTGACTTCACTGGCTAACCTAATCTCACCTGTAAGAAATGGCGCTGTCAGGCGCTTTGGACATACAATCCAGGTATGCATGTTGCAGTTTTTGTTTTTTAATGTGATGAGTTAATTCTTTAACTAGCATGCTAAAGTAATTTTTGGAATCAATGTACCCCTTTCAATTGTGCATTTCCAGCTATTGTACTGGATAATTTTTGGTTTAAATGGCTAAAAAAAACATTTATTAATTATTTTGATTTTTTTTCTTTCTTTCTATAGTCCATCTCTTTCCGAAGTGACAGCAAGTCACCAAATAGTTCCCAGAAGTCCTGCAGCAAAGCAGCGGCACCCACCCCACCAAAACGGCGCAATAGCACCCTTTGGTCTGAGACACTTGATGTTAACAAAAAGGGAACGTTTTCTGCCAAAGAAATCAAAAGACAGGAGGTATGATCATAGTGACTATGTTACAGGTCACAATAATCCAAATTAAGAAACATTATGTTACATAGGAGTGAGTTTATCCCAGTTTGAGTTTTTTTAAATGTGCTTATATACATAACAAAAATGGAACAGATTGATTTCTAATTCAAAACTTAATAGTTAGTATTTCTTTTAGTCTGGCCTAAATCCAACTTTAGCAGCATCAATATTTGCTCCAGTGTTTCCCAGACAGCGTATGGTGACACAGTGGTGCAGTAGCTAGTATTACCACCTCATGGGTTGGAATTCCACACATTGTCATTGGCCAGTCGTTTTTAAATGTTCTCAACCCCCCCACTACACACACACACACACACACTCGGACTTTCAGTTTGGTTAAATGGCAATTCTAAACTGACCCCAGTATGAGTGTGGGTGTGTGAATAAGCAGGCGCTGCAGTGGACTGGCTCCTTGTCCAGGGCTGCTTCATGCTTTGCTGGCAATGCTGCCTGGAATGATTTCCCCGACCAACCCATCCCTGGTGACTGTGAATTGGATTACGCAAGTTAGAGAAGGAAATGGGATGAAAGACACCTCATTAATGAAAGTGCTGATTGTATGCAACCACTGCAGGTTCTTGGGGTTGTTTTCACAGACCTGTAGAATCCACTGTGCACTGACAAGTTCTCTAGCTAATTCAGTTAATCCAAATTAACAAAACTGTACTGAAACAGCTTTGGAATGGCTTGCAAAATGTATTAGTGATTAGTATTATTTAATTATTATTAATAAATATTAAGGAAATTGGCCAATTAAAGCATTAACAAGTTTTATCAGATATTGAAGGTGTATATTTTATATTTAGCATGTTCATTTTTTCTTCCTCACCCTTTAGGCTATTTTTGAACTGTACAGAGGAGAGCAAGATTTAATTGATGACCTGAAGTTGGCTCGAAAGGTAAGTCATTTTTGACAATAAATCTACTCCAGTTAACATTGCATACTAATTTTGGATATCAGTAATGATGCTAACAACATCCATATTTTTTTGCAAATTGAGCTGCTTTGCTGCAACACATTTGCTTTTAGCACATACAAGTACAGTGATACAAGTGCAAGTCCTAAGTCCTTTTTAAATATATTTACTTTTAGGCTTACCATGACCCCATGCTGAAGCTGTCTATTATGTCTGAGGATGAACTGACTCAAATATTTGGAGATCTGGATTCCTATATCCCCTTACATGAAGGTAAGCACTATACAGATAAATGCAGATCTGCCTTACCGTTACTTTGATGGGGAAGTGATAGTAAGTGTCAAGGTTAAAATGCTTGTTAGATCGTTAATAAGGGATATAATTACAGCTTTTTTATCTTTTCTGTTTGTTTTGGATTGTAAAATGTGATCTTTCTTCTTATCTAAGACCTTCTGGAACAACTCACAAAAGCTACAGATCCAGATGGGACAGTAGGGCAGATTGGACACATATTTATTAAATGGGTAAGTCCTGACTGTTATTTTTCTTTTCCTGGTTCTCTTTTGTCCATGGCTTGTATTAAGTGTGTTCAGTAATGGATAGTTTATTGTAATTTTTTTATTTATGAAGCAGAGGGAAAAGTAGAAGATGCTGCATGAAAATGTACTTTTTTAAATTAAAATGTTAAATCACTTTAGCACCTTGAAGTAAACAAAATGATGAATGCCTCTCTTCATTTTTTTGATTTGTAGCTGCCAAGACTCAATGCATATAAAAAATACTGCAGTAAACAGCTGGCAGCAAAAGCATTGCTGGATCAGAAAAAGCAAGACCGCAGAGTTCAGGACTTTCTCCAGCGATGTCTCGAGTCCCCATTTAGCCGAAAACTCGACCTCTGGAGCTTCCTGGACATTCCACGGAGCAGACTGGTCAAATATCCCCTGCTTCTGAAAGAGATTTTAAAGCACACTCCAAATGACCATTCGGATATTGAGACGTTGGAAGAAGCTGTAAGTTTCTTTCATTTCATGTCATGTATTAGACACTGCATTTGCGTTATTAGTTAACTAACTCAGCTTTTTTTGTTTATAGAATGTTTTTGTGACCACTATAATCATGTTATTTTCTGTATGTTTATTCTTTTAGATTTCAATAATCCAGGGTGTACTTTCTGACATCAATGTAACGAAAGGTGAATCTGAATGCCAGTATTACATTGACAAATTAGACTACCTTGATGAAAGGCAAAAAGATCCACGAATAGAAGCCAGTAGGACACTGTTGTGTCATGGAGAGCTGAGGAATAAGAGTGGAACTGTAAGTATTTTTCTTATGTATTTAAAGATGTTTCTTTTAATAAAAGACACAGAGCAGTAGTGATGATGGGACTGTTGTGTTGTTCAGTTACGTTCAGAAGAACTACTTGATAAATTGTTGGCAACAAGTCCCCAAAAAATAAACCACGCATATTTATATTGTAAAGATTATCATGACAATATTGCTGTGGCATTAGGTATGCACTACAAGGAAAGCTAACTGTAACATTGTTCTAAGTAGAGCTTGGTGATTTGTGCTGGAGAGAAAGGGCCTATGTTTAGGATGTTTTGTATATGTTAACATATTGCGTTTTTCATCGAACGTTTATAATTATTTGAGATAACAAACTGATGGCAAATTCATAGCATAAAACTGAAGATCAAAATATGTGTAAAACTAAACTCTTTTACTGGAAAATAATGTATTCAAAGACAAAGTCCAGTGGTCAAGAAGTTCATTCCAACCAGGTTAAAAAGATGCAGATTAGTTACTTCAGTTTTATACTTAGGAGCCCGCAGTGCTTAATGGAGATAAACAGACTTTAAGGAATAGAAGTAGGAGAACAAAACAATCCAGAGCATGTGAAACATTGCCTTATACAAATACATAAGTGTTTAACATGTTAACACAATTTTCAGACTTACAACCAACTGTGTGCTAAGTGGCTCTTTATGTGAAGAACTGTAGTCCAATGAGCTTTTACAATAAAGTTGTTTTCTTCTTCTTTTTTATCCCCAGAAACTGTATGTATTCCTTTTTCAAGACATCTTGATTTTAACCAGGCCGGTGACCCGTAGTGATCGGCCTTACTACCAGGTTTATCGTCAGCCAATTCCAGTAGAAGAACTGGTTCTGGAGGACTTACAAGATGGAGATGTTCGAATGGGAGGTTCATTCAGGGGAGCTTTCAGTAACGCAGACAAAGGTAGGGCTAGACTGTATGAAGAATAAATGCTTTGAGCAGTACCCTTTGATAATCACTTTTTAAGGAGCTGAGTAAGAAAAGGAAAAATAAGGAATATTTGCAAATAAAAAAAAAAAAAACAACTTTAAAAGAAGCCCTTAAATGTTTTTTTCCCCAATTTAAAGCTGAAGTCATATAACACATAATTTTTAGCCATCTTCTAAAACTTTTCTTTTTTTTTTATTTTAGCCAAAAACATCTTCAGAGTGCGATTCCAAGATCCATCTCAGGGCCAGTCACATACCTTGCAAGGCAACGACATATTCCACAAACAGCAGTGGCTCAACTGTATCCGTGCCGCTATTGCTACACACCAGCAGAACCATTCTCCATTGAAGGAGAAACAAGAAACTGTAGACACCCACGAACAGAACTCCCGGGTGGGAAGCACCAAGGAGAAGCGGCGGGAGTCTGTTCTCTCTGGAATTGTTCATATGGAAGCAGATGAGATTTCTGAATCAGGGTCTGTTCAGGATGACACAACAGAGGAGACTGAAAACCTACAAGTGGCTGTCAACAAGACGCCCCCAGTTCACAAATCAAAAAAGGACAAATCCCAATCAGGGGGCAAAAGAAAAGAAACAGTTGTGTAAATAGCGTCTGTTGCTGCACTCCAGTGAATTGTTGTATTTATAAGTGTTACATTTTTGTTTTGTCTCAAGAAATGTAATAATTTCTTTTGTTTTTTTATTTTATTTTTCATGATGGCAGCTACATTTGTCGAATCTGTTATACTTTCTGTATAACATTAGGGTTTGTTTTTAAAGTTGTGAACTTTTACTTAAAAGTATTCCAACAGTATGCCAATTTCTTAAAAGTGAATCTAATCATCTAAAACCCTGTTTTTCAGTGTAATAAATGAGCACATACCTATTAGATTTACACACGTGCGTTTAAGTGTGTCCATGGGTGTAATTTGCAGCCAGAAATGATTTCCTTAATATTGTAAATAAGTATTATAGCCGTTATTACACTTTGGAAAATATGGATCAGATAAAAAATGAGCTTGTTCATTCTGTAAATTGTTTGATGTAAATAAGGGGTCACTATAGAGCATGCTGTGTTTTTTTAGACTGTACTGGAACACACTGTCTTACAAATGTAAATAGACATTCCTTCTTATATGGACTTACTTTCTAAGCATATTAATGACCTTGAATCATATTATTTGTATTTTATAATTGAATTCCACCATATTTTATTATTTTTTTAAACAATTTTAAACAAGCAGTTGTAGAGAAGATAGATTAGATTTTTTTTTCCATATTGCCCTTTTTTTTTTTTTTTTTTTTTTTTGTATTTTGTTAAAACCAACAATCTGAGCCATGGTAATACTGAGCCAAAAGTGTTCACCATAAAGCCAAACAAACTCATTCAGAGTCGCATCTTGCATGTGGATTTGTGTTTTTGGACTGATGTTGTTACTGCAAGCATGGAAAATATATATATTTATATATACAGTATATATGTATATATATATATATTTTTGTGGAACTACTGAGAGAAGCCTTGTACAGAAGACTGATTAAAAAAGGTAGCTGATATGTTGATAAAGGTTAGTGCATCTAGTTTTTAAAATGTAAAAAAGGTTTCGAGTGTTGCTCTTTTTTTGTGAAGGGCTATGACTTTTAAGCTCAGATGAAGGATTTTGTTAGAGAAATGAGGGACTATGAGCTTTAAGAGTGATGGGATTTGCATGTGAGGAAGGTGAAAGGAGAAGGATATGGTACGTTGTAACTTACATTACTTGTAAGTAAAGAAGGTTTGAGGAATGTGCAGTTTTCAAATTGTGGTATACAATATCAAGAGATGAAGTACAATAAAATTAAGTGTTAGCAGAAGTCAAGCGTCACCTTTTCCTTTTTATTTTCTTGTGTTAATCGTCTGCATTTATCTTTCAGTGGTCTGATGTTATTTCCATGGTCTGGGTTTCTGCCTTGTGCCCATTCCACCCTGAAAAGGGGTGGATAGTGTAATACTAACTCTTAGAGCATTTCACAGTGCCTTGTCTTCTGTGGTGCACATCTGCCTGGTTATTTTGTATAACCCATCATTTTAAAGTAAATCATCAATACAGAGCAGAGTCTCTTCACACATGGCACGAAGAAGAGCCAAAGGCCATTTCTGGAGCAGTTCCAAAAATTTACTGAACTATAGGTGAGAACAGTGGGTAAATATCCTGTTTGCTTAAACTAAAATATTAAGCGATCATCTGAGATCTTCCCCAACACTCGAAGTTATCAGGCAGGTTTCCACTCCCGTAGTCCCCTCTGCACGTTTTGTTGCACATCAAGTAATGTATCGGCTATGATGTCACATTTTGGCACATGTCAGTAAACCAGTTGGATTGCACATTTCAACTATTTAATGAAGCAGGATAATTAAAACTAAGTAATTTCAAAGACTGCCTGAGATCAGCTGTTATTTTAATTTGGGTAATTATTTAGTGCCTAAGAACTTACATTGCACTGTGAGCCAGCAGTCACAGCAGGCCACCAGGAACAACAGCCCGAATTGTGAAGCAGTGCTTCGGAGATGTTCTGTACCTCTGTTTACATGACAAGACTTCCACAAGAAGGAAGTTTGTGGCTTGAATTCCTTTGCAGGAGATGTGTTCGTATAATCTTCGCAAACGAGAAATGTTTCAATCGGCCATTTTAAGAGTCATGGATTTAAATGTTTATTGTCGTTGGACTTTTCATGGGAAAAACAAAAACACAAAGGACGAACAAACTAAAATGACAATGAACTGAATTATGTTTGGCTTGAATTAAAGGCACGTAAAAGTGTTTACATTTCCTTCATTTCTTACTTATGTTAAAATGAAAGAATTATAACTTTTAATGTGTACACAGGCAAAACAACGCAACTCCAACTCATACTGTATTTACTTATATATCCTATAAATAGAATTTGCCTTCCATAAAGACTACCGTTTTCGGAAACAGACAGCACTCTTAGGAGTAAATGTAAGTTTCTTTTACAAATGATTTAGCAACCAATATCTGGTTTTACTCAAGTTGGCTGGATACCAGATTTCCATCATCTTTCGCATCCATCAATTAATTTCTTTAACTAGCTTATGTAGGGCAGGATCATGGGGCAGCTGGAACCAATCCTAGCAATCACTGGGCATAAGGCAGGATCAACACCTGGGGCCTCATATATAAAGGGTGCGTACGCACAGAAATGTTGCGTAAGAATGTTTCCGCGTTCAAATCGCGATGTTTAAAACCTACACTTGGCGTAAAGCCACGCACTTTTCCACATTACCTGATACCTTGTCGTACGCAAGTTCTCCGCTCGGTTTTGCAGACTGGCGGCACCCAGCGTCAAAGCAGTGCTACTGTTCCTGTGCAGTTACTCTTTATTTTCCTGACGCGGCTTTATAAATACACTGAAACTAACCGCATATTGTTTATTAGTGTAATGCATCTGATTGTAATTAACTTGTAACAATATAATGGTCCAGGGAACAGCCAAAGTATTCCAAATACCATAACTGCTTTAGCATTGTTACTCTCACTGCACCTTCTTCTTCTTTCAGCTGCTCACATTAAGAGTTGCCACAGTGGATCATCTTTTTCCATATTACTCTCACGGCACCATTCAGAGTATTTTTATCACTGTATCTGAGTGTGAATCACAGCACCAGCTGATCGGAAAGAGAATTATCGGTATACAGCATCAAGCACACACTACCTCAGCCACAGCAAAACGTTTCAAAGCCTTTCCTGTACGGACCTCGCGGTTCAGAAACAGTTTCATCCCAAGAACTTTAAACGCACTCAATCAATTGCTCCTTGTAGAACTGTTTGTACTTATAAGTACAATTACCTCACGGTAAACTTGCGATACAGTTATAATATTGCACAACCTGCGCCACTTTATAAAGCACATATTTACATATGATGACAATATAATTTTTAAGATGAAATGCAGCAAAATATGTTGACTATATTATACAGATACAACTATAACTTCATTTAAATGATCTGTATTGTTAATAATTAAACATGTGAGGACACGGTGCCGCTGTGCTAGCAAGTTCACGTATTGTTCCTGCCTCGCGCTGTATATTTGCTGAGGCTGGCACTACACTGGAAGGATAGACAGATAGAATAATTAAACACGTACTATGAAGATGTTTTGAAGAATCGTCGTTGTAAGCTTACAGATGGCTTAACGTCTATTACAGAGCTGATTGTGTGGCGATTGGGTATTTGGGGAAAGAAAAGTAACAACAGGAATTGGAGGTTAGTACGTTTGAAAGAGACAGAACTGCTACAATAAATTATTTCATTGAAGGTCGCGCATGGTGCAGCAGCATCTTGTGTGAGACATGAACAATCACTGCGTCACCGTGTTCCCATGTTTAATAACATGCTTTCATTCTAATCATCATGAAAATGATATCACGTATACATCTCAGTATTTTAATTATTCAGAGAGCTGTAATATCACGAATGTATTGAATTCTGTGTCCTGTCGGAGAAAGAGAACGAACGGAAGCACATGGTGATTCACACACATAGAAGATCAAATACAAAACAAAGCATTTAATGTGCTACTTTAGTTGCGATGGGATTTGAGAAACTAGTAAATTAAACGATTTTAAGATGAAGTTTATGTTCTACTTTAATGACAAAATCCATCCTTCCATTATCCAACCCACTGAATCCGAACACAGGGTCACGGGGGTCTGCTGGAGCCAATCCCAGCCAACACAGGGCACAAGGCAGGAACCAATCCTGGGCAGGGTGCCAACCCTCCACAGGACACACACCAGGGCCAATTTAGAATCTCCAATCCACCTAACCTGCATGTCTTTGGACTGTGGGAGGAAACCAGAGCACCCAGAGGAAACCCACACAGACAACATGCAAACTCCACGCGGGGAGGACCCGGGAAGTGAACCTGGGTCTCCTAACTGCGAGGCAGCAGCGCTACCACTGCGCCACCGTGCCACCCTAATGACAAAATAAACTATGTAATTAAAGTGGAAATTTCGAGATTGAAGTTAACATTTTGTGCTTTTTTCCTACTGTGTGCCTTTTTTTTATTCTGTACCTTAATAAGCTTTCATATGACACTCAGACGGTGGGCTACGTCTCGCCTTTTCACGGCGACTTTGATATTTGACTTCTTTTTTATTTCCGGCACTGTGCGACTTTGTGAATTTGAGCTTTCAAGTTTCTCCAACACGCTATGTCAGTCGATCAACTTCCTTTTGTTGATTATACCACGGTTTATTTGAACAAATAGTATGTTTTTCCTTTGCCTCCACTTGGTATTTGCTGAAATTCTTATATTTTCCCTCTTGCTTTTGCCTTTGCCTTTTCACAGAACGCTGAGCTTAAGGGCGATTTATATTGATTTACATATTCAAAGAGGTATAGTTCTAGGAGGAGTTGGAGTGGGACAGCAAGCGCGTGCACGAGCGTTACTTTTCACGCTGATCGGGATTTATGCAGCGGAAGAACGCGGAAGCTGGAATACGCACAGATTCCCGCATCTGGATTTTTCTGTGCGTAAGCACATTTCGGCTTTTGTGCTTACGTCATGTTATAGTGAGAATTCTACGCACAGTGTTATGCATGAGGCCCCTGGACAGGGTGCCAGTCCATCACGGTGTGAACACACAAAACACCCGTGCTAGAGTTAATTTAGCAGTGTTTGGCATTCTCAGAATTGACACCTACTTGCTGACCACCACTTCCACTCTTCCTTTCCACCGGCCCCCCTGCTGACAAATACCCACCCTTACTTAATGGATCTCTTCACCCAGTTTAGTCTCCCTAGTAGTGCCATGTGCCAAAACTTTTTAAGCTCTCACCACGATACTTTCTACACTTACAGGAGAGTTTTAGACTCCCATGACCCTAAAAACTGAAGCAGGCCAGTTTATGGAACAAGTTTGTCCATGGAGTGCAGACAGCCTGCTGAGCGCCCTCACTCTGGGGGCTTTGTTCTTCACTTGTGCCCACTACTCAAATGCACCCCATGTACAATTCTCTGTGCAGGAGCCCATCAGCACAACAAGTACTTTGCATTTATTAACATGAGGTGTTTGGGAACAATTTAAATGCGGCTGATAGGCTTGCTGTCTACATCTCCTGCCATTCATATGGCACCCCGCCTACTTCCTTAGATGGGCAGGTTCAGGGGAGAAGTCCACACACAGCAAGGAAAGCCTGGCGTTGAGGCACCTCGAGGTAAGATATTGGTAAAAAGCAGAAATCGAATTTAGTTTCTTTGTTTAATAAGAGGTTAAATTTTAAATGAGAATGTAATTGCTCAGTTTAATGCTCAGAATTAATAGCATTTAAATGTCACCAGGGTATTTGAGATGATTAGAAAGGATGCAGAAATTAAAATCCCCAGTAAAGCTTCTGACTCCATGATTATATCTTGTGTGAAGGGTTGCCCTCTGCCTCTTAATCCATTAATATGGCACCAACTAAACTCAAATGTAATATTATAAATTTATGAGCTGGTTTTGTTTCTAGTCAGTGGAATGGGCAATGATCTCTGTGCATTTGCATTCCTTTGGTTTCGGAGTTAAGTACACAGTACTGCCCCAATTTTAATTACTTCTGTCTAAAGGCATTTCTTGTCTCCTTACTAGTTTCAATTGGCCCTGTCAGATGGGCTTCCTAACCAGCATGTGGTGGTGTGGTATTTTAGCTTACTCAACCTTATAATTTTGCGTTATTGATTTTTTTTTTTTTTTTGGTCTCATGGGTCATAATTTGTCAGGCATTGTACAGTCAGCATAGTGCCTCAACACCATCTGGAAGAAGTTTGTTCTTTCGCCCAGTGCTGTTCTTTGTGCCACGTATTAACCTCTGGTTTTGTTTTGTTTTTTTTTCTTCATTAGTTTTGGTGATGGACTTAGCGAGTGGCAGGAGGTTCCGCTGTTGTCACTATACTAGTTGACAGCTTTAATCACTCTGAAGTTGATTGTGGTACAGTTCCACGGGTATGTGTTGCCCTGACTTGGACCAATCTTTCAGTGCCCACATACTGTAATGCATTTAGGTGCTGGTGACTTATCTCAGCATCTTTCAGCGCAAGGAAGGGGAAAAAAAAACAACATCACAAGAGACGTTGGTGTACATGATAACATTCATTCATATAAACAGTCAGTTTAGAGTTACCAATTGAACAAATATATATGTCTTGGATAGAGGAGGAAAACCAAAGCAGACACAGAGCGAAAGTACGACCTCCACACCGTGTCCATGCGGAGATTTAAACCCACAACTAGACAAACTTTGCTGTCATGTTTTTCATGTAGCATAACATTCTGAAATTTGCTTAACCCAATACAGGAGCTGTGGGGGTGCATCGAGCATAGGGCTGGAATGAGCCTGGGACTGGTGCTAGTCCATCACAGTACTTTTTATCTTCTCTGCTTAGTGTTTGCAAACAATGGAAAAGAACTAAAACTGAGTGTAATTGAAACGTAATGCAGTGTGTGGTCAATGTTCACACCCTAACACTTGAGTGCTGTTTATATATGTCCCCTGCCTGGTACTCCCCATCAAATAAACGTAACAACACCAATAGTGAGTGATTTGGCAGTGAGGAGAACAGCAAACACTTAAAACTATTAGCAGCTGTGGGAAGCTCACAACATGGAAGAGTAGGCCTGGCCCTTTGCCTTTCGAGATTCTTGTCCTTGTCTGCTCTGAGAAGTGAAGGGTGCCTGCCCCCTTATTATCTGTGTGGAGCTTCAGCTTTTCTGAGAATTCATCAGTTTGCTTTATTCAAAATCCACCAATCAGTTGGGTCTAAATGCAACTTATTTTACTCACTCTGATTGGCTAATACAAAGGTTACCAGCTGTCTCTCTAGTGTGTTGTGACAGATGGCAATCGGTGCCATTACCTGATAGGGACTGGACACCTCACTGCAAATGGCTAAGCAGCTGAAAGGGGGAGAAATGTGACAGATGGAGGCCGGTGCCATTGCCCCACCAGGACGCCTTCGTAATGGAAGGATGGGGGAGATGACTTATGAAGGGTGTTATCTACCCCAAACTGTTGTTTTACAGTTATACAGTTACAGTGGAATAAACACATAAAGGTTTGGGGGGGGGGGGGGGGCCACCCCGCATATTGTTGACAACAAATAAAATGAACTTTGAAACGAGTAATCATAAAGGACAGAGTCAAAAATAGAGAATGATCAGGAGGTTGAAGTGCTCTGGGTTTTGTAGGTGCAGGACAGGAAAGGTTGGGAACTCGGGCGGAAATGAAGTCTACAGATGGGCGAGTCACAGCACTGGACTTGGGCAGAGTTTTAGCCGGGCTTTCCTTCTGGTGGTCTATGGAAGAGGGAGAAAAGGCAATAGTACCGTTCATCAACCTTTGACTCTCCATCTTACCCCCAGTTGAGCCCTTAGACTGCCTCACATGTGACAGCATATAATTAATAAGGCATACTGTACTACAGCAAATAATCCAAAATGGCAACCACCAAGGAACACAGCTGAATGTTTTGTTTTCTGTATAGTACGGATGATGTTAAATAGAACATAAGAAATTTGACAAATGACAGGAGACCATTCAGCCCATCAAGCTCATGTGTTTAGCTAATAGTGTCTTAAACGTTGTCAAGACTTCTGCTTCAACTACACATCTCAAGAGTTTGTGCCAGATTCCCACAACACTTTACATAAAGAAGCGCTTCCTGGCTTCAGTCCCAAATGTACTCCCCCTTAATTTTCACTGATGTCCTCAAGCATGTGATTTGCCATTTACCGATATACTCGCGTTTAAGTTCTCCTGCAAATAAGTCGGGGTTGATTTTAGCATATAATTTCCAGTAATTTATAATGTTGGTCGTATAAATCGAATGCGGAAAACTCACACTATTGGTCCAAGAGATAATGATGTGCTAACATCCACCTGAGATGGTAACCACAGAGCACACTGATTTTTTTTTTTACATATTGTGCCTATGTGGCCACACGGTAATACCCAAACTATCCCAAAGTGACGTTTGCACTGTTTTGTGTTTTTTGTATCTCACACCCTCTTACACCTTTATCGTAAGAACATCCCTTATCTATGATGGAGCGTTTGATCAAAAGAAAATATGAAGCTGGTTTTAATTTAAAAGTCGTTGAAGTGGCAAAAGAAATTGGTAACTGCGCTGCTGCAACAAAATTCAATGTGTCTGAGAAACTGATGCAAGATTGGAGGAGGCAAGAAGATGTAAAAAAATAAAAATTGAGTGTCACATTTTTGAACGGGCATATAAGTCAAGGTCCGATTTTATGATAGACTTTTTGGGTTTCAAGACCTGACTTATACGCGAGTATATACAGTACTTGAAATAGTTCTGCTAGATCTACTTTATTAATACCATCGAGAATTTTGAAAACCTGGATTTGGTGCCCATGTAGTCTCCTTCGCTCGATACTAAACAGATTTAATTCTCTCAGCCTGTCAGAGTATGACGTGTCCTCAAGCCCTGGGGCCTCATTTCTGAAGCTTGTGTATGGACCAAAAGTCTTGGAATGTACCTATGCTGCTTCTCATGCAAACATTGGGATTTATATAAAAAAAAAAAACTAGACGAGTGAACAAGTGCATATTTATGACAACTCTGACCAATGCGCACGCAACATTTCAGAGAAACTAGGAAATGCAAGCAAACCAGCTAAATGACAACTCAAGTGTAAAGTAATTCTTGTCACTGAGCCATTGACGTGACAAATGCATTGCACCTCAAAAACGATGAATATGATGTACACACTCTATTTTAGTTCCCTTTTAAGTGGGCGAATGCTGCGTATTTGCACTGAAGAACCTTTACTGCTTAGTGTCAGTTGTCACTGCTCAGGAAACTGGCTGAAAGGTCAACAGTATCTCAGCCAACCTTCACTCCATCATGCCTGCTGTGCCAGAAGCCCTTAACTGACCGGTGAGACACTACATCCAGTTTTCATATGGTGTGGGTGCACATACATAAAATATAACATGTTTTTGCCAACATAAAAAGGCAATTTGCTGCAATGCCTGTTACCTAACGAGAACAAAGCTAACCGTTAGTAGTTACATTCCATTAATGCACAAGTTATCGTGATGCTATGATGTGGCTGGCCAACATTGTGTCCATGTGGCCTGGGTCAGCCTGTGATTCGTTTATTTTGAAGCAATGTAGCTTTGACATGTGTGATGGTGTTGTACAATAAGGGAAATAATATTTGATCCCCTGCTGAATTTGTAAGTTTGTCAGATTACATCTTGCCTGAAGAAGGGGCCTGAGTTGCCTCGAAAGCTTGCATATTGTAATCTTTTTAGTTAGCCAATAAAAGGTGTCATTTTGCTTGGCTCTTCTTCACTTACAAAGAAATGAACAGTCTCTAATTTTTATGGTAGTTTCATTTTAATGGAGAGAGACAGAATACCAACCAAAAATCCAGAAAAAAAGCAATTATATAAAAGTTATTAACTGCATGTCATTGAGAGAAATTAGTATTTGATCCTCTACAACCCAGCCCAGATGTTCACTGGCAAACTTAAGATGGGCCTGCACATGTGTCTTCTTGAGCAAGGGGGACCTTGCGGGCAGTGCAAGATTTCAGTCCATCACGGCGTAGTGTGTTACCAAAGGTGTTCTTGGTGGCTGTGGTCCCAGCTGCCTTCAGATCATTAACAAGCTCCTCCCGACTTTGGGCTAATCCCTCACCTTTCTCATGATCACCCTCACTCTATGAGGCAAGATCTTATATGGAGCTCCAGACCAAGGGTGACTGATGGTCATTTGTATATTTCTTCCTTTTACGAGTAATCGCACCAACAGTTGTCACCTTCTCACCAAGCTTCTTTCTGAAGGTCTTGTTGCCCATTCCAGCCTTGTGCAGGTCTACAATCTTGTCCCTGACATCCTTTGGTCTTGCCCATGGTGGTAGAGAGGTTGGGCAGGTTGACTGATTGATTGTAATCTGTGTGCCATATCTGTGGGAGCCAGAATTTTGGCTGGGTTGTAGGGGATGAAATACTTATTTTACTCAATGACATGCAAATCAATTTATAACATTTTTTTGTTTTTTCTGGATTTTCGGTTGATATTTGTCTCTTTCCATTGAAATGGAACTACCGTAAAAATAAGAGACTGTTTATTTCTTGGTAAGCTGATCAAACTCTCACTGTACATGGTGGCTGGCTTGTTGGTAAGGTAACTAGCTGATCCCTCTGTGTTTCATATGGCCTGTGCTATTCATTGTAACAGCAATCATGTGCCAGATGATAGTTGCATCTGCTCAGACGTTGGCGCTTTATGCCTTTCCCGGACCCCCAGAGCTCAGAGGAGAGGAGCTATAATGCTGCACATGATCTTGTGCTATCATTTGCGGTACACAGCCAGATGCTCTTGAATGCAGGTGTCAGAGTCTCGACTGGCCAATGAAGTTCTGCAGCATTAAGATTGCATATTTAGGAGGTTGATTAGCATACTCAATATATGGATGTCCCAGGGTGGCGCTGGAGGCATGGTCACTTGTACATATTTACAGCATGATTGTGATTTATAAATGGGAAGTTGTGTAGAAATGTGTGTACACCAGGCTTTATAAATTTGATTTTTTTGGCATTTTCATTTTCCTGTTTTTTTTTTTTGCATGTACATATTTACATGCTCAACTCCACACAGTTTTATAAATGAGGCCCACAGGATGAACTTGGTTGCTCTCCTCTGCACAGCTTCTCTTGTAGCATTGTGACCAGAATTGTACACAATATTCCAGATACTGTCTTACTAGTGAAGTATATATAGGGTGGTGCAGATCTAATTATGCAATTTTCATTACGCTATAACTTATTAAGTTTATTACATAGAAAATCACCTGAAAAATCCCTGACCATCGAGAAGTGTGCAAACTGACGACATGAAGAATCGTCTTTGCGCCGAACTGGAATTGTCCCTGCATAAATAAAAGTCATCCAGACGATCTGGATCTGCATAATTAGATCTGGACCACTCTGTAGACTGAACACAATGTCCAATGATATATATTGAACAATTTTTATGATATAACCTAACATACCTTTTCAATTGCTTCTGTAAATTGCTTCGATGATTAAAATGTGTCAAAATAAACCCCTAAATCCTTTTCCAGGGTTACTTCCTTTCAGACAGTGTCTCCCATCTTTTATTTATGATTGACGTTCCTTTTTACCCACCTGTAGCACGTTGCACTTTTCTACATTACACTGCATTTTCCAAAAACAATGGTTGCAAAATCACTAGAAGTAGCTACAGACTCTTAAGAGAGTATAATAGAAAACTGCTATTAGGAGTCTGAGCTGCAGTATCTCACAGTTGGAGTACAGGCCTAGAAAGGCTGTGCTTAATGTGAGGCCTGACAGCTGGGGCACTGCATTCAGTTTTCAGTCCACAAAGTTCTTAAATAAAGACTTACAGAGCTGTATTGGTCAAAGTGTCAAAGTACTTTCACAAAACTGAATCATTTTCTTTTAAAAACTCAATAGTTAATTCAAAACTCAACAGCAAGGCTCTTAACTAGACCTAAATAGTACACCCATTTAACTCCAGTCCTTAGATCACTTCAGTGACTTCCACACAGGAGCAGAGGTGATGTGAAATCTCTTTTCTCTCATATCAAATCGCAAGTACTTTAGCTATCCCTTCCTCACTGGACTTTAGTTATATACATTGTGATATCGAGGAGCAGACAGAGAATGCATCAAACTGGTGTTGGAGGAGCAGCCCGTACCAGTAGGACACTCACATTGTGGAGTGATCTGCCTACAATATTAGACAAGCCCCATCAGTCTCAACATATAAATCAAAGTTGATGCCTTAGCATGCTCTTGTTAGAGCTGCTGATGAAGTTGTTTCATATTACTCTACTCTAATAAGAATTCTTCACATTCTCACTACTCAAAGCACTTTACATAGAGAGTGGTGAGCCACTTCATCAACCACCAAAGTGCAGCATCCACCTGGATGATGCGACAGCCGCCATTTTTTGCCCCAGTACACTCAACATCCATTAAGCTGTCAGGGGATGATTAGTGGGCCAGAATTACTAGGCTGAGGTGGGCAATTTGGCCAGGACATCAGAATACACCCTACTCTTTACGAAGGATCTTTTATGACCACAAAGAGTAAGGACCTCGATTTGACATCTCATCCAAAGGACGGTGCCATTTTTACAGCACAGTATCCCCATCACTGCATTGGGGCATTGGGATTCCCATTCAGACCACAGGGTAAGCACCCTTACTGGCCTCATCAGAACCTCATCCAGCAGCAACCCAAGCTTTTCCTAGATGGTCACCCATCCAAGTGCTGGCTGGGCCTGAATATGCTTAGCTTCAGATGGATGACCACAAAGAGTAAGGACCTCGATTTGACATCTCATCCAAAGGACGGTGCCATTTTTACAGCACAGTATCCCCATCACTGCATTGGAATCCCCATTCAGACTACAGGGTAAGCACCCCCTACTGGCCTCATCAGCACCTCATCCAGCAGCAACCCAAGCTTTTCCTAGATGGTCACCCATCCAAGTGCTGGCTGGGCCTGAATATGCTTAGCTTCAAATGGATGACGTCTTCTGAAGTACATGCAGCATGGCTGCTGGTTACACTCTCTTACATTGTTTTCCAATTTGCTCCTTTATGTCCATGACGGCACTTGGTCTGCATTGGTGTGGGTGGATTGTCACATATGGTGGGCCTGTTTTTTACACATCTTCTATCCAAATGATCCTTTTCAAAATGTGACCAGTCTGAGACATTTGAACTTAAAGCCACCATCTCTGGATGTGGAAGTGAGCTAAATCCAATCAAATTCTTTCATGTTGAGGGCAGCAGCTGAAATTAAGGGGAGGTGCATTTAGGAGAGGAGCCAGGAAGTATTTTGTTATGCAAAGAGGTGCGGCAATTTGGAACAAACTGTTGAGACATGAAGTTGAAGCAGAAACCTTAACAACCTTTAAGAAATCTCTGAATGAGACATTGCGCTGAATGGCCTTCTCTCATCTATAAAATTTCTTTTGTTCTAACAATTGAATTACATGTTCTAAGGATATAAATACAAACATGTTATAAGACTTAGAGCTATTTGGCAATATATGGATCAAAGATCTCCAACCTTCTACACTATGATTTTAGTATCATTTGGGAAAGCTGGGGATAAGAACTTAGACATAAACAGGCTGCCTTTTCAGATATCTTTTTGATAAACCGTCAGTTTGTCACGTTCAGTTTGTCACGTTCTGCTTTATGACTGCCTGCTGTGAAAGGGTGGCACCCACTGATTCTAGTGAGAGTAAACAGTGAATGGTTTACACAAAGCTGACCTTAGGAACACACTCGAAACTACCTCCAGCCGAGAAACAAAGCACACATTAGCAAAACCAACAACTAAAATAAATGCACCTGGGCATTCCAGAGTTCGTTGCGACCTTCTTAGAGCCTCCATAATCACTCTGCCCTGCAACTCCAAAATCTGGATTACCTCACCAAACAAAAATGTTACTTAGGTTTTCAGCCGCCACTTGAGACGCTGTGGACTTGACTGATTTGCGTAATGCTCAATACCAAAAGAAGGAACGTCAGCAGCTGATTTCTTCATTTAAAGTTATTAGTCTTGATTACGTCTCATCAGAGAGGTCTCCTACAGGCAAAACATCTCAGTCTGCTTCAGGACGTTAATCAGTTAACTGGCCTCCGCAGTCAAGCGAATGCTAGTCATTATGGGCCTTAATTGAAGGAGCGACGTTTACTAAATTATGTCACTTGGCACTAAATGAGTGACACATGTGATTTAAGGTGACCTAATGTAAAGCTTGTGCATTATTTAGTCGAGTATACAAATGTTTAGGCCTAAAAACTAGTCATTAACTGACTGCAGGACGATCTACAACTGATTGCAAACTTTACAAAACAGTGTTTATGTGCTGGTGATTGAGAACAGCCCCTTAGTATTCAGATCATTATGGAATAAAGATTTAGGGGGACCTGCAAGTGTTTACCTTTACGAGTGGCTTATAAATATTCCCAGTCTTTCTAAAATGTTCAAATTTAAGTTGTGTGGCTCAGTGTAACTCATTTAATGTGTATGGGTGTCCGCTCCAGAGCAGTCCTGCCTCTAATGGTAACAGAGTGTTCATAGAATGGGTGGACTGGGGTGTTAAAAACTCTTTTATGGTAAGTTGCTTAATGTAGCAAACCATTTTCTTTCTGCTTTGCTGTCGGTGTTTACTATAGACAATCCTGATCCAGCAATGCCAGCCTGTAAACGTGGAGTGATATTTAATGTGTTCAGTGCATTGGAGAGGTTTAGAATGACCTTGGAGTGTTATAACTACTGGTTAATTGTTTTATTTTTTTTAACACAGTGCACAATATTAACATTTGCCACTAAAATTGTTTCAATGCCAGGGTGATTTTCAGTTTGGATAGCTTTGTATCCAGCAGAGAAAGTTAGCTCCTTGGGAATGAGTTCTTTTGTGATTGCAGCATGTTACATAACCTGAATCTATATAGATAGATAACAAAAGGCGATATCCCTCCCTAGTGATATGGCGGTAAGAAATCATGCAAGAGAGATAACTTAGCTTTCTTTAATGACAGCTTATGCTACAAAACAGAAGAAGGAAGCCAATGGCAAGAATCCAGTTTGGGAGTGGGGGCCTGATGTGTAGAGTCTGCCATTTTTGCTGTTGCAGTGGAAGGATTTTCAGGATCGGATGACATCATCTCCCTCTTCAAAGGTGTGCCAGGCAATGTTCCAAGGCTTTATACTCTTTCTACATGTGCAGGCTCCCACTTAGGTGAATCATGCCATTCCAAACAAGGCAAAAGAGGATACAGTTTCATGCTGATTTTGACAGACAAAAATAGTATACAATGGCCCTCAGAGTGACTGCCCATTTCCCAGTTGTCCCGAACTGTCTTGTCTTCTAATGCTTGCCTAGCAGTTCTATATGCTGAACCCCTGTGCTAAATCTGGCTCTGTGTCAACTGTGCACGTAACTAGAAAAGGGCAGATTTATAAGATATATTTGCACAGAGTACAGTGACATATTAAACTTCTGCTTATTACAAGCTTCTGTGTGGAGTTTGCATCTTTTCTTAGTATTCATGCAGGTTGCTTTTGGAGACTGAGATTTCCCCCCGTTAGATCGACTGACAAATCGAGACAAAACTGAGACCCCGCGATGGACTGTCAACCTATCCAGGGTTTGTTCTTGCTGCGCATCTGCTGTTTTCAGGATTAGCTCCTGCCTGCCACAGCCCTCCAAGTGGATTAAGCAGGTTTGAAAATTGGAAATTGATAGATGGATGAATTAGAATTACTGACAAATCTTGATTCCGTAGAGTGAATGAGTGTGAGATTTGAGAGGCTGATACTCTATCCAAGGTTGAGATGAACCCCAGCATTCTTTGACCTTTTAGTTAAAATTTAGGATCAGTAAATGAATGGATGGATCATTTAAGTCCTGGTTTGTATTTGACTTTTGTCAGTTCTCTAATCAAATTACAGTGTGTAGGGATGTTATTTAAAACCTAGACTTTGTGCATTTAAACTCTTTTATAAATAGGAGATTTAAGCTAAGGTAGAAATGCTTTTTTAAAATGTTTTGTAGTTTGGCTTGTATCTGTACCCAGGCTTTTTGAGTGAGTGAAACCAACAGTGTAAGTAGAAAGAACTTAAAAAGGCCATTGCAGGGCCATCTTCATCCACATGAACCTACCATCAAAATGACAGACCCCAGGCAACTGCCTGTATCTGTTATGCCAAGGGACAGCAGGGACACTTTTGAGCAGGTGCTGTCTTTGACAAGGACACAGATGAATAAAATATAATATCTGAGAAATTAATAAAATCACCCGAGCAGATCTGCTAGAAATAAATGCTAAAAGCACATACAAATAATAGGGTTAGGGTCACGTAGCAATGAATATGCGCCGTCCATCTGATAATTTTCTTACCCCCTTAATCCAAACTGGTGTCTATAGGGAGAATGTGAAGGCGTGGATTTCCATAGTGAGTGAGGCAATGTCAAAGATTTTCATGTTAAAAGCCTTTCTCAAAGTAGACTTCATTCTCTTCACATTTCTTACTCGCCACCACAATGTCCACACTCTCATTGTTTTCAGTTGTGCTTTTTCCTAGCTTTTAATTCTTTCAAGTTGTCCTATACAATTTCAAACTGTCACGTGAACCTTCAGTGAACCTCTTTGTCTTCAGAAGCGTAATGTGCACCTGTTGCTAGATGATAAGATCTGATTTCCATTCTGTTGTAGCTTCTCTCATAGCCAGTCATGGCCTCCATCTAAACAGGTCATTTTCTAGCTCTCTGCATATATTCTCTTAGTAAATGTCCACTTGACCTCTGGGTGACACATCATACGTACATCTCCTCTTGATCCTCAATGCACTCAAGTGACTACTGCTTAGCTCTGTTAAACAGTTCTGTGAGATCGTCACAAGTCTGAGAAAGAGCCAACACCAAACTGATCACATTACATGCTGGCCTCAGAAAACGGAACTTAATCTTCCTTTGATTCTTCAAGCATTTCAAGTCTGCTGTCAAATGGCGATCCCAACTTCATATCTCGAGCTGCGAGATTTGGCATGCAAGATGGTGAATAAAGTGCTTCACTGTTATTCGAGCCTGTATTTCTTAGCGTTAAGAAGTGGTCAATCTGCCAGGCCTGTTCACTACAATAATATAAACACAGAGAATTTTCAAATATGTCTGCCTTTATATTACTCACTTGTGGTGAATACTTGACATGTAGTATTTTCCACAAAAATTACACTTTTTCTCTCCATTTTTGATTTTAGTTCAATTGATTCACGCTCCTATATTGTTGTCTAGATCGGGGTGGGCAGTGTCGGTCCTGGAGGGCCACAGTGGCTGCACATTTTCATTACAATCCAGTTGTGTAATTAGAAACCAATTTTTGCCAATCTCAGACCTTATTTAATTTTATTGTTTCTTAGTCTGCGCAATTTTAGGTTCTTATATCGTATTTTTTTTTCCTTTCCAAGGATATCATCCAAATGATTTGAAGCCTAAAATGGATAATTTTAGCCTGTCACATTTTTCTATTAAGTGTTTTATTAAATCAAACAGTGCATGATGAACACACGGATGTAATTGGGGTGGGGAGGGGGAGAAGGTAGCTGGAGAATTGCTGGCTGCTTTGTCATTTACATCTTATTGTTAATAAAGACCCATTAAAACACAGCAGTTTAAGATTGAAATAAGCAATTAAGGGTAGAGAACCTTAATAAGCGAGACCACTAAAATGTCACTTAAGCAATAAGTGCGTCATCAGCAATAGTTGACTTCTCATTAAGAAAATGGGTTGGAACAAAAACCTTCAGTCACTGTGGCCCTCCAGGACCGACCTTGCCCACCCCTAGGTTAGATACTGTATATTAAGTAAAATAATAACCTTAAGTAAACTCTACCTAAAGGCAATGCACCTGAATTTATTTTATAGAATACATCTGAATTTAAAACAATTGGGGGAATTTCTACTAAATTAACTTGGAAACATTGAATGCCGTGCAATTACAAAATAATTAATTGTTTTAGTTTTCTTTCCTTTAAGTATTTCATAATAGAATTCTATCTATCCCATTGCTTTATTACTTACTAGCTTGTATTCCTGATTCTGCGCAGTGCTCGAAGATCCCCTGCTGTTGAAGGGCATCGACGTGAATGGTTCCTGCTGTTGCCACACACAACAAACCTGGATTCTGAATTGCAGCCCGCTTTCTGCCGATGTAGTGTTTACATATCCTCGCCATGCTCACATTGGTTTTCTCGATGTAGTTTAGTTTTTTCCCATATCCCAAATACATGCACTTTAGGTTGGCTAAATTGTTCCAGTATGAATGACAGATTTCTAATATGTGTGCAACGATGCTGTTTGATGGACTAGAGCCCATTCTGGATCTGGTTCTTTTTTCTTTTTCCTTTTAAGATTTAATTAATTGTTTAAGAGCAATCTCACTTCTACCCGTTTTTTTTTTTTTTTACTGGTGGTTCCATTTAGGCAGACCAAAGGTGTCTCCATGAAGCCACCATTTGCAGCTCCTCCTTTAGGGTTTTCTGGCACTCCATAGTGACTTCCAAGATTTAATCACTCTCGTATGTCTTGGGTCATATTTTAGTGGGCCGTGCCAGGTGTCCCCGGTGTTGAAGGTGCTCTTGGTATCCTAACCACACCCCTTAACCAGCTCTCCTGGCCTTTTCCAGTGCAGAGAGGCAGAGAGAGCTCCACACTGCTTCATGTAGAGTGGGCCTAGCCAGTACTCATGACCTCTTTCTACAAAAAGGTAAGGTAAGGTGAGGTTGGTGATGAGAACCATCTACTAAATTAAAAGTTTTGTCTAAGAATTTAAATATTTTGCATTTATTTCTAAATTAGTACTCAAAGACTTCATGATTTATACTTTTGTCTAATATTTTATGACACACTCAACAATATCAGCTTAAAAGACTGTAGGGGAGCCCAGCATCTTCATCGATACAATAATACAATACGACTTATTTTTTGTATAGCAATCCTCACTGAGTTCAAATGCAGAATCAGTCAGTCAGTCATTATCCAACCCACTATATCCTACCTAACTACAGGGTCACGGGGGTCTGCTGGAGCCAATCCCAGCCAACACAGGGTGCAAGGCAGGAAACAAACCCCGGGCAGGGCGCCAGCCCACTGCAGGGCACACACACACACACACACACCAGGGACAATTTAGGATCGGCAATGCACCTAAAGTGCATGTCTTTGGAGTGTGGGAGGAAACCGGAGCACCCGGAGGAAACCCATGCAGACCCGGGGAGAACATGCAAACCAGGAAGCGAACCCAGGTCTCCTTACTGTGAGACAGCAGCGCTACCCACTGCGCCATCGTGCTGCCCGCAGATGCAAAATGCTGTGAACAAATCTCAGTTAACTACATTTCTGGATTATACTAATTACTAAATACACAGTTGGTGCCCATATAAATACAGATTTGTTAAAACACTTAGAGGAAACCCATTAAACATAGATGGAAACCAACAATATCGGTCTATTAATGAATTGATGAACTATGACCAGTTGACAACGGAGGAGATTAAAATTGTAAAACAGAATGTCAAAAACAAAGTCAGACACACAGTACCGGAGACCTCGGCCAACTTGCCACCCACCATCTCCTAGGCGTTCTTTAGTGGAGTCTGTGCTGGGCCGTCCCATCTGAGGAGAGAATCATCAGCATCCTAGCAGTCTCTCAAGCTGTTTATTCAATAATGTAATAGAAAAATAGAAGATTATTAGTTTCTAAATTAGTAACCATTTGATGTTTAAAAAAGCAAATGGCATATTATGGTGCCTCATTGTCATGATCTTCCAATGTAAAAGTCTGAATTGATTGGGGGGAAAAAAGAAAGGGGAGCTTTCTGTTACTTACAGGTTTTCAGAAGTCACGTTTGAACAGCTCGCTGGATTCTAAGCTTGGAGAGCACATTTAACAGTTAATGGCTGCCAGCAGGGGAAAGCCTGTGTATGGAGGAGCTGCAACTTGAATTCTTCCTCTTACTGAGAGTGCGTCTTAAGCAAACTACACTTAGGTCATGACTAGAATTTGATTCCAAAAAAACTCAGCAAATTAAATCATTTTCCATGGAATATGCAATAAAGTACTTGCAGTGGAGGCAAGATAATTATCTTTAAAAGATTGGGGAAAAAATAATAAGACAAGGAAATCCAATATCATACTTTTATTTTTCTCCACATGTGTCTGGTTTTCATTTGATTAAAAAAGATCTTTTTATTTGGCAAAGACATAACTTCTAAACCTTCTAGGCACCTCTGCTGTGATTCAGATCTTTACATCTCGACCAAACCCTCGCTGCATTACTTACAGCAAATGCTTATTCAGTTTTGTGGTGTCGGTTCTCCTAAATTCTGTCCCGGAGAGTACCCATGAAGCCTAGCAAGCATGAAGCGGCTCTACCCGGCTGCACTCAAAATGTGTCTGCAGATTTGTCCACATTCAGCTGCTGTTCTTGTCAGTTTATGTCCTTGTCACTGTGTTACCCTTTGGTTTTTTTGGTACTCTTTACATTTACATCATTCTTGGTTACTTAGGAGCAACTGCTGAAATATTCAAGATAACTGCTGAGTTTTGTATTTCAGTGATTCATATGTGTGTTCTTTATAAGATTTGCTACACAATAAAAGGTAGAACATTTGGTTAATTCCTGTAATGTAGCCAATACCAAAAATACAAAAAATAATTCTGCAGAGGGATGGCATCCAGAGTTGGTTCCTGCCTTGTGCTCACCTCAGGGCAGTTATAGGCACGGGTGCCACTCTATGAACTTGAACTGGAAAAACAGTTTACAAAACGGTGGACAATTTTTATAAATGGTCACAAGTCAGCTAAGCTAATATAACAGGATCCAAGGGGAGTCCACTTCATGTGCTAACACTGTGTCCATTGTCACTGTTGACTGTATCCCCTCTAGCGCATATTTGCACTCCACAGGAAGATGCGAGCATGACCGTCACAGAGGGGGTAAGGGGAGTTGTAGGCTTAAAGTTAAAAATGAGTTAGGAACCCACCTATACATTGAATGAATTAGGAAACGCACAGAAAAGATATTGCTTCTTATTGACTGTAGTTCTCATTACTTGAAAAATCATAGTATGCTCCTGTTCATAAAAAGACTTATTTATACAAGATATCATCTTCAAACTTCAAGCAGCAGAAGCCCAAAGAAGGCAGCTGGGGAAAAAAAAATCCACTATAAGAGGCAAAAGGTTTAACAATGACGCACAATCCGGCTTCTTGTTTTTCAGCTGGGCATTGTTCTTTAGTAGACCATATATTTTGTTACAGATGCCACCATGTGCCATCTTCGTATGACTGACCAGCATGACGGTAAAAAGCCAGACTGTACACCTGACAGACACAGGCGGCCTTCTGTTTGGGTGGGTGTTCTTCAGTCTCTTACTTATTATCTGTCTAAGGCTGTCTAAATATTTCTTCATGCTTCTACATGTTTAGACTTCAGTGCAGGTGATGGCTTTAAGCAGTCCTGTCTGCTGTTAACTCTTGCTGTCATTTTGTTTGCTTGGAGCAGTTATCATATTGGACAGGAAAGTGAATATGAGGAAATAAAAACTCCACAATGAGCATTATCACAATTTCTACATATATGTGTGTGTATACTGTATGTGTGTGTGTGTGTGTGTGTATATATATATATATATATATATATATATATATATATATATATATAATTAAA
>JANRMT010062792.1:49631107-49644738 GCA_026402145.1 Polypterus bichir lapradei
ATATATATAATTAAATTATTACGTATATATAAAGTATATTTTATATATATACATATATATTATACAATTGTGTGTGTATATAAAATTATTATATCTTCATAGTATTCTAAAATATGCCTCGCCCAAATGAGGGCTCTAGGGGGTTAGAGCCAATTCCAGCGCCATCAGGCAAATGGCCAGGCATTGTATATGTGTGTGCGTTTGTTAAGGTTTCACAGCATCAGTCTTCTGCATCAGCCTATCTGGTTAAACAAACTAAATGTCACATACTGTATGATACAGTAATGGAAACTCTGTGGCAAAAAAAAGAATTGTTAAACTAAATATAGATGGGTGCTGGTCACAAGGACAACCAAAGATGTGCTGTTTTGACTGAATAAAAGGTGACATGCTCTTTTCAAACCTTAATTGTAAATATAATATGTTTTGTGGGTGATGGTAAACAAACTGCAAATGAGCAATACCTGTACCCCAGCAGGATAAATGTTATATAAATATACATATGTACAAGGACGGAAATGGTGGAAAAGCATTTCCCACAAGAAAAACAGAAAAGCATGTGTGGCTGAACTTGTGTTCTACGTCTGCTTGTGTTGAGTTTGGGGGGCTCAAAGCCACCTGCAGGCCATAACATATACAATATCTATCTATCTATCTATCTATCTATCTATCTATATATTGTGATGGACAGCCGGGTCCCATGCCCAGCCGGGACACATCTGCTGCATACGTCCCGGGGGAGCCACCATGGTCAGTGCAATACCTTCCCCGGGGCGCCTGGGGGCAGTCTCCCTGGCCGTGGGTCCTTCCTCAGTCTCCCCCGTGGCTTCATGGGACATGGAGTCCACCACAGCCCGGTTGGGAGATGGGGTGGCCAATAGGGGGTGCTGCGGAGAGCCAGCCGCCACAAGGGACGATTTACCAGCCCCACCTGGAGGTGCAATTAAGACCAGCTGGTCAGGCACCTGGAGCACTTCCGGGTGGGCTATAAAGCGGGCCAACCTCCCTTCATTCTTGGCCAGAATCGGGAGGAAGAGGACGAGGTTGCCTGGGAGGAGTGGTGGTGCCAGAAAGGCTTGTTTATAGTTTGTGTTTGTGCTTGGGACTGTGTTGGGCCTGTGGGACACGGGGAAGACACGCCCCACGGCTGAAGAAAAACAATAAAGCCTGTGTGTTTTGTACACGTGCCTCTGCGTGGTCTGTGCCGGGTCGGGTGCTATATAGCGCCTTTTAAAATATATATATATATAATATAGTATATCATATATGTGTGTGTGTGTGTGTGTGTGTGTGTGAATATCCATCCATCCATTATCCAAAACGCTATATCCCAACTACAGGGCCACGGGGGTCTGCTGGAGCCAATTAACCAGCCAACAAAGGGCGAAAGGCAGGAACAAATCCCGGGCAGGGCACCAACCCACCACAGGTGTGTATATATATATATATAATGTATGTGGATTGTATAACTGAGGACCCTGATGGGTTAAGGGTACCTTCTCAAATTGGACTACTTATGACTGCGCCTTTTACATGGGCTAGTGGCCCCGTGAACCTAAACTGGATAAAGCAGAATTTATGATAGTTAGATGGAGAGGCAGAAATAAGCATTCTCAAAATGTTGTAATTTATGATACTCTTGTCAGGAAGAGGTCCGAGCAATCTACATACAAGTTTTAAGATATTGTAAGTCCTCTTGAATGAAGTTGTCAGTCAAATAAGTCAATAATAATAATACTACAATATACCTTCATCATTGGCAGTGTAAAACATCAGCGTGCAGTTCAGGTTGTAGTAACACTGGGCCAGGTCTGGGGATTAGGGTGGGTGTGATATCCAATTGAACCCATCGTTTTGCAGACATGCCTTTGCAGTCCATGCATTGTGAGTGGAGTCATTGTCATGATGCAGACAAGGGATTTCCTTGACACTTTTAATAAAAGCTTCAACTAAAAAGGTAGGTCTGGTTCTGAAATTGAAATTCAAGCTTGCAGCCTACACCTTCAAAAAGCCAGGCCTATGAAGTCCTAAAAGTGAGGGGGAAACCACAACAACCTCTGGAACAATGATGAAAAGCATTGTTTCTTAAAAAAATATACATTTTATTTAACAATCAAAGAAGGTAAAATTGCAAAAAAATGCCTCAAAAGGACAAACATAAAAATCCCCAAAATCCCAAATCCAGTGTGAAAAACCTTAGATAACATAAACAAGTCCAAGAAAGAGAAAATCAAAACAGAAAACTGACAAAAATCAGAAAGAGTTGAAGGGAGGAGTATATGGGCCTGTTTAAATTATACCTGAAGTCCATAATTGTCAGTCAGTCATTCTCCAACCTGCTATATCCTAACACAGGGTCACGGGGGTCTGCTGGAGCCAATCCCAGCCAATACAGGGCACAAGGCAGGAAGAAATCCCGAGCAGGGCGCCAGCCCACCGCAGTACACACACACACACTAGGGACAATTTAGGATCGCCAATGCACCTAACCTGCATGTCTTTGGACTGTGGGAGTAAGCAAGTGAAAAAGGGACCAGAGTAACACTACAAGCAGTATAATAAATGGAAACAGAGGATAAACAAAGGAAGGGGAAAAAAATGACAAATACAAAAATAGAAAAACATTAAAAAAAATAAAGAGGCAATCTTAACAAAGATGGCCCTTAGAACATTAAGCACAGTGATGCCTCATTTCAAGAAATCGGCATTCTGGTCACCCAACGTGCACATACCTTGTTCATGTGGAATTACTTCAGATGGTCCATAACTAATCACTATAGTGTCTCACACACCATCACGTGTCAATTCTCCATTATGCTTGGCCATACTGGCAGTGCCAGTATATAGGTCTGTAGTCACCTCTGGTCATCTTTGAAAGACATCCTACCATGACAGACTTCTGCAGTCCATCTTTTGAATGTGACATATTAAGGGAACTCATGTTGGTATGCATTGACCAGGAAGGAATAACTCCAAAAGCACATTGCTAGCCCACACTATAGAATACGACTTTTAGTTTCTGGCTCAAAATGTTTTGATAGGTGTAAATAGTAAATAAATCTCAAAAACAAAACTGGAACATTTGATGGATCAGCCATTTATATGTAGAACTTTATACAACAGAGAAATAAAATGGTGTGATGGCATACTATTGTCCACCACATCATCATCTGCTCTCTCTCTGTCTTTTACTCCTGCAGTTACTTACCAGGTCTTCAGGCTCCCATCTTTCAGGTTGTGCGGCCTTTCATTTACCAAGACAGTGCGGTCTAATTCTTCAATGGGATCGGCAAAGATTTTATTAAGCAGAAGAAAGAAAGCTTATAGCTGTTGGCCTTGAGGTTCCATCCCCCAATGTGCTCCGTTGTTTTTGTTCCCAGCAAGGTCGGCACTATGTTCAAAGCAACCAGAGCCTGTTTTGACAGCACTGGGCACAAGACAAGGAACAATGGTGGCCCAGAAGCCAGAACATGACAAGATACACTTCATGCACTCACACCCACACAGGGCTGAGTGCGAGTCACCAGTCAGCCTAACCTAATGTTGAAGGAATCTAAAGTATCAAGATGGAAAAACCCACCCACCCATGCACAGGGAGAATGTGAGAACTCCTCACAGACAGTAAGTGAGTATGAATTTATACAGAGAGCCCTCAAAGTGTGAAGTAGCCAAACTAACCGCTGTCCCACCAAGCTTCTATGTATACATACATTTCTATATATTTTGAGACTAAGAGTAGCACCCTGTGAATAGAAGGAAGCACCAAATAATCAAGATAATAATACTTTCTAGAACCTTACATGAAGAATACAAGCAGATAATTACACTTGAAATATGAAATCTAACAAAATAATAAACAGAAGAGCTCAACTCTTGTCAGAGTTATCCATACACAATTGAATGCTCATATCCTTTGGCACTTTCCCACCTCTTGATACAACAAAAAGGAGTCCACCTTACCTCACCTGTCTGTCTTTCACTCTTTTTCTCTCTGTTTTTTCTTTCCTTTGTCCTTCTTGCATCTTGCCTGTAAACTTACTAAATGTCTGTAGCTGGGTACCCAGTAAACTACCCATGGATCGCTGTCAGGCCAAGGAGTAAAATCCAAGGTCTACAGTGGTCAGTACTGGAGACACCACACTCCTGAGTAGACTGTCTCTGGTATGGAGTGGTCAGTACTGGATACATTATATCCCTAAACTATATCTGGTATCTTTGGTGACTTCAAGACTGCCTGCTCTTTGAATTGTGTGAAAGGCCTCCATGAACTCCTAATTTCACTCATAGAGTCAGGCGCACTCAGTATTTTAGAGTCATGTTTTGTCTATCAGTGCTTCGTGAGTCCTCATCCCACTATGGATAATTTGCTTATGAGGCATCTAATACACCTAGGAGGCATTAATCCTGCTGGTTATCTGGAGTTCTTTTTTATTTTTTTTTTATGCCCTCTGGGCCATCTGACCTTCATCGTAGTCATCTTTAGAGACATACAATACAATACAAGGACTCCACCACTATCTATTTTATGTAAGTCCCTATTGATTTTTTTTTGTTACTTATTCCTTGTTATTCTTGCCTGAATTTGTTTTTCTTTCTTGTAACTATTTCTTTGATATCTTGTAAAGCACTTATAGCAACATCCTGTGTATGAAAATGTGCCATAGAAATAAATGTTGTTATTGTTGGTGACAGCAGTTTGCCAACGTTGCCTTAAAGAGTTTTTCTGCTAGTGCCATTCTAGATTCCCCTCTCCTTATTTTTGTAGATGATTTTCAGGCTGCCTATGGGTTTTTTACTGTAACAACTGAATTAATATATTTATTACTAGCCATCACCCCCAGCTCCGCCTGCGTAGTAGTGAAACAGGGCAAACTTTAAAAATCAATAAACAAACAGGTATCTCTAGCTAAGAATAGGTAAGGTATGCTCCAAAATGCACAGGTTGACTCAAACGGAGGCTGGCATGAGTGAGGAGGGTCCTGCCTGGCTCCCTACTCCTGACGTCATGCTTCCTCAGCCTGCAGCCTCTGTCTCGGATTAGTGTGAATTTATCGCTCCTACAAGTGAACTATGATACATAGAGCAATGACAGAAGTACAGACAGAATGTTCTAGCAAATTATAGAAAAAAACCTGATCTAAATCTATTAAGTAGTTCTCTCTTTCGCTAGCTAAGTGGAGGTAAGGTATGCCCCAAGGCTGGCACGTGAGTGAGGAGAGCCCTGCCCCCCTCCCCTTGGTCCACTGCATCTCTCTCGGAATCGTGCAAATAAATCGGTACGGCAAGCAAACTATGATACCGCAATGACAGAAGTCACAAAATCAACCGGAATGTTCAAGCAAATTATAGAAAAAACCCCAATTTAAATCCGTTAAGTAGTTCTCTCGTGAAAAGTGGACAGACATACAGACTGGCTCACAAATGTTGGATTTTATATATACAGAAATGTGGGCTAATGGCCACTCGATTAACACACAGTGCCTAATCAGAGCTAGTCGGAGATATGAGACACACAAGTGGACCCACTCCTAGGTAATGACATGCTGGAGAAAGATATGAGGCAATTCAGGAAGTAGCATTTTAATAGGAGTAAAAGGACAAGATAAAAACTATGAGAAGCCCGCCACGTGACAATAATCCATAAAGGAGACTGTTTTGAGTTTTGTGCTAATATAATTGTCACTGGTGTTTTCTTGTGGAGTAGAAATTCCCTCTTTGTGGCGTCTTTTCCACATGTGCCAACATCTAATGAGAATGCCAGTGTAATGATATGCTTCATTTTGTGAATTTGTACAATAGTCCCCAAGGGTGGTCAATCCCTGGGGTCTTCAAGCTGACTCTGCCCAGGTTAGTCCATCTATTGTATTGGTGTTCTTCATTATGTGAATTTGTACAATCGAGTCCCTAGGGTAGTCGATCCCCAGGGTGTTCAGGCTGACTCTGCCCAGGTTAGCCCTTTTCATTTTTCTGCCTGCAGCGACTACATCACTGAGGATTCACTTCACAACTATTACCTCCAGAATGTTTCAAGCAAGTTTTTGTCTTTGAAGAAAAATAAAAGTATTCTAGACTAATTCCTTGGCAAGCTGTTTTCATTCAGTCAGTCAGTCAGTCAGTCAGTCAGTTGTTTAGTCAGTGTAAGCACTTTCATGAATACTCCAGTCTTCTTGACAAGTGTCTTCAAACATACACAAGTAGCTTGCCAGTTTCTGATGCTGAGTGTACAGTGGGATTGGTGTCTGCAACTTTGAGACAGTTAATTAACTGTATGTTTGATCTTTGTATACTGTTACCTCCAGGCTGAAAATGTGAGCAGGTTGGCCGACTGACAGCACGCATCTACTATTTTAAAGAGCTTGTTCTCCGTGCCTTCTACACCAGGCTCCTCTGTTAGACAAGACCAAACAAAGGGGCAGGAAATGATCACACCGTTCAGACAGACGGTCGTGTGTTTAATTGAAAAGTAGGAGCTGAGGACTGCATGAGCAGGGCATTGGCTACCTGACAGAAATTCAGACACTGACACATGTGTGGCCATACATTCACCTTCGCAAACTATTTCTGGTTAATCACCAAAATATGACTTTTTTTTTTGGGCCAGGTTAACTAACCAATACAGACCCAATCACGCGTGATGTAAACGTCAGAAACTGGCAATTGATTAACACACTTCACGGGGAAAGTTAAATGAAGCATTCTTTTGTGGAGCTCCCTTAATAGTAATATGATATTGTCCTGATTTTTTTTTTTTTTGACCACCTACTATTACATTAACTTACTTTTATTTCTTTTGTTCTAGGCTTGATAAATGTTTGTTTAATTTTTTAATTTAGGATTTGAAACTATAATTGGAACAAGTTGACTTCTACTAACAGTTTTCAAATCAAAATAAAAAAAATCTAGCTTTAGAAATTGTGTTCCCATTCCCATGATGCAATGGCCAGTTTGTTAAGGTGTGTGGTCCCTGAAGTCGCACAGTGTCATGTCACTGGTATGACAGTATTTAAATACCAGCATTGTGCTCACAATTGTTATTCAAGACTGCCGATGGATTCTGTAAGTTCTTCTGCAAGTGCTGCTTACAATTTCCAGTTTCTAACTTATTGGCTATGGGATATTGACTGTTTTTTTTTTTGTTCCTAACTTTAAAATATTAATAACAGTTAATTCTTTACATTTATATAGTGCTTGTCAAAGCACTTCCAATAGAGAGTGGGGTAGCCACTTTAACCAGCACTAATGTGCAGCATCCTCCTGGATGATGCAATGTCGGCCATTTTTGTGCCCGTACCTCACCGCACATGAGCTATTAGATGGTGAAGGGGTGAGAGATAGTTAGCCAAATAGAGACAGGGGATGATTAGGGGGCCTATGGTGGGCAGTTTAGCCTAAACATCAGGAAACGCCCTACTCTGCCCAAGAATCTTTTATGACCACAGGGAGTCAAGACCTCAGTTTTACATCTCATCCAAAGGACAGCATCATTTTTACACCACAGTGACCCCGTCACTTCAGTGGGGCATTGGGATCCACATACACACCACAGGGTAAGCGCCAACACCGCTTCCAACAGCAACCCGAGCTTTCCTAAACGGTCATCCATCCAAGTACTGGCCAGGCCCAAACATGCTTAGAGTCAGGTGGATGACCTCTTCTGAAGTGAATGTGGTATGGCTGCTGGTCTGACCTTGATGCACATTAATTTGATCTTTTAGTAAAGACCCTCACTTAGTTTTTTGTGTGGTTTTGATCTCCTGATCCATAATGCTTTCTTGCTGCCTGTGGCAGGACACTTAACTGTTTCTTACCTGCCCGGGACCCCCGTGACCCTGTGTTAGGATATAGTGGGTTGGGAAATGACTGACTGACTCTCTGTTACATACACCGCCCTGCACTTTTAAAAAATATTACTTCTTTAATATCACTTTACTCGGTTGTGCAATTTCCTCATCAAATCATTACTTGACTAAGAACCATTTCATTCTGGGAAGGGGTCTTTGCCTGTGAAACTGGTTATTTGGGTTTTGTAATGGTTCCTAATATGTGGACACACAGACATCTTTAATGTACACTCACCTAAAGGATTATTAGGAACACCATACTAATACGGTGTTTGACCCCCTTTCGCCTTCAGAACTGCCTTAATTCTACATGGCATTGATTCAACAAGGTGCTGAAAGCATTCTTTAGAAATGTTGGCCCATATTGATAGGATAGCATCTTGCAGTTGATGGAGATTTGTGGGATGCACATCCAGGGCACGAAGCTCCCGCCCCACCACAACCCAAAGATGCTTTATTGGGTTGAGATCTGGTGACTGTGGGGGCCATTTTAGTACAGTGAACTCATTGTCATGTTCAAGAAACCAATTTGAAATGATTCGAGCTTTGTGACATGGTGCATTATGCTGCTGGAAGTAGCCATCAGAGGATGGGTACATGGTGGTCATGAAGGGATGGACATGGTCAGAAACAATGCTCAGGTAGCCCGTGGCATTTAAACGATGCCCAATTGGCACTAAGGGGCCTAAAGTGTGCCAAGAAAACATCCCCCACACCATTACACCACCACCACCAGCCTGCACAGCGGTAACAAGGCATGATGGATCCATGTTCTCATTCTGTTTACGCCAAATTCTGACTCTACCATTTGAATGTCTCAACAGAAATCGAGACTCATCAGACCAGGCAACATTTTTCCAGTCTTCAACTGTCCAATTTTGGTGAGCTTGTGCAAATTGTAGCCTCTTTTTCCTATTTGTAGTGGAGATGAGTGCTACCCGGTGGGGTCTTCTGCTGTTGTAGCCCATCCGCCTCAAGATTGTGCATGTTGTGGCTTCACAAATGCTTTGCTGCATACCTCGGTTGTAATGAGTGGTTATTTCAGTCAAAGTTGCTCTTCTATCAGCTTGAATCAGTCGGCCCATTCTCCTCTGACCTCTAGCATCAACAAGGCATTTTTGCCCACAGGACTGCCGCATACTGGATGTTTTTCCCTTTTCACACCATTCTTTGTAAACCCTAGAAATGGTTGTGCGTGAAAATCCCAGTAACTGAGCAGATTGTGAAATACTCAGACCGGCCCGTCTGGCATCAACAACCATGCCACGCTCAAAATTGCTTAAATCACCTTTCTTTCCCATTCTGACATTCAGTTTGGAGTTCAGGAGATTGTCTTGACCAGGACCACACCCCTAAATGCATTGAAGCAACTGCCATGTGATTGGTTGATTAGATAATTGCATTAATGAGAAATTGAACAGGTGTTCCTAATAATCCTTTAGGTGAGTGTATAGTAGGCTCCCTAGCAGGTTATGAATGTATGAAGAAAACCTGAACTTAGCCTCTCATTGTGTGAAGCAAGAGTCCTTATAAAATCTGGAGCCCACTGGCATTTCACAAATCTGTTATCTTCCATTATTGGTAAGACTTGTTTCAGATCTAAATAAAAGGTTCTTTCTGGACCCTTCATGAGGATGATTCTTCTAGGAACCAGAAATTGTTTTCCAGTGGCATCGCTCTAAAGAACCACTTTGCCATCTTCATTTTTAAGAGTGGTGATCAAATAAGACTCTTAGCATTCAACTTTAGTAACCAAGTATTTCTGTTTTGTGAATCTGCTTTTTCCAATACAAGGCCACAGGCAGCCGGGGGAAATGTCAGGTTATTGTGAATGAGAGGCTAGTCTACAGTAGTACAGGCACACATTTGTATCAGGCCAATTTAGAGTTTATAATTAACATTTGACATTTTAATACAAAACTCCCACATGCAAGGGGAGTGTAGCAAACTTCACATGGACGATGGCCAAGCCAGGACTTTGAAATTCTAAGTTTGCAGCACTAACTACACTGCCACTGTGTTCTTCTATCAATAATGATCAGAAAAATAAGGTTAGCGGGTGGCACAGTGGTGCAGTGGGTAGCGCTGCTGACTCACAGTTAGGAGTCCCAGGTTCACTTCCTGGGTCCTCCCTGCGTGGAGTTTGCATGTTCTCCCCGTGTCTGCGTGGGTTTCCTCCCACAGTCCAAAGACATGCAGGTTAGGTGTATTGGCGATCCTAGTGTGTGCTTGGTGTGTGTCCTGTGGTGGGCTGGCGCCCTGCCCAGGGTTTGTTTCCTGCCTTGCGCCCTGTGTTGGCTGGGATTGGCTCAGCAGACTCCCGTGACCCTGTAGTTAGGATATTGCGGATTGGATAATGACTGACTGACTGGCTAGGTTAGCGGGTAAGTCTTGCAATCCACTTTATCTTCAAACAGATGTCTGCCTTGCCTTTGAAAACACACCTGCTTTACTGGCAGACTTGTGGACCCCGCTAGGAACTGCGTACACCTCTCACTCTGACAGCTGAAACTGGATACAAACGGTACAGCCCACATGATATTTAAAAAAAAAAAAAAAAAAAAAGCCGGGATAAAGAATGAATTTGATGTGGGCGCATCCAGTGTCAGGAGATAATATAATATAAAGATTCTAATGATCTAATTTAATAGAGAAGAATGTGGTGAAGGCCTGTCAAGCTTTTGAAAAATGCTGTATGTGATGTAGAGATTACATTCAGTTCTCATGCAAAAGCCTTTGCAGAAGTTTTACACGATGTAATAATACATTATTTCACTGTCATCCCATACATCTTCAAGGTGCCATTTGAGAACAGGAATAAAAGAAGGATGAAGAAGGTTTGAGACTGTGAGTGATCCCTTCAATTGAAAAGTAAGGTTTTCAAGAAGAAGGAAATGTACAGTACCAGACATAGCGACTTCATGAAATCCTGGAGACCTGCCTCTTTACTAGTTCACAGATTGTACAACTTTAGTTACAAGCAGATTGATCCAAACCTGGTGTAAATCTGCGTCTTTAAGTAATTCCTAAAGGTTATCCTGAATATGGCGTCACACCCGTGTGCTTGGGAGACAACTTCAGTTGTCAGCTTAGTAATTCCACTCCACCTGGCGCTATTACCTTTCCTCCTCTTTTGCCAGCAGGCGCCAAGAAGCAGAACATCACTTCTGGCTTCTGGTCATTTAAACCTTTGGGCAACCTTGCCATATGACCCCCTCCACCTCCATATTGACCTTATTCATCATTTGGACGCTTGTCTCGAAAGACGTTATAACATCAGAGTGTTAAGGTCTTTGTTTTTGTGGCATCAACCTTCAATTACATGGGGACCACCATCTGGTGCCCCAACCCTTTATGATCACTTTTGTAATTTTAATACAATGGAAAATATACAATAGAAGCTTACTACTGTTGCCATTTATTTGTTATCCTTGCCCTGGAACATTCTTCCATTCTAAGATATGCTATCACGTAAAGCCATATTGTTGAAATTGCCCTGGGGAGTATTTACACCTTCAGATTTTATTATGCCTCTGGGTTTAATTTTTAATATATTTCTGCCTCTGAAAAGACAACAGTAGATCCTCCCAAATAACTCATAAGTACATTTTTGCTATGGAACATCTAAATAGGGCTGGTATAACCAGCACAATAATAATAATTGTTAGACAACCCACACTTACTTGCATCTAATTCATCTACAGGTAGTTGCAATTAAGGTGGTTCAGAGGAGTGTAATGGAGCTGTTGTCCTAAACAAAGCAAAATCTACTCTCTGTATATAAAATCCTAAATCTAAAAGTGCAACAATTGTGTATGTTTTTTTTTTTATGTGACTTTTTTTGTCACGCTTTAAATGGGGCTTATTTTAAAACCTACATATATATGTTTGGTATCATTCTTTACAGAATTTATCGAACTTTAATGTAATGTTGTTAGATTTTCAGATTCTTATTCTGTTTTTAAATTATAAACTAAAAAATATCAAGACGATACATTGTGCCAAGAGATTTAACCAGGCCCGGGGCCGGAAATAAAAGACAAAGAGTAGGACAGCTGCTGTACAGGCTTTTAAATGTTCGAAGCGCTGCACAAGATGCAGATCACGTGGCACGGCGGCAGCAACAATCCAGCAGCTGATCGAGCAAAGAGGAGGTAAAAATAAAACTGTATTTGTTTTCCATTGTATCACCATTTAAGAGTGGGTTTCGGAGGAGTGACAGCGTCTCCTTGGGGTGTGTTCAGCTCCCCTCTTCACAAGAGATGCGAAGTAGCTGGCACGTAGCACAGGCCTTAGGGTTGTGGCGAGCAACACAAGCAGGGGTTAACCCCCTATTAAATAAATAAAATCCAGTTTGGCCTGTTTCATTGGATGGTATGGTGGTGCAGCAGAAAGTCCAGCTCATCGAAACTGGTCAAAAGGACTAGTGTGCACAGTTCACACATTCTCCTCAAGTCTCAGTGTATTGTTTCAGTTTCCTTCTTTAACCCAAAGTTGGGCCATTTAGGGTGGCTGTTGATTTGAAACTGCTGCTGCCATGAGTGACTGATGTCCACACATTGGTCGAGTAAGAGCAAGATTGCGTTAAACTCTACATTGGAATCGGTGTATTCAGAAAATAAATGACATGTGCTACGTAATTGGTTTGTACTGTTCTCTAGAAATACAAACGTGGAGCTTTATTATAACATTACAAAGTTAGTTTTTTGCATAATGTGCCTATTAATACACTGCATGTCTCTTAAGTAATTGTGTTTTTTCAGTTTTATCACAAAATAAGTAAAGACTTGTCAGAGATACTTATCCTTTCTGTAGCACTTCATGTGCCAGCAGCATGTTGCTGATTTCATTTTTTTTTTGCACATTCACTCTACATGAGTCTGTTACCAGACATGTTTATTTCATTAAAGCAGTTCCAGTTTGGAAAATAATTCTGAAATGGGTCACGTCACTTTTCAGCTCAGGAAAATCAGGCAAGTGCAATTTCCTAAACAGGTTTGTGGAGCCAAATTATTTAGCAGATTTCTTTCCAGCCAGTGTACACATGATTTGTGCTCTACCTAATAAAAGAGTCTCGTTTACTCCCCAGTTTGGCTTAGAGTTTAGTCTTTCTTTCTTGGATAAGATCGCTGGACCAAAGTTTGCTAGTTTTCCTCCGCAAAACCACTTTTACAAAAATAAAATAAAATAAAAATAAAAATTTCTAATTCACAATTACAGTATTACTGTACTCACTGTTGTACTGCAGTAAGTGGGAGGAGATCAGGTCCTTAGTTAAGACTGGAGCTGAAGCGCACCCATGATATAGTTAAAGAGCCCATGTCATGTTCTCTCGTGGGGTGCATATAGACACTCGGTTCTTTGTTAAAAAATAGTTCACTCACAAACAATACCGTAGTCACAATAGTCCAGTCAGTCGATAAAATCTCAGAGATGTCAGCGGAAACCTGGTTACTGGGCAAGGAACCGACACAAATTAAAAAGACTGGCAACTCCACAGAGCCAGTACCAGAGCTGGTTCCCACCTTACCTTCAGTACTATTTAGGAATTGGCTCCCTGTGACTCTGATCTAGATACATAGATACAAGATAGAGTTGAACTGACCACAACATTGTACTGTAAGCTTCAGAATTTCTGGTAAAGTCCCCACCACTGTCTACACTGCTTGACCAAGAACTAAAAAACTTAATCTACTTCTCCATTTTTATAAAATGCATGAAAGCAATGGGGACAAATAAAGTTCTCTATCTATCTATCTATCTATCTATCTATCTATCTATCTATCTATC
>JANRMT010062792.1:49654953-49678497 GCA_026402145.1 Polypterus bichir lapradei
CTATCTATCTATCTATCTATCTATCTATCTATCTATCTATCTATCTAAATAAAGTAACATTTTATCATTTGTATTCACATTTGTGAATCATTTGTGAATTTCCCCTTGGGATTCATAAAGTATCTATCTATCTATCTATCTATCTATCTATCTATCTATCTATCTATCTATCTATCTATCTATCTATCTATCACATTATTAATATGAAAACCATTCATGGTTATGGCTTTGTTTTAGCTGACACCTTTTTATGATGAGCAAAGTAAAACAAGTATTACTTACAAAAAGCTTTCATAGTGGCCTGGCATGACTGGTTTAGGTTGACTAAAAATAACAGGAGAGAATAAACTCCCAAAAAGGACAAAGGCCATATTGTAAGTGCTGCATTGCAAGGTTCACTCATTATCAGGAATTTTGTTTGCTTTGTTGTTATGTAAACCAAATAAAAATGCAAATATGTACGTACAATGGCATGTGTTGTATCCAAGGAAGTACTACACGGTTGGTCTGTTCTTAATACTTTAATCTGAAACTTGAAATGAATATTTGTTATTTGAAAATGCAGAATTTGACATTGTGAAACTGATTTCACAACTAAAAGCAATGAGTAGAAGTGCAGTTGTAAAGACAATATTCAAGATGGACAGAGGACCTCCAAATGATATATGCACATTACATCTTTTTTGTTCTTCTTTTTAGATATCTGTATTCTTCCTGCAAGACACCATACCTGTGATGCACACATTACTGTACACATTGGTAAAGAACTTTATTTCAAGGTAATGATGTGCAAAAGTCAATTTTTCATTTTCTCTTTCATTTAGTTTCTTTTTAGATACTGTATATAACCCTTGTTCATGTATGGTGGTCAAGTTGGTGGCTTATTTCAGAGCTGATGGTGAGGTCACAAGTAAGAGTTGGAAATCAACTGGACAGCCATGCTGCTCCACCTCAATCTAAGAAATCGGCCTTGAGCATTGCAGCGAGACAGGACACTAAATGATTTTATTTGAGGCACACAGTTACAGTCCGCTATAATTATATGGAGAAAAACAACACACAAAATGGATCTGCAGCGTGGCAGCACAATGGTTTGTACTGCTGCCGAATGAATTGAGCATCTTCGGTTCAAGTCCTGTGTCTGTGTGGAATTTGCTTTTTCTCCCCACTTCTGAGTGGCTTTTCCTCCAATGCCCCTAAAGACATGCATATATTTAAGGCTGATTAGCAATTGCCAGAGTTGGTTTCAGTCTTGTGTCTGATACCACTGGCATAAGTTTCAGCACCGATTACAGAATACTACATTACACAAAATGAATCTAGCCTTATGCTAATACTGGTAGTAAAACCTCATCTTAGGTAAAATTGTTTCCAGCTTAGAATATAAAAGCAAAAAATGAATCTTACAACGTTCAAATTAAACAACCTTTTTATCTGATTTTGATACTCTTTGTGATTTAAATGAACACGCTTTTCTAGATGTCCATGAACACAATTGGATTTGCTTGCAGTTTCTGTTCTTGCCTTTGCACATCTTTAAAAACCAATTTTGCAAGCACCACCTTTTATTTTCTGTGTGCCACGTTTTAATTTCCAGCTGCTATCCCTTCAGGGCCATTGAACTCTGCAGCCCATTTTGTATCTCGGATTCCCAGTACAAGTTAAATACATAACTATAAAATATGTAAATGCAAGCTAAAACAATATACAGAATGTGTAAAATATAGACATGCATGAAAGTCATATATGTCCACGTCAGAACATTAGAACAGGCCATTCAGCCCAACAAAGCTCACCATTCCTATCCACTTACTTATTCAAAAAAAAAACATCAAGTCCAGTTTTTAAAGCCCCTAAAGTCCTACTGTCTACCACACTACTTTACTTGGTAACTTAACTCAAGTGTCTATTAGTCTCTGCATACAGAAGAACTTCCTAACATTTGTGTGAAATTTACCCTTAACAAGTTTCCAACTGTGTCCCTGTGTTCTTGATGAACTCATTTTAAAATACAACTCACGATCCACTGTACTAATTCCCTTCATAATTTTAAACACTTCAATCATGTCACCTCTTAATCTTCTTTTGCTTAAACTGTAAAGGGTCAGCTCTTTTAATCTTTCCTCATAATTCCACCCTGAAGTCCTGGAATCAGCCTAGTCGCTCTTCTCTGGACCTTTTCTAGTGCTGCTATGTCCTTTTTGTAGCCTGGAGACCAAAACTGCACACAGTACTCAAGACGAGGCCTCACCAGTGCATTATAAAGGCTGAGAATAACCTCCTTGGACTTGTACTTGTACATCAAAGTGCTATACAGTATAGCTTAACATTCTGCCAGGAAGTTAACAGTCCACTATGACTCCTAAATCCTTCTCATAGGGTGTACTTTGGATTTTTATACCTCCCATTGTTTATTCAAACTTAACATTTTTACTTCCTTTACATTTACTTTATATTAAATTTCATCTGTAACAAATCTGCCCAAGCCTATATCCTGTCCAAGTCCCTCTCTAATGGTTGAGTTGAATCTAGATTATCCACCTTTGTATATTTTTGTATATGTAAAATAACAGCGGAACTAGCACTGACCCCTGTGGGACACCTCCCTTAATATCAGCCAGTTCTGATGAGGTTCTTCAGACCATCACCCTCTGCTTCCTGCGTCTGAGCCAATTCTGCACCTATCTACAAACATCACCCTGATCTCCCACTTCTTTTAATTTGATGCCCAGCCTCTCATGTGGCACCTTATCAAATGCTTTCTGAAAGTCCAGATAAATAATATCATATGCTTCACATTGATCATATCTTTTTTTTGGTTCCTCATAGAATTCCAGCATTTTAGTTAAACATGGCTTCTCTCTTCTGAGCCCATGTTCAGTAAAACTCATGTTTTTACCATGTGTTGCTCAATCTCCATAACTATATATGGCATAAATCACAGTGATGTATTAATTATTGATTATTGTGACAGATTTGAGGGCGCTATTGTCCTCTTGAACCCTCAGACAATACGTCAGACACCAGGTAAAAGTCCAAATATATGACTTTTTATTAATACACAGTGCACAAAGCACCCTCCTCTCCACAATACTCATAAACAATAACAATATTCTCAATAATACTCTCCACCACTCCCAGACGCGTTGCCACCCTTCCACCCAGCTCAGCTCGCTGTCTGGGGATTTCCCAAAGTCCTTTATATTCCCTGACCAGGATGTGTTTCAATCCTTTAGTCCATGTGACCTCCTATCACTTCCGGGTCAGATAAAAAGTCCTCTTCTTTATCCCGGAAGCACATCATTCCCTCTGTCACCTTGACTAAGACGTACTTCTGGGTTATAGGTGAATCCACAGTCTATGTGTCTTCCTGCAGCATCCCCATGGTATCCAGCAGGGCTGTGATGAAAAACTCTACTGTCCATGATGCCCTGCTGGAACTCGGGGCACCTCTATGTTGCTTGCAGTACTCCACCAGGCGGCCCGGGGATATTGGCCGGGATGAAAGGCCGGCCATATCCCACATTATATAAACACTTTAAGCATGGGAAAGATGCCATATAAATAACATGTGTTGACATTTTATTAACAATTTCCTGCTGCCCACTACAACATGTCACGGTGTCCCAGTAAGTCAGAGGCTGGACCTGAACTAGCAAATTCCTATTTTTCAGTCAAAGACCTTAGCCATTATGTAACACTACTTATTTTGGTATTAATGTAATTGGTTTGCTTCAATACAAGCTCAGGAGCCACAGTCTACCTGTCCAACATTGGATGAAAGATATGAACCAACCCTGGATGGAACACAAGTCACATTTATTCACAGAGTCACAGGTTAAACTAATCTGAGTGTTTTTGGGATGTCTAACTAAAACCAGAGTCCTAGAAGAAAGACCCCAATAGCCATGGCGAGAATGTGCAAATGAATCCTGGGCCAGGTTCTTTGGAAACTTGAGTCAGCACCTATGAAATATGCCACTCTAGTTGATGAGACAGCTTCTTCCAGTATTCTGTTTTCTCATGAAACAGGTGTTATTAGTGTTACTTATTATTTGTTTAATTTCCGTTCTTTGTGTGTTAAAATGTGATATATTGGTTATTGCCATGGGGATAAAGATTTGAGTTTTTCAGTTTATTGAATAAAACTAAAAGGATATTTGTTTTATGACATTTTGGCTGAGATGTAGCTTTTACATGAATAAACTATATTATACAACTCATAAAGAAGAAACCTACTGTTACTTGTGATTGTGTACATTTAAATCAGAGTTTAGCAAAAAGTTTTGGATAAAAGCTGAAAGTAGTTTGTATGGCCTCCACATGCTTGTATACATCCCTGACAATGTTTGAGCATGCTCCTATTGAGATGACGGATGGTGTCCTGGGGGATCTCCTCCCATATCTGGACCAGGGCATCACTGAGCTCCTGGACAGTCTGAGGTGCAACCTGGCGGCATTGGATGGAACGAAACATAATGCCCCAGAGGTGTTCTATTGGATTTAGGTCAGGTGAGTGTGGATGCAAGTCAATGGTATCAATTCCTTCATCCACCAGGAAATGCCTGCATACTCTGGCCACATGAGGCCGGGCATTGTCGTGCACCAGAAGGAACCCAGGACCCACTGCACCAGCATCGGGTCTGACAACTGGTCAAAGGATTTCATCCTGATACCCAGTGGCAGTCAAGGTGCTGTTGTCTAGCCTGTAGAGGTCTGTGTGTCCCTTCATGGATATGCCTTCCCAGACCATCACTGACCCACCACCAAATCGGTCATGCTGAACAATGTTACAGGTAGCATAACGTTCTCCACGGCTTCTCCAGACCCTTTCACATCTGTCACATATACTCAGGGTGAACCTGCTCTCATCTGTGAAAAGCAAAGGGCGCCAGTGGTGGACCTGCAAATTCTGGTATTCTATGGCAAATGCCAATCGAGCTCCATAGTGCTGGGCAGTGAGCACAGGGCCCACTAGAGGACGTCGGGCCCTCAGGCCACCCTCACAAAGTCTGTTTCTGATTGTCTGGTCAGAGACATTGCTCTGCCTGTTACTCCTTGCCCAAAGGAGCAGATACCGGTCCTGCTGATGGGTTAAGGACCTTGACTGTGCTGGGAGAGACAGCAAACCTTCTGGTGTATTGATGTGCCATCCTGGAGATGTTGGACTACCTGTGCAACCTCTGTAGGGTCCAGTATCGCCTCATGCTACCAGTAGTTACAACGACCGTAGCCAAATGCAAAACTAGTGAAAAAACAGAAAAGATGAGGAGGGAAAAATGTCAGTGGCCTCCACCTGTTAAACCATTTCTGTTTTGGGGGTTGTCTCATTGTTGCCCCTCTAGTGCACCTGTTGTTAATTTCATTAACACCAAAGCAGCTGAAACTGATTAACAACCCCCTCTGCTACTTGACTGACCAGATCAATAGCCCAGAAGTTTCATTGACTTGATGCTGTACTCTGATTAAAAAGTGTTTTTTTTTTATTTTTTTGATCAGTTTACATAATTAGTATAATAAATAATCCATAACATTGTGTCTTCCTTGTAAAATATCCCAGGGGTGTTTTAACACTCTGCCATCAACAAAACCATTAAAAGAAGCCTTCAAATAAATTAAAAATCACCATTAAATCCTCACCCAGGAAAAGTAAAAGCAATTATGTTCAAACAATCACTCTCATTCCCGATCCTCATCAAGACCACTGATTGTCACAGAAGCACTGGGCATACCAACAGACCCAAACTACTACTGCATCTGATGCTTGCAGTCCATGAAACTACCACCTCCATCAGTTCCCACCAAGGTTGTTATAGTTATATACAGTATATATATATTTTTTTTCTCCAGCCGTCTGGAGTTTTTTTTTGTTTTTTCTGTCCCTGGCCAACGGACCCTACTCCTTTTCTATGTTAACAAATGTTGTCTTATTTTAATTTCTTATTTTGTCTTTTGTTTTTTTTTTTCATTATGTAAAGCACTTTGAGCTACTTTTTGTATGAAAATGTGCTATATAAATAAATGTTGTTGTTGTTGTTGTAGTCAACGAAAACTAAAATCAAAACTGAAACTATTAATAAAAAAACATTTTTCGTAAACTGAAATAAAACAATTAACAGAACCGAAATGAAAAACTAAAACTAAAGAAAACTGTTAAAGTAGCTGGAAAGACTAACTGAAATAAAATAATAATTTACTAAAAGTATTTTTAGTTTTAATTTTTTAACGAATACTCTTGATGTTAGTCTTTAACCCTTGTTTGTTTTAACTCTAAAAGAGAAAGTCATTCACCACAAGCTGCCCGCATAAATTCATCCAGTGAACAGCGGCTGGCGACAGAGGTTGGGTATTTACACAGCATTTGCGGTGACAGAATGAGCTGAATACGTGCGTAAAGTATGTGAAATTGAAATTGATTTACGTGTTGCCTTATTTTGTGCTTGTTGTATATCAACATGTAATTCAAATGCCTGAAGTCGAAATGTGCTGATCATACAAAATCTTTACCTTATGGACAAAAAAAATCACAAGTGAGTGATGTTTCAGTTTATTTCCCAGGTGTCTGCTTTTTGTTGGCAGTAATTCACCTGCCACTGCGCACAGGAGAAATCATTTTGTATAGTAATCATGAAGAAATTCAACCTCAAGATTTTGGTGAATCTTGACATTTTAGACCTCCCTGAGTCCGAAAATACAGCTTTTTGGAATTACAGTATGTCTGTGTGTGTAAACATGGTAACTCAAAAACGCAACAAGATAGGTGGTTAAAATTTGGCATGAGGTTGCTACACCAAAATTGTTGATCTGTATTAACTTTTGGGCCTGAACACATACTCAATTTTTTTTTTATTCATGCAGCTGCAGAGTCCAACTTATTCTATTTTACTTTTATAATAATTGTTCAATATATTATTAATTTGATTTGTTATTGATGGTTATTTAATGTACATAATATAAAAAAAAATCATTGTCTTGCAATTTACTCCTCAAATGTCCATCTCCATATCTGAGCATACAAAAAAGTCCAGGGGCGACCACTCCTGATTTTTGAAAATAGAACAGCACTGATCGAGAGACTGACAAGGTCATCATACAAGATCAGCATATTGTTACTGACCAATCACTTTTGCTTTAAAAACGTTATTTAACAACGATGCGATACAAACCATGTAAAGTTCCTGAGTTGGCAATGTCTCTACTGAACTACAGGTAGGTAGGCGACGAGAGTCTGCCAAGTGATGAAAAACTAAACAAAGTAATGTGTTTTTGTATTTATTCTATATTTATGCATTTATCTTTTCTAGGTTATATTCACAGCTCAAAATACCTGACGCTGTGAAAATAATCCAGTAGCAGAATAAAATTTTGAAATATTTTCCCCCTTTTTTCAATGTCTCTCTCTCTCTCAAAATAGATAGCTGAAATATCATATTCTTTTTCTTCTTAACATCAGCCATATCATACATATTGCAAACCAGGGATTTTTCCTGCCTTGCATCCAAACCTGCTGGTGTAGGCTCCAGGTTTCCTGCGATGCTAATACATACGTCCGTGTGATGTGGATGGATAACTGGAGCACTCAGAGAAAAACCATGAAGACAAAGGGAGAAATTGCAAACGTGACAACTGCCAGGATCGGGACACAGAGAGAATGAAAGACACCCTTTTTAGCCTGAAGACCCCAAGAACATATGTCTCTGAAGCCCAGATAACTGTTTAGGCTTTTGGTTGTGAATGTTAATTTTGTCACTGGTATACTTGAGTCTGTTCTATCAGCTGGTAGCCAGGTCATTGGCTCGCCAACTGCAAGACCCTTGTGAAATGAAATTAATGGTCTAATCAAATGGATGCACCTACCCAAAATTCAACGTTATCTAACCAACAAAGAAATAAGGGGTGGTAGTCTAGTCAAATCAAAATTAATTTCTTTTGACAAAAGCATTCATAATCACTGGACACAAATGAGGGGGCTACTTGTGGTGGTACCATCTTCTGCCTGGGACAAAGTCTGCCCAGTGGATTACTGATTTGTCCAGGCCATCTTGCCGTAGCACACTGGACACATGGCAGGATGCACCATCAGTAGGAGGGCTGTTCGAAATCCATAAAGTCAAAACAGCCTGAAGAGCTCATCCATCATTTTCACAAGTGGCAAATTAGAAAAGTTTATCTCAACACAGACACTAGAGTCCCTTAAACTACATTTGGAAACATATGACACAATGGCTGTCAGCAAGTTTGCTTTGTTACTCCCTAGATCATGGGTGTCGAACTCCAGGCCAGGAGGGCCGCAGTGGCTGCAGGTTTTCATTCTAACCATCTTCTTCGTTAGTGACCACTTTTTGCTGCTAATTAACTTTTTTTGCTTTAGTTTTAATTAACTTGACTCAGGCCACTTAGTTGTCTTTTTTTTTAATTAGCAGCCAAACAATGATGAGACACAAAACGAGCTGCCACATGACCAGCTTGCCTGTGCCCATCACACAATATCTGAAAATAAAGAAAAGTGAAGGCCTCAGTAAGGTTAATCTCTCAGGTCACCAAAACAGTTTGACGAACAGAAAATCAACAGTATTGGAAATGTCTGCTGTGGCAAAATGAGAGCAGCAACAGACCACAAAATAAATAGCGGGCTTAATTAACAGCAAGAATCAGCTTCTCATTAATAGATTGGTTGGAGTGAAATTGGTTGGAGATTGAAATCCCAGTTTAGCTGCTCATCTGTTGGCTTGTTTCACGTCTCTTTTCTGTTTGGCTGCAGTTTCATGAAGAAATAAATCAATTCAGAGGACTGAATCCTTAAAAACAGGGCTATTAAAATGAAGGAAAAGGACTTAATTAGCAGTGAAAACTGGTCGATGATTAGGAAAAGGGTCAGAATGAAAACCTGCAGCCACTGCGGCCCTCCAGGCCTGGAGTTTGACACCCCTGCCCGAGGTGGACTGTGCTACAATATATCAAGAGAGTGAAAGAGCAAACCTGGAGAGGCAATGTCCTTTTAACTGAAAGGAATTGAAAAGTGTAAAAAAAAGCAGCAGAAGTGCCACTTGGGGCTTTACTGTAACTATAATTGATTTAAAAAGGGCAAACATGTCAGGTTCTTCATATGTTTTCCATACTACAGCCAGCTTTTAGATAGTGCCCTTGTTTGGAATGCAAGTTCCGTTTCCTTCGCCATGATGTCATTACTGTAGGTATCCTCTTTCAGTTTGCATGCATGGGCAGGCTCCCAAGAAATTCCTGGCTTGAATCATCCCTCAGCATGATTGTCATGTCCGCAGGCTACATCGTCTACATTTTCACACCCACCTGGTGAGGTGGCCTTCAAACAGCGTATTGTACAAAAGCAGCGCCTCTCCTAATAATGGATGGGGCACTGACCTGCTTGACTGACTAAGGAGCGGCACTAGTCTGGTTCAGCCCAGTAAAATAAGAAAGGATTCAGTCATTGGGGACTCCCTGAAGGTGATTGCCTAGAAACGGCAGAGACAAAAGCAGCATGTTATCTTATTACTTTGCTCATTGAAGTGATCTGTGCTAAGCAAAGATGTGCCTGTTTTCAATTTGTTCACTCAGAACACCTACTTGAAAGAGCCAGGATGGATGTCAGATACAAAGTGGCAGTGACGATTTGCAGGATTGTAGGTTTGGAGGCAAATGCCAATCGGTGATACTGGTTTGTGGAGCAGTAGTTTGTTATACCCATTGGTACTGTGGCTTCATAGCTCCAGAGTGCTGAATTCAAATTTCATGTGGGGCAAATTTCTGGAGCTTTTGCTTCTCACTTTATGTGACTGGGCTTTTCCTAGGCATTGAAATTTCCTATTGCATCTTAAAGATAAGGATGTTAGGTTGACCAAACAACGTTCAATTGTCCCTGTATGAATGAGGTAATAGTATACATGTTTGTGCCTTGTGATGGATTGTTATCCCAACCACATCCAGTGCTGCCAAAATCCTGCCATGTGCTGATCTGAAATGGAACAAGTGTGTTCGGAAAATGAGTACAGGGATAATGTGATTCCCTTATCTGTCCTTATGAGAGACTGCTTTTTAGCTGAGGCGCTGGTACATATCCTGAGCTCACCCACTGAATTTCAAACCCACAGCTCTGATGACCCTTGTTGGGCTGAATGGTCTGTTCTCTTCTAGTTTGTTCTAATGTTCTCTCTATCCAAAATTCTCAGATTTAAAAAAATTTAACCCATACACCAACACTACTTTTGAAATGGAATACTCACAAACTGCAGTAAGTTAAATTAAGAAACCATACTCCTCAACCGATAAAAATCTTTTTATTGTTGTGACTAGCACCTTTAAGATTAGTATACTAAAAATAAAATAAATGGCCAATACCCTTTCACTAAGTGGTCCTTAAACCTCCATCAACACCACATCTCAGCCACTTCAAGTGGTTGCATCCTCACATGGAACAAATACTCCTGCTAGTACCCCAGAAATGCTCTGCTCAGGTCCCTCTGCCTTACTGCACCTTGATTGCATGTTTTTATCATGTAACTTTTCTTTTCTTCTGTATAGAAGAATGTCTTATGCCTTCCAGGCTTTCAAGATGGTCACGTAATTGTGGCATAATGGTGGTGATGGTTATGTATCCACATATTGTAGGACATGGACTTTCCTGTGCTCAGCGGATGGTCTGATCCACATGTGCTGAAAATGTAACAATTGTCTTTATGATGTTTGCTGTCAGTATTTTGTCTCCTTTGTTCATTTTGTTAATTTTTTTACTTATCCTTACTAATTTCTTAATGTGCTCTTGTGATTTTTAATTTTTTTTTGTTCTTGCATGCTTTCTTTCCTCCATTGTTGGCCTGTGTGGTGATAACTAGTGTGGAGATTTTCCTAATAAAGAAAGACGTTTCACAAAAACAAAGTGTTGGGGACCGTCCCCATATATTGTCCTGCGGACAAAGTAGCAAAATAAATGATCAAAAAGAAACCAAAGAGGTAACAATTGACAATGATTATCAGACAAAATGGCGTTTATATACAGAGATGAATTATGGGGACAGGAAATGGTTGGCAGGAGGTGACGTGGCAACAGGAAGCGGAAACAACGTCGTTTGATGAAACCGGAAGTGATGTCTTTTTTGAGTGTCGGAAGTGATTTCAGCTCACGTGACCAGAAGTGATGTTGTGGTGGCCTTTTTGGAACCTGGAATTGTTGGTAACTATTTTTCCTCGGCTTTTCTGTGGAGAGAAGAGATTCCGGTAAGTACCACGTGACAACCCTTTATCTCGCGATGTTTCACTCACCTTTAGGCTTTTTGACTGCCTCCTAATTGCACGTGTGTGACACTAGTCAGTACTGTTGCCTCACAGACCCAGTATATTGGGTTATTTTCTGTGCGGAGTTCACATGTTCTCCCTATGTCTGTGCTGACTTTTACTTCAGGGTATTCCAGTTTTCCTCCTATACACCAAAGACTGTACAGGTTACTTTTATCAGCAACTCCTAACTGAACTTGTGTAAGAGTGAGTGTGTCCAGAGATCAGTCAGCTCCTGCCTTACTCCTCACATTGCCAGGATCTGCTGCAGCCCAAGAGAACCAAAAGTTGATGAATTCTAAGAAGGTAATGTTATGTTTTTCAGTATTATCATTTAACTTTTTTGTAGCTAAATTTTTTTAAAGCCGATGCTCAAGTTTGACCACATTGAGCCAGGTAAACAAAGTAAGCCCTTGCAGGCTCTCTTCTTTAATAGAATCCTTTGTGAGTTTAGTCATGCATGTTTCTCAGAAACAGCTGCAACTAAGGTAGATCAGCAGGACTTTCGTCAGGTGCACTGAAAAATTAATTTATTCTGCTTTTGTGCCATTTCAGATATGGTACCCTTAAAGTTGTCCATCAAGCATGCTCACTAAACAGTCCTCCACAGGGCCTTATCTTAATCTTGCTCCAGCTCACCTCCAAATTAAATTCAAAATTTCAGCCAGCAGGTTTTGCCCAGTGCCCCTATGTCCATCACTCTGTCTGTCCACATCTGTTTATAACTCACAAAGCTGTAGACTGAGAGACATTGTATGAAAGAATGCAGAAATAACATTAAGGGTTAGGGCACCCGAAGGCAAACCCCGTATAACTGAAAAAAACAAAACCATGAAAAAAAAATGTCTTTCCAGATGCAAGTCTATATGCTGATGGTTCTTCCCATTTTAGGCACATCCAAGAGGAAGAGGCAGATCCAAGTGGATAGACACCAGAAGTTATGTCATTGATGTTAAAGTCATCAATCTTCTGTCTGCAGAGGGAGAAAAGAAAAGGTTTAAGTACATAGTGCCAACCTATACAGCGGTCGGAAATTACAGTCACCTGTCCTCTATGCCCACATGACAAACTCAAAAGATTTTACCATAGCAGGTGTTGCACAAAACAGTATAGTCATTGGTAAGGTGAACAACTGCAAGCTCATAATACCTCTAACTATTCTCCATAACTTTACATTTTAGTCTAAAATCACCCCATCTGAGTATTAGATGCCCAGCTGATATTGGTTAAAGTTGATTGGCAGAAAAAAAGCAGCTTTGCCCATTCATCATTACAGCTCTGCCAGTCACCACTTTCTGTTTCTCTCTTTTGCTGTGTCAACAGTCTAGAACCTCATCACATCTGCATTTCATTTGGAAGTTTATTTATTTATTTTTAATTTCTTTCATTTCATACTTGCTTTCAAATCCAGCTGGCAAATAAAAGTTACAGAAGTTGCCAGGCTGCAATAACACGTGACTGGAACTCAGATTGTATCAGCACAGTTAGGCACGCCAGGGCTCAGCACATCCAGGCTTCTAACAGAGTTCCTCAAATATATTTAATTTTTTTTTTTTGTTTTAGTATATGGACTTGACTAACTCTTGAAAAAATAAATAATGGACACATGACAGCATACTGATTAGATAGTCCATATGTGGGGGATGCATTACAGGTAATGAAGGAATGAAGAGGGCCAGATCAAAGTGGGGGAGAGAGGACAGTCTGCTCTCAACACACTCAACAGCAGCAGAAGGAGTTCCTTATCCCACAGTTTCTCTATCTCCTATTTTTTCTTTTCTTTTTATCTGGCTTAGTCTTTGTTTTTATAGTTACTGCACTCATAACCCTTAGTGACAAAGTGAAAACTTGCTTTCAGAAAGATCTGCAAATTTATTAAAAATCAAAAGCTAAATTCTCACATTTATCTAAGTATGGAGACCCTTTGCTCTGTCTCTCCAAATTGTGATCAGGTGCAGTGTGTTTGCTTAAATTATTCTCAAGATGTGTCTAGAACTTGATTGGAGTCCACTTGTGACAAACTAAATTGATTGGATGTCATTTACAAAGGGCCACACCTGTATATATTAGGAACCTCAATTTACACTGCATGTCAGGACAACATCCAAGCCCTGAAAGTCTAAGGAGCTCTTTGTACACCCCTGTGATAAAATTGTGGTAAGGCATGCGTCAGAGCAAGGGTATAAAGCCATTTCTAAACCTTTGAGTGTTCCTTGGTGTACAGTGGTCTCAAAAATAGTGAAATGGATGAAGTTTGGAACAAGACTCATGGCCAAACTGAGTAGCCGGGCAAGAAGGGAATTATTTAGTCAAGGAGGTGACCAAGAACCCAATAGTTACTCTAACAGAAATCTTCTGCTGAGATCGGAGAACCTATTCAAAGGACATCTCAAAAACACTCCATCAGTCAGGCAGCTTTGGTAGAGTAGCTAGATGCAAATCATTTAAATGACTCTGAGAGCATGAGGAAAACAATTCTTTGGTTTGATGAGACAAAAACGGAACTCATTGAGCAAAAGTGCAAGCGTTATGCCATGTGAAGACCACACAATACTTATCACCAGCCTAATATCAACACTATGGTAAAGGATGGTGGTGGCAGCATCACATTATGGAGGAATGCTTTTCAGTGGTGAGACAGGGAGACTGCTCAGAATTAAGGGAAGGATGAATACAGCTAAATATAGAGCGCTCCATGAAGAAACCTTGCTCCAAAGAGTATGTAATGTCAGGCTGGGGTGATGGTTCACCTTTCAGCATGACAATGACCCAAAGCATATGGTCAAGACAATTTTAGAGCGGCTTTGGATCAAGTCTCTGACTGTCCTTGAGTAGCCCAGCCAAAGCCCAGATTTAAATCCCAAAAACATCTGTGGAGAGACCGAAAGATGGCACTTTACAGAGGCTTCCCATTCAATCTAGTGAGGCTTGAGAGAATTTGTCTCATTTTGCCCACCTACAGTCCTTTGTTCTGGCTCCCTGCATCAATAACAATGGACGGACACTGGGGATCACTTCCTCCTCCTTGGGGGCTGTCTCTGGCTGTGGAGTTTTGTGGTAGACAGTAGGACTTTAGGGACTTTCAAAACTAGACTTGATGTTATTTTAGAAGAAATAAGTGGATAGGTCTGGCAAGCTTTTTTGGGCTGAATGGCCCAATCTCCTCTAGACTATTCAAATATTCTAATGTAAGATCTTAGTTCTTTGACTATTCTTAGTGCGATTATTTTTCTTTCTACCTTTATTCTTCTCCCAAATTTGGCTATGATTTTATCAAAAACATCAATGCCTAGATGTTTCTGAATTTTGTTTTTACTTGTAAGCCTATTTAAGCAATTTCTTTTACTCTGAAAGGCACCACATTGCAAGTCTGACTGGCACATCTACACTGAGATTTAATACTTTTGTTTATTCTTGTCTCTCAGCAATGTTTGTCTTCATGCTTTTGAATCACACTGTATGATGTAAGAGCCATTCTTTTTCAAAGCCTCTTCTAGTTTATTTAGATGTGGTGCTAATCCCACCACCACCAGATGCAAATTGGGAACCACACTGCCAGCCAATCATTTTGAAAGCTGCCATGTCAAATACAGTAAATACAGACAGATTGAAAGCTCCAAAATATTTCACAAATGACCATGTTGCACTGTACACTTTTAGACACCAAAATATCTAGATTTTTGTTTTTTACTCTTCCGTGCCAACCAGCTCAGAAACATTTGACAAGGTCCTTATTAAGAAGCTGTGCAAACATGTTCATGCAGCCCAAAAAGAAGCAAACAAGCTAAAAGGGAATAAGTAGTAAAGGGTGCCAAGTTTTCTCAAGGTGTGGTTTGTCTTGAATAATTATTGTTCAAGGCTGTCAAAACATGAAAAAGAGGATGATGCTGTATCTGTCAGGCAGGACCACTCAAATGCCTGAGGTGCACAATTTGACTCACAGCTTAGTACAAACCACAGAACAAAGCCTACGGGGCCCTGTGGTAATAATTAGCTACACAGAACAACATAGCGTGTGTCAGCACTATTTTCTTTTTTCATTAGTGTCCTTTTGGGTTTGAACGGTGAAGTTGCCTGTACCTTTATCCTCCAGGTTGTTTAGTTGGCTAATGTTAGTTTCGTCATGTTTAAAAATAACTTAATTGAAATGTTTTCAGAATTGAAAATTGTGAAATTACAGATTAGGGTTTACCAGCTGGTCTGCTTATGTCATGTGGTGTAGCCTGACACATCAACTGTTTTTGATTCCTGTTCCATAATGATTCAGAACATTATAGACTGGATTCAGAGGAGGTGCAGACTGTTAGACCCAATTTACCCACCTTGTGCTGTATTTTCATTCTTTATTAAAGGAAGTTTGATTGGTTGCCTATCATAAATACGCTGCCTCAGTTGTTAATACAAACTAGGAAATGAAACTCCGAGCTCTTTTGAGCGGATGGTGAGGCTGCGTCTAAAAGCCTTGAATAAGGATGAGGAAACAAATTTTCATTGAGGAAAACTTACACTTCTCTTTTCTTTGCATTCTTGACCAGTATGGCTGAGCTTTACCTGCGACTGCTTTGTTTTAATTAATTTAAGCCTTTTAAATACTGTAAACTAATTGATTGAACACATTGCTATCCATGTGACACCCCGTGTAGTGGGAATTAGAATCACCAGCCTACACTCTAGGTGTCTAGTATGTGGGACCGAGCGTGACCAGGATGATGGTGTAAGACAGGGAGACACGGACACAAAAAGGGTTGGGTTTTTTGAAAAATAAAGTGAGGTTTTATTTACAGGTGCACTTAAAGAAAAATCAAAAATAATGTCCTGCGGAATTTATATATATTAATACACAGTCCAATACCGCAAAGGACACACAAAAACAATAATCAAATGGAGCCCAGAAATGACTATATACATATTTACAGTGATTCCTGAAAGTCCTAAATGAAAAAGAATACTGCACACAAACTAGTGGAATCCATATATATATACACACAAAGCAAAATGTGAAGCTGTCTTCCTCCACAATGATCCAAGTCAGGAAGCTGCTCCTCCAAACAGTGTATAATACAGGATTCACCCAAAAATATACAAAATACAGAAAAAAGTGTATATACAAAAATAAACAGTGCACCACTAACCACAACCCAATAAATACCTCCACCAAAGTTAATCGAGAGATATTTATATGAAAAAATATTTACAAAAACAAAGCACAAGCCGTAATGCTTGGTAACTTCTAAAACGCAGATCTACCAAGTACAGTACCTTCCTCCAAGACGAACTAATCAGAAAAGACCCCCTCTAGAGGCCATGATTCCCTTTTGTATTCGGCGCCACTGCGCCGACCAATTAAACAGCCGTACGTCATCCCTCCCGGGGTACGCGATGACGTGAACGCGTTTGCGAAAAGCGGCGTCTACTATCCCACATAATTACTATAAAAATCGAGCAGCCGGCACGCGCGCACGCGTATAGCTGTGCCGGCTTTTCAGACGCGGACTGCACTTCATGTCTTAAGTTAAAGTAAGCACTTTCTAATTTTTTTTCCCTCCTTCCACTGAACTACAGCTCAGACAACTACGAACACGGGATCCCTATGCTAACCTGGGTTAACTGATATTAAGGCGCTTCGCACTTTCTTTTGCTCCTTTAGAGTTATGATGTCGCGGGAGGCACACGCAAGAGTGGAGGACCGACAATGCCATCCCGGCCGGTCAATGGCAAGGTTGTGTCTCCCGTCTACACGAGACCCACCGCGATGCTCCCCAAAAAGGCGCTCATATCGTCAGCGAAGACGTCAGTTTGCACTTATATAAAAGAAAAAGGCACGTTTCCTTTCTTTATACCTTTTTGTCCTAAACAAATGCCTCACTCTTAAAACTACAGAGAACACTTAACTAATTTTATTTAATTACTGGTAATGCCAGTAAGGCACATTACCACAATCCATTCTTCCTTTTCAGGGTCATTTGGAGCAAGACCCTATTTTCTGTAGAGAAGGTGCGAAGCAGAAACCGATCCTGGACAGATTCCCTGGCCATCACAAGGCTTGCTCACTCACACCAGGAGAATTTAGAGTCGCCATTCATCTGAGCAGCCCGTCTAGGACTGTGAGCTTGGTGTGTTCTGGGAAACTACAGAGCTAGAATGGGTTACAGGGACAAAGGGCCTTCCAAAATGAGACTTGTGTGATGGCTCAAAATAATCCAATCTCAACCTAGAAGAGGGATACCAGGGCATGAGCAGTCACCGGTAGGCTCCTGAGGAACGACATTGACCAGTTGGTTTTACAGATGTCAAATAAAAACTCTTTGTGAGGTTAGCACCAGTCATGTGCAGTGCCAAAAGGGAATTGGTCAAGAATTACAGAGATTTTCAAAATGTGGACATTGACACCCTTAGGACATGAACCATAACTTCACTTGGCATGGTCTGAATCCATATTTTTTTTTTGGTATTGCCTAAAGGAGAAGCTGTGGGTGATTGTTGGGATACTCATTACATTCATAGAGAGTCTTTAGTTAACAATTAGGAAACTCGTTTTGTCAGGTTAGAATATTTTTTGTGCTTAAGAATTTTTTTTTTTTGGTTCTTGAGATGTTTAAATTTAAGGCTTTGTTTTACATACAAGTTTGAATTTTAATCTTGGTCTGAGAAAAAAAATTAATTTTTTGTTGTTTATATTTTAAGTGTATCACCTCACCATTTTAGAAGAGTTGCAAGGGGATCTTGGCAGGTAGCTATGGGATGGCCTCCCTAATTTGCGTCACAAAAACTCAAGACTAATGAGTTCCAGCGCAGCGCAGGAGCTGCTTTGTCCGAGATGTGGATTTGATCAGTGAACAAGTGCGGTTACATCTTGTTTTTAATACTTTGGTTTTGACTTCGTCTCAATGTGGTGTTTTGGCTCTGCTAAAATAATTGAATTTTGGTAACTGGCTCATTGAAACTATGATTACAGTAAAACCCTCTGGCTTGAGAAACAACTCCTGACAAAAGGACTTCTCTCTGTTCAATTCCATTCTCAGGCTTTAGGAAAGACTTCAGTTTGGTTTTTGATTTTATTCCTGAAATAAAAGCGGGTCTTTGAGTAGCATAGACGAGATCTTTGACTGTTGCTTGTGTGTATTGACTTTAAACTGTGGGACTCTCTCTTGTAATGTCCCCAAGCTAAGGCTAATGTATCTAAAAAAAAATAAACACAATGGAAAGATGAAGAAAGTGAAGAAAAGCTAATGACATCTCCCTGTGCTAGACCACCTTGCTGCCACTCTTTTTGGTGAACCTCCTTCAACATGTGTACATTCCTTTGCCTAGCTGTTACTTCCAAGCCCACTGATTGATAACTTCTGTGCCATTCTTTCCAACATAGGACAGTGACATTGTACATGTATGCCTTTGCATGTCTCTCTGTCTTTTTTAAGACTAAGCCTTGCTTTGTATTTCTTGTCTTTCTTCCTGCATTTTGTGCATTTGTCCTTACAGTGCTTAATAAATACACAGTGATTCAGTTTTATTAATGAGATTGGGTACTGTATTAAAAAGAGCATCACCTACTGACTGGCCCTCAAAATGGCAAACCCTGGAATTGTATGGTGGAATTAAAGAATTAGGCCAAAGTCAGCAAAGCATCCTGTGCAAGTTGTGTTCCTGCTCTGAATTCTCAGAGACAATCAATCAATTAATCAATCAATTACCCTTTTGTTTATGGCCATTTATAGCATACACCATGTTAAGGAAAACTTAACGTAAATATAATGACAATTTAGAATATAATGCATTAGTATGACCAAGTGAGTCTTCTCTGATTTTGTTCTCTTGGAACATCTTAATTAAATCAATTATTAGCAGTAATTAAACTCTTTTCAGGCTGCTGCATCCACAATCTTCACTACATCAATACTTAGAGTGTACAACTACAACAGTAAAAGAAATCTCAACCGATGGTATGGCCTTCCCACTACAGACATCACAAAAAGAAATGCTGGGCTAAAATGGGTTTAGTGCATGGACTGTTCTTGTCTTCCTAATGGAACATGCCAATCTAATGCACTGTGTGTGTGTTGTGACTCAAAGACGCTTCCTCCAAATCTGTCTGTTCCAAGAACACGCAGGTCATTTTTATTCGAGAGAAACTTCACCAGTTTGGTATTCTTTATGTACAAGACTGAGTCTCGCCTAGATCATCACTCCATTGATAAATCAAGTTTCATACAGTGCCATTATCAAGAATATGTGTTGGAAAATAGTTACTGTATATTCGCATACAGCAAATGAGAAACAATAGGAGGAAAATACAAATTAATTTTGCAAATGAATTTTTTTCTAATTTGCATTAATTGATGTTTCACTCTTTAGCTTGACATTTGTTTGGCAAGGATTCATCCGGGAGGCCCAAGGGACTGAATAAAACCTGGAGTGGCAGCAGAGATACAGAATAACATGATCATCCTAGAAGCAGTTTACCCAAGGGGACCAGGCCCATGGTGGGTTGCAAAAGTCTAGAATACTTTCAGGTCTACATGGATTACCGTATGGTCTCAATCAGGAGAACTTGAACCATGATATCCATTGAGTGGTGACGACAGGCAGAGTTATCAGTTATTGCAGCCTCTCTCCTGTTCAGATGAAGCACACAGCCTCTGTGAACAGGCAGTGCTGCCCATTCATGGCAAGAAGCTCAGATAAATTGCATTAATATGAGGCCACTTAAAGGCTGCATAGTGTTCAGGGGTGCAGGGACACCATGGGCTGCTTGGAGATGTTCTAACCAAAATTAACCTTGGTAGTGTTTTTAAAGGTTGAAAGGTTTGTTGGAAGGTTTATTGAGTCAAGAGCTGGGAGGATGGATGCAGAGTTTTTGGAAGGACTCACTAGTGGCAGAATGAACAGGAGGAGGAGGAGATGGAGGAAGAGGCAGCCAGGTTGGAGACAGAGTACATGAAAGAAGAAGAGAGGAAGGTAGATGGGAAGTGAGAGAGATAGTAACTATTAAACAGTTACTGTAGTATATTAAACTCATAATTTATTTATATTTAATTTTATCAGGACTTAACACTTAACTGTCACTCAAAAACATTTACTCGTGAGACCAACACAAAGTAATTTTTACATGAGTTAAACTGAAGCTGACTTGAGTGAGGCTGATTCCCATTAGCCCTGCGTCTATAAGAGATGCCAGCTAATCCAACATCTCAAGCTTGGAGTCACTGAACTTGGTGGTCTGGCTAGCCTGCCACTGTATTAAAAATGGGTAAATCTTGCTCTGGTGTCCTTTAGGGAGATAGTGTGCACACCCAAAGTGGCGCAGGAGTAGAAGACTCCAAATCAGAGAGGGTCACGGTCAAATGTATGTGCAAGACATAAGGTGTATGCTGTCGGGTGTCGTCAACCCCAGAGTTTGAGGTTTTTAACCATTTTCAGAACCTTGCATGGCTGGATGGTGCCTTATATAACTACTGTATGATGAGGAGTCCCACATGGGGCACGTCAAAACAAATCTTCAGGAGATTGAGACAAAGGTTTGCTCCAGAGACAGAGAGTCTTGTATGGTATGTTACCTTCTGGGATCAGAGGTAGAAGACCACAATGGAAGAAGAAATAGGCTCTTGGCCAGAGCAGGGGTGGATCCATTTGTCTTCTTGGAGCAAATGACTTGTGTAAGGTCAGTTCTGCAATCCAAGTTTAAAGAGTTATGTGCCAGCTGAGCCACAAAGTTAACAAGGTGGTGTTCTTTGATTCATGGTACAGCCAGGGTTGTTGCTATTCTTGTGTATTTAGTCTATTTATTGCTATTTAACTATACCTTTTCATATTATGTTATTAATACTGTTTTTGGTTTTGTTCTTCCTGTGTTTCATTTATTTGCTATTGTGTTTATTCATTTTTGTGTAACGTATTATGTTAATGGTGTTTGCTTTGTTATTTTCAACTGCCCTATCTCCTGAATGTGGAGCCCAAGTAGGCAGGGTCACCTTTAGGAGAAGCGACTATTCTCACAGTAGCTTCAGCATTGACGTTGAATACTGTTTTGATTCTTGTGTTTATTCTTCAGTTTTTGATCTTTGGATATCCTGGCTTTTGTTAAAGGTGCTGTGTCTGGATTGCGTTACCTTAGGTTTTGCCTTTTTAATAATAATAATAATAATTCTTTGCATTTATATAGCACTTTTCTCACTACTCAAAGCGCTCAGCAATTGCAGGGTAAGGGCCTTGCTTAAGGGCCCAACAGAGCAGTGTCCCTTTTGGCATTTACGGGATTCGAACCGGCAATCTTCCGATTGCCAATGCAGATCCCTTTAAACAAAACTTGTTTTTGCTTTGGTGTTCCTGCAAGGCCTTTGGTGCTTCTTTTTGAAATCTTTATAATAAATATTTAAACTATTCAACAAACCTTGTCTTTATTTTCCTTCTCTCTATTTTACTTTCATAATTTTAAAACCTGTGCTGTATTTTGGGCTTATGCAGTGAGAAGGCCTGCCTTTTAAGTCTAGGACCAGGCTGTCAGTGGTGAGGCCTACTCTGGGAAGACACACTAAAATGAAGTGCTGCTCTGGTTTGTGATGTTTTGAGACCTGCGCCCCTTTTTGCCACTTTTGTGTTACTATATCATTACACTCTGAAGTTCTGCCTGCACGAAACAACACTCCAGGAAAGAGTGAGGAGATAAGAAGGTTTAAAACGTAGCTCAGTCTTATAGGATAGAGGGTTTAGGTTTATGGGGCATTGGGGCTCCTTCTGGAACAATTGGGTTCTGTTCTGTCATGACAGGTTACATTTCAACAGAACAGGTGTCAGTATATTGGGGGTGAGGGCATATGAGTAGGATTGTTAAAACTATGTGTTTTCTGCCAATGAACTGGCAGATAAACTTATGACCAAAAACCTGAAGAAAAAACAAAACAAAGAAAAAATACAAAGCAAAACTAACTGAAGCCCGATACGAGAGACTATAATCATGGTCAAGAGGGTCAAAACTGAAAGCAAATGTGCAAAAAAAAGAGCACAAATATAAACTTTGACTATTTCAGAGACTTGGTATTCGCTGATCGGATAAGGATTTGTACTCGTAGCCATCGATCCCGCCTCAGTGGCCAAGCCCGTAGCAAAGCTGGAAGTGGACCTAATGATGGAAATAAACACTAGCAGCCTTTGAGGACCCCAAATCATACCAGATTATGACACTAGGAAACGGTGGGGCAGGGAGTTGAGGATAGGCCAGGTTTAGAACTACACATGAAGGGACAGATAGAGGTGTAAAAACAAATAATCAAGGAAAACAAAGAAACCTGAATTCATAGTTTAAAAGCCAAAGTAAGTTAAGTAATAGGATTCTTAAGAATAAAAAAATATTTAGATTTATATGTAGCTGCCAATAATGTGATATAATAGGAATAACCATAACCTGGCTAAATACAGTAATAGAGATGGGGATGAGTGTAACAGAGACAGATATGCATTGTTAAGGAAAGGCAGGCAGAACTGAAAACATGGTCAGTTAAATCACGAATTTAAAACAGAACTTGAGTTATAAGACTTTATCAATTTGATGGTGAATCACAACCTAGTAAGGATGTTTAGATTTAACTAGAAAGCATTAAACGCTGAGGTCTTAAATCAGGCATTATTATAGACCCCCAATCCAGACATTAGTTTCAAGATACAGCTTTTTACAAATATTAAAAAAGAATGATTAGATGGGATATTATAGTCGAAGGGAACTTGAATTACTCAAACGTTGACAGTGCCATCCTTACTAGTACTGGAATGCATGAGCAGGAGGTTTGAATGTAACCAGTGATTGTTTAACACAGTAAGTGAAAGCAAAAATTGAAGGGAAACACCTGTTTAAATTTAGCATTCTGTAGTAATCAGGAAATGTGTTCAAACTATTAGGATCTAGTGTCTTGTTACAGCCTACCAAAAAGTCTAGGGATATATAAATAGGCCGTACACAAGTGAGACAGAGACGGAGACAAAACACAAAAAGCTAAATAAAAACAGGCTCCATTTATTGTAAAAAAAAAACACAACACACAAAATATGGAGAAAATTACACAAAACAAGCAAGGCAGGAGAATCACACTAACATAACTGTCTAACTTCAAAAAGTTTACAGCAAGATACAAACTATTTGCATTACTTAGATGGCTAGCTTACAATTATATTTCTTTAATAAGCAACCAAAAACCCAAAGCCAGACTATCCAACCCTAACTCACTCACTCACTCACTCACTCACTCACTCACTCACTCACTCACT
>JANRMT010062792.1:49678507-49710668 GCA_026402145.1 Polypterus bichir lapradei
CTCACTCACTCACTCACTCACTCACTCACTCACTCACTCACTCACTCTCTCTCTCTCTCTCTCTCTCTCTCTCCCTCACTCTGAAGAAGCTTAATTTATAAACCTACAGCCCACACATAACCCAGGTGAGTTAATTAATAAGCAACTTAAGTGGGTAATTAGGGCAGGACCCAATTAAGGTAAACACCAAATAAGAATATAAAAACAAAAGTCTAGAGTAGGTCGTAACAGCCTATAATATTATACATTCCATAGTGTTCTGGAAGTGCACATATTTAAAAATGTAAACCTTAAACATAGTTAAGTTAATTTTGGTGGGGAAAGTTTCACCAGATATTGCAAAATATAAATAAAATAAATAGTGAGAGCCTTTTAAGTGTGAAGGCAGTTGAGGAGATATGAGACAAGTGTAAAAGTGTTTTACATACAATGTAGGAGAAGACTATCCCAAAATTAGAAGCAGTAAGAAAAGTGAAAGAAAACTCTGTGGTGGATAAAAATGGGAAGTGAAAAAATTTTACAAATGAAAAAACAGCCGTATGAGTTGTATTACTAGTAAGGATGCTGCTAAATGTTAAATCCTGTATTATTGTTTTGTGTACTGTGTGAAAGTAATTTATTCTTCTTTGTACTAATCTTGAGGTTGTGTTTATGCAATAATGTTGGTTGTTAAATGTTGTGTCTTTGTTTATCTATTGGATCTCTGTAACAATGGCTTCTGTTTTTGTACTTTCTTGAGCAAACAAATTTCCCTCTGGGATAACATCTTGTCTGAAGAAGGGGCCTGAGTTGCCTCAAAAGCTTGCATATTGTAATCTTTTTAGTTAGCCAATAAAAGGTTGGCTTGACTTTCCCCTGGGATAATAAAGTCCACCTAAACCTAACCTAATGTAACCAAAGACTAGCAACTCTAGCACTGACCATAAGGCATATGAGGCCATGTCTGCAACAGTTCAAAATAATATTAGGAAAGCTAAAAGACAGTTGGAGAGAGATATTGCAGAAAGGGTAAAAAATTATCCAAAATGCTTCTTTTTAATATTTTAGCAGTAAAAGAAGGGTAAATGACAAGGTTAAAACTTTTAGGAACGATAAAGGCAAACTAAAATATACAGGTGGTAAAAACAACAAATACCATCCATCCATCCATTATCCAACCGCTATATCCAAACTACAGGGTAACGAGGGTCTGCTGGAGCCAATCCCAGCCAACACAGGGCACAAGGCAGGAAACAAACCCCGGGCAGGGTGCCAGCCAACAACAAATACTCCGAACTTGAATTCTATTAAAGTTTATACATATAAAGAAGTTGATAACTTCCAAAAAGCAGCAGGGACTCAAGGAAGGCACTATGTAATTTGAGAATTGTAGACTAAATAGGCTGAAATTTAACAAATCACTTGGATGAGATAACATTTATCCTTGGGTGTTTAAACAACTCTCAACAATCTCTGCACACCGAAAAAAATCCTAAAGACTGGAAGCTAACAAATCTAATCCCAATGTCTAAAAAGGGCTGCACGTGCCTAGAACTGGAGTATTAGCAAACAGTAAACATGTGTTTCACTCATATGCTGGAATTATAGGAGGAAGCAAGAAAAGCACATGATAAGAGAGGTGCATGTGATTTTATTTATCTTGATTTTCCAATGTCTTTTGATAAGGTACCATATGAGATATGAGATATGAGACCATATGAGTGGTCAAACATGAAACTAAGAATTATAGTGAGGGGCACTTTTTCAGAGTTAGATGATTTTAAAGTGATGTGAATGATCAGTCTTGGGGCTGCTGTTCTTTTTAATATTTATAAACAATCTAGATAAGACTTTAAACAACAAGCTGGTTAAGTTGTCAGATGACACAAAGCTGGGTGGAAGGGCATCGGTTAAATTGTGACAGTGACCTGAAAAGTATACAATCTTAGGCAGAAATGAGGCAGATGAAGTTCAGTTTAACTAATTGTAAACCATTACATGTAGAAATTAGTGAGAATTATAACAAAATGACACATTTAATTGGCTAACTAAAAGGATTACAATATGCAAGCTTTCGAGGCAACTCAGGCCCCTTCTTCAGGCAAGATGTAATTGATATAATTTTGATATAATTCTCACTACATTCTTATAATGGCTAACATGGTACAACACCCTAGTAATGTAGGAATTAAAAATGTTAGGTTTGATTTTGTAATGGGAGGTTTGAAACTTAAAAGTACACCTTATGAGTGGCAGTGAAAGTCCAGAGGAAACTTCCACTGCCTGAATAGCTTCTGACTTGCTACTACAGTAAAGTGGAAGAACGATAGATTATTCTCAGTGGTAGTTTAGTATGGCTGACCTATTTTACTTTTGTAACAAAGGTTTGAAAGAACGCAAAGACTATGGTTTGGTGTGGTATACTATATTAAGAATGGATGTGCTGTACACACAGTATAAGTAAGAATGGAATTATGAATAAAAAGGAGTTTCCAATTTGTGGTTTGTAATCTGTCTTGCTTTTTTGCTTGTGCAGCAATGTGGATTCAGCAAAGTGACTTTGAAAAATAAAAGAGATACTGTTGAAACAAACTGAGATATGGACAGAAATTGGTCAGGAAGTACTACAAAACAACTGTTGCAATCTGATAATGAAAGAAGCTTGTAATGATCAAATGAAAATATGGAGGGGTTAGGTTAGAGCTGGGGTCAGTAAAAGGCTAAAGGCTCAGCAAATGAATATATACAGTACATATATTGTGAGATTTTTGAGACCCTCTCCAACTGTGCTGCAGGCTGAAACACGAATGACACATCTGTTGAGGATTGCTTGTCCATCACTGAGGCAACCACAGGTTCACAGCACCGCCGAGGCAACTACAAGTTTGCAGCTTTGCCACGAAACACGTTGGTGACCCGATGGTTGATGTGGGGAACATTCTTACCTGTCCACTGGCCTGGCCCTGTCAGTGCTTGTTTGCTGTGTCCGTGTGTATTGAAGTAATAGCTCTCGTTTGAATAAATACCTTGACTGTTCTTGTTTTGATTGGTCTAGAGTGCAAGACGGTGACTCATGCCTCACATGGTGCCAGGAATGGTGTCTTGCACTAATGGATCCTCAACAGGCGCATGATGTTCCTCTATCATGAGAACTACAGGTGCTCTGCCCTTGCCCTTCCCAGAGATGTGCTGGTGAAGATGGCTCCCTCAGGCCAACCAAGAGTGTTTCCTATTCTGTTTTAAAAGCACAGCAATGCTTATGCACTGGCTTAAGTGAGGCTGGGCAGCTATTTTGGCCCCCTTTTTGACTGGGGAGGCTCTCTTTGTCCCAATAGATTTGAAGACTTGTCAGTTGGACAAAGTGGGTGAGGTGCTCTCGTATCCATGTTTGGAAACGCTGAAGCAGGTTCATGCTTTAATCGGACTGGCTGGTTATTATAGACAATTCATTCCAAATTTTGCACATAGAGCCACCCCTCTCACTGCCCTGATGAAGGGCAGCAAAAACCATACCACTGTCTGAACCAATGATTGTGAGAGGTCCTTTTCTGACTTAAAGGCCGCTTTGTCTTCAATCCCGGTTTGCGGAATCCAGAGGTTTCTAAGGAATTCATTGAACAGACGGATGTGACTGTTTTTGGTTTGGGGGTGGTGCTTTCTCAGTGTTTCGATGTGGAGGAACATCCCAACACATTTCTGAGCAGGAAATTGCTCCCCAGGGAGTGTAATTACTCAACTATTGAGAAAGAGCGTTTGGCTATTAAGTGGGTAGTGGAGACCCTCTGCTACTACTTACCCTTGTGACTGACTACGCTCTGCTCCAGTGGCTCTACACACAGAAGGGAACAAATGCCTGGCTCACGCGATGGTTTATTAGCTTGCAGTCATTTGCCTTTGATGTTCACCAACATCCCAGTGCTGCGCACGTCAACGCTGATGTTCTCTCGAGTCTGGCCAAGTCCAGCTTAGACTGTGGCTTTATCCACACAGGTGTGAACAAAGCTGAGGTGGGGGGGGGAGATTTGAGATTTTTGAGACCCTTTAAGATTGGGCTGCACACCGAAATGCAGTTGATGCATATACAGTATATTGATAAAATGAGAGAATAAAGTAAAGCTGAAGGTTAATAGACATTGCACAGCGTATGAGCTGCAGAGTGAATTAGTACAGAGTTACTTTAAGATAATGAAAGTATTTCATAAGTAGTGACAATGACAGCCCACTAGTCCACTAGCAGGTGGGCAGCCTTATAGCCCAGGGTAATTTGGGAGTAGAGTCTAAATGAGGCTCACTGTTTGGTTTGAAGGTCCAGTCTGGATTGCAAGTGTGTCCAGATTTAAAACTGCTGTCCTGTTCAGAAGCTGTTGTTGACCTTTTTGCTGCTGGTATAGACTTAGGCGTCCTGTGATTACTAAAAGGAAGAAGTCATTACTCTAATAATAATAATAACAAATAATAACAGTATATTGTATATAACACTATTAACCACAAGCACCATAACAAGTGCAGATATTCAGCACACACTAGCAATCTAGTCAGTCTTTCATTTTTGTAAAAAAGGAAGCATGGCACCGTAACAAATATTCCTGTCAAATAAAGAGCTAATAATTGAGAAAGCAAAATTCTACAGTTGTATTAATGTCCTGTTGCTGCCACAGAAATTATTATTAAAACAGCTGAAGATTGAATAAGCAATTTTATGACATTTAATCTAACATACAAAAGATGTTATAAAAGATTTTCATTTAGAAAACTAAATAACACAAGTTAACGTGCATTACTTTATTTTAAAATTTTCAATTGATTTCTGAGAAAAAAATAAATAATATTGTCATAGTTCTTCACACTTTTCTGTGTCTTTGTTTCCCTTTATCACTTCTTCAGAATATCAAAAGAAAAAACAGAATTACTTAGTGACAGGTTTAAAACAGATTCCAATAGTGATTCCCAGACTCTTTAGACACTATTTTAACTCTGAAGTATCACAGCACACTACACCCCACAACAGTAACAGCAACAAGTTATTTTCATTTTATTTTTTTTTTATCTCTGAATTTTTATTTGCTTTTTGATAGAAATTTCTCAATCTGTCAGTTTGTTGAGCAGGGTTGGTCAGCAATGACGTTCAAGCTTTCTTTCTTTTTGTTTTCCTTTTGCCTCGACCACAGATACGGCACCCTTTGTGAACACCTCCAGTAAGAACCACTGGGCCCAAAATGAGAAACATTAATTGTATATATTGTATGAGGATCAGTCTGGTGAAGGAGTAAACAGCAAAGATGAAAATAAATAGTTAAATATATAATAAATAAAAGTAAATTCTTATTGTTTTATAGTGAGCCTTCCACTGAACTAATGCCCTGGTACAATGAATAAAGACGTAGCCAGTCATCAATCCATTATCAAACCCTTTTAAACCTGTTCATAGTCACAATGCCCACAGCCTATGCCAACTTATAGTGCTGGACTCATAGCAGTAAAAAAAAGTTCCACTTTATACTGTCTGTGCACTTTCCCTCTCAGCACCTGATTCCCATGGACAGGAGGTCATAGACTTCAGCTCACATGTTTCAGCTGCTGGGAGCTCTCCGCAGTTCAGCTGTTGTCAGACATCTTCAAACACAGATAGAATTGCTCCACCAGGACTCCCAAAATACCTCCAGGGCAACCCAAAAACGCTGTCACAGGAGTAAAACTTCACAAGTCAAAGAAAGAGATGTGCGATAGAGCAATGGAAGGTGTGAACAGAGGGTGCTTGGTGAGGTAAATAGAAGGTGGGCAAGTGGACAGCGAGACACTGAAACTTATTTAGGCAGGTCCACAGAGACAACAGGTTTCTTATGTGGTGTTTAATTTTGTACTTTATATTATCTCAGTATTGGTCCCTACATTTGTGTGTTATATTAGTTAAATATTGCACCACTTTAAAGATCTGTTCCTTCTTGGCTTGATCGGGATGGACAAAACAAGGGAGCCATTTCCTATTACACATTCATAAAATTAGTCTCAAAAAGATAGTCAGCAACAGTGTATATACAGGGGTGGGCAAAAGTCAGTTTACAGTTGTGATTACATGAAACACAGACTTATTCTTGTATTAGGTGCACTAAGTGCACTGTGACATTGTGACATTCATTTGAGTTAATAAAGTAACTTTAGTAAAGTAATTGAGTTAATAAAGCTGTTGCAATAATGATAACCTGAATATCTTTTTCCAAACCGACAACTGTAAACATACTTTTGGTCACTCCTGTATGTGTGTATATATATATAATATATATACACTAGGGGGCTTTTCCCCCTGCTCGCTTTGCTCGCCAACCCCCACTCCCCCAGCCTGCATCTCTGCTGCTCGTGTTGTGACGCAGTCGCTCCTCCGAAACCCCCGCTCAAACAGTGATACAATGGGAAACAAATAGTTTTTTTTTTTACCTCCTCTTTGCTCGATCAGCTGCTGGCTTGCTGCTGCTGCTGTGCCATATGATCTGCATTTCGTAAGGCTCTTTGAACATTTAAAAGCCTGTACAGCAGCTGTCCTACTACTTGTCTCACTGCCTTGTCTCTCTTCTCTCCCTGACATCCTCTGCTCCTGTTGGGGGTCCCGATCCCAAGGCGCGCCCCTATAAAGATGAAGATTTTCTATTCTTTTAATTTAGAGACGGAACTATCCTGTCCTGGCAACATGAATTAAACAATCTACATGTCTCTGACTTAAAATGTAAATCTGAACAATATATTCAATCTCTTTTCGCTGTTCCGTTATTTCACCAAGTAATAATTTTCATTTGTTTGTGCTAATGCGATCTTTACTATCATTTTTTTGAGACTTTCAAATTTTCCTACTTCCATTTTCTCTAACCTGCTCTGCTTGTGTATCGCGACGTTTTTGAAATCTTTACGACGTTCTACTATGTCATCTACTCTTTGTTTTTTTCCGGCCCCCCGCGTGGTTAAATCTCGTGGCACAAAGTCTCATCTCGCAGTATGTGAAAGTATCTCTCTGGAAAAGTCACGTCTCATCTCTCTGAACAGGTCTCGTCTCGTCCCAGGATTTTTTTATATAATAGAGAGATATACACACAAGGCCTGGGAAAATTAACACATTAATTTTTATTGTTAATTAATATTGTCATATCCAAGGCAGGCAACAAAGAGATCACCTCATACTGGTGTTGATTTTCTTGATTTATCCATACCAACATAGATGCAAGGGAAATGGAGAAAAGGGGGGAGGCACTCCTGGTGCAATGGTAGGTTTATGGCAGTCCTGGTTTAATGCTAGAGAAAAGATAAAAATATAAGAAGATTTAGATTGTACCCTTTTTTTTCATTTCACGTTTCTGGAAAAAAAATCAAATCAATGTCGTTTCACTTAAATATTAAATAAGTTATCTTTGAGTGGCACTAAAATCAAAATAAGTCTCTAGTACCTGTGTATTTAACTCACCAGTCTGCCAGTCCACAGACAGTGCTGACTGCCCTAATATAATGTCAAAATTCTACGAAATAGAAGTATAATGATTATCCCTCACTGTGATTCAAGTTTGTAGTCTCTTTATTAACTTATGCAAGGATTGCGACATAACCATCCAAGTAATGCATAGTGTCAGATTTTAAGTGAGTTTGCAGCTATGCAGATCTTTTTTAGTGTGGCAGGAGCAAAGGTGTAGGTAGAGCAGAGTTTTCCAACCATTTTTCTGCGGTGGCACACTTTTTGCAATCCAAAAAATCCCAAGGCACGCCCCGATTCCACCTACCACAAAATCGTTAAATGTAATACACATGCTAAACTGTGTCAAAGGTTTTGACTACCAGAGATGCTGTCAAAAAAACAGTTTGCACAGCACTGCACTCATATGTCCGTGGTCACTCAGCTCTGTGAGAGTCACTGGAAAAAATGCATTCTGGCAGATGGACCCCCGACACATCCTCTGGCTGCTAATGTGCACACTTAGTGCTGTGTCTGCAAAATGAAGATCAGAGAGCTGCTTTTATGTTGGCTTCTCCAGGTAGTTCTGTCTTCCTCAGACAGGTCTCAACCAAGGAGCTTGTCTCTCTCAGGTCAGGACCCAGGGGCACTACACTATTATTTCCATGACACATTGTTGAAAAACACTTGTGTAAAGTATAATTATCAAGCTGTTGATGGTGATGATCAGTTGAGGACAGTATTTGTGCAGTTTAAACACAATTTTAATGTATACCTACTTAAGAGATGCTTAGCAATTAAATCAGCCTTCAGCAGTGCATTCAAAATCTAGAGACTTTTCGATCATTCAGTTCTACTTTGACACATCTGTGTTTTATATACCATGCCAATATGGTTTTTTTTGTTTTTTTTAAGGTTTAAGGTCAAGTTATGCCATTATTTTTTTGAATTCCTTTGTGTTGATTCTACATTATATTTGTGATTCAGTGTGTATTTATTTCATAATTTATGTATTAATTTTATAATTGCACATTTTAATGTCAGATGCAATTAATCTCAAATAATTACATACACAGCATAGTGGCGCAGTGGTAGCGCTGCTGCCTCGCTGTAAGGAGATCTGGGTTTGCTTCCCGGGTCCTCCCTGCTTGAAGTTTGCATGTTCTCCCCATGTCTGCGTGGGTTTCCTCTGGGTGCTCCTGTTTCCTCCCACAGTCCAAAGACATGCAGGTTAGCTGCATTGGTGATTCTAAATTTGTCCCTGTGTGGGTGTGTGTGTGTGAGTTCTGTGGTGGGCCGTCACCCTGACTGTGTTTGCTGGGATTGGTTCCAGCAGACCCCCATGACCCTGTGTTAGGATATAGCAGGTTGGAAAATGATTGACTGACTGACTGACTAATTATAAACCATGATGCAATTAATTAGTTATATTTTTTTAATCAATTCCCAACCCTTATATATATATATATATATATATATATATATATATAAAACATGTGTTTGACGTGTACGCACCTTTGCTTCCCCTTACGGGGATTGAAACTCCAACCTCGGCAGGCTGACACACATGTTGTATCTATGATCTGCTTCTCGCAACTGAGAGGAAGTGGTGGATGTTGGCCGACTGGCTGACCAACCGCAAGTGTAACTTGGTGGATAACCATTCAAATAGTGAGATTGTGACTCATATACAGTGTATGTGTATGTTAATCTCCATATATATAAAATCCAATGCCTGTCTGTCTGTCTGTATCTCTGTCCGCTTTAAACGAGAGAGCTACTTAACGGATTTAGATCAGGTTTTTTCTACAATTCGCTTGAGCATTCCGGTTTATTTTGAGACTTCTCTCATTGTGCTATCATAGTTCGCTTGCGGTGCCGAATTTATTTGTGCAAATCCAAGAGAGGCAGCAGGCCGAGGGGAGAGACTTCTTTCATCGTGCTAAGAATTATAGTTCACTTTCAGGAGCGATATATTTACGCTAATCTGAGACAGAGGCTGTGGGCCGAGGTGAGGAGGAAGAGTGACGTCAGGAGTAGAGAGCCAGGCAGGGGCCCTCCTCACTGTCCTGTTTCACTACTACATGGGTGATGCCATGGGGAACGGCTAGTATGTGTGTATATATATATATATATATATATATATATATATATATATATATATATGTACAGTATATATAGTATTTCTGTTTAAACCTTTGGATAAAGAGTCTCCATGGAGTCTACATGCCTGGGTGGGTGTCAAATAGCATCTCTAAACTGGACCTAAAGAAGTCATGTGGATAAGTCAATCAGTGTTTCTAAATAGACTGATAGTTAAAGAGGAAAGGCACTACATAATAAAAAAATGAAAATGAAAAGTGTTATATAAAAGATCGATAGATAGAAAGAAATTAAGAGCATAATATAACAAATAATAGAAACGTAAGGTTATGTATAACAGATAGAAATGAAAACTACTATATAATACATATATACAAATCAGAGAGGCTAAACTGAATATTCACAGGCATGGCCTAAATAACCATTACAATAGATAGATAGATAGATAGATAGTACGGAAGCCAAGAGAGGACATGCAATATCGTTGTTTTTTTAAATTGCCTCCTCGTGATAACAGACTAATTTTATCAAGATCTCAAGAAAACAAACTTTGTTTTCTGGAGATAACGGAATAATTTTATCACAATGTCGAGAAAACGAAACACTTGCGACACCTATACAGCTGAAGCCTTGCTAACCATCTACTTAAATGACGGACACTAACATTATTATTTTCTAAACTAAGGCATCTCGAGGAAACAATTTAAAAAAAATAATGATATTGCACGCTCTCTCTTAGCTTCTGTAAGATAGATAGAAAGGATCTTTATTTGTCACCAGCTTTCCCAAGTGAACACACCCAATAGACAATCACAGTGACAATGCTCCTCTACTTTTTCTGTCCTCCTGGTGAGTACCACCCATTCCCTCCCGATTCTGACACAGCCAAGGCAGGCAAGGTATCTCCTTTTATCTCTGACCGGGGAGTACTTCCTGTGTAAGAGCATTGCCTGACCTAAGAACTTCTGGGTCAGATGAAAGCCCCAAAAATTAGGAACCACTAGTTCCTGCAAGCACCCTCTAGTGGCATCCCTGGAACCCAACATGGCTGCCCTACAGGATCACAACTCCCAGCGAGCCCTGTGGGTGTCCAACATCGGTAGCATCATCCAGGGATGTCGCCATCTGGTGTTTTGGGTGAAGTAAATTGTCCAACCAAGTTGCCTTTCCTTTGTCCCTTTATGATATTGGTTTCCTGGCCAGGAAAGGATTGTTGATTGTGCCCTGCCGTAATGCCAGCATATCCACTACAACCTCCTGGCTGAGGCAGGAAATACACTGCCTCTCTTCTTGAATATTCACAGGCATGGCCTAAATAACCTTGAAACACCTGGCTGGGATGCCAGTCCACACTTGTTGTCCATTACAATAGATAGATAGATAGATAGATAAAGATTTCCTCCCACATCCCAAACAGCAGTCTACTATCCTCTGTTGCCATAGAGCTCAGATTATCAAAAAATCCACACCATTTGATATAATAATAATAATAATAATATATATGACCCAACTCCTAAGGCCAATCCCCCAGAGCCCGTACAAATCCCCTGTCTTTGCCATTTTCCTTCTAGTATGTGTCCTGGTGAAGCTACCACCCGTTGTTTTTCTTTCACAATTCTGCCGTTCTTCAATATATTCCCATTGCACATTTTGTGCCTCCATAAAAGTTACCATAAGCAGATTATGGGTATTTTGCTGATATCTTTTAAAGCCAGGTTATCAACCTTACCTTGCTGAGCAGTTTCAGTTCTTCCAGCAGTAGCATGTAGTTAAGGTACTATCCGTTAATCCAGGTATCAGCCGGACTGAGCTGTAATCGCATCTCTCAATGCTCTTTAGTCTGTGGTGTGCAATTTGCATGGGCTTGGAATGTTAATTATAAATACTCATTAAGCATACTTACAAAGAATGCTTCAGTATGACTTTCATGTACTTATTTGTATATTAAATCTGAAAAACAGTAATCATGTTTGGCACTACACCCTTTTAAAGTAACACTTTAGAGGCTGTTAATTTGAACTAAATCTGGCATTGGATGAGTCAATAACGCAACTACTAGAAGCCATAAAAACAAGGAAGTAGTTCAGCAGTTTTCATCAACTAGACTCATCATGAAAGCAGCAGAACATAAGCCGTGCGATCCAGCCGGCAAAGACAGTGCAGCAATTTAAACTCCGATCCTGGGCTTTCCTCGGAACTCCAGAGACCTGGAGCCTTGCCAGGAGAGTTTCGTCAGAGTATTGTTAGCAGCGTGTGCTGAGGGTAGGGAGGGGATGGTGTGGGGGGCCAGCTGGCAGAGTCTGTTGAACTTTTACTTGCTGCAACAATTGGGGCACCGTGGAGGTTTGTTTTTGTCCAGAACTTCAGCAATACTGGAGTTTTTTGATTCGGGTTTGTTTTTAAATTCCCTGTTGTCATCACCTCGTCTTAATCAACTCAGGATGATGGTATGGCAGAGTCTATGCCAACAGCTCTCCCCACGAGGCCTTTCTCCAGTTCTTCACTGGGCCTCCACATACAGTACACTCACACCCACACCCTCATGGGGCCACTTTGGAATTGCCATTTCACTTAATCAGTATGTTTTTGGGGATATGAGAAGAAAATCCATTCAAATACATGGAAAACATATAGCACAGGATTCAAGCCATGACACTGGATCTGTGAAGCAGCAGAACAACTCATTCTACTACCATGCTGCTGTGCTAATTTTGTACTTGATGGAATTTTTATATAAAGTAAAGTTTTTTGAATATAGTCATTATAGTTTTTTTATGGAAGAGGTCTTTATTAAAGATTTCTTTAGATACCAATACAATAATAATTATGTTACCGCCATATATTTATGTTTCACTCCTATTGATATAATCACTTTCTAGTTTGGTAGTCCGTACTCTGAGATAATCAATGGATAAAATATTAATTAAAAGTGCATTTTCATCTAATTTTACAGTTTTAGGTGATTAGAGCATTCCCTGACACATCACAAACTTATCCTGACCAGGGTGCCACTGAGGACAGGCTACTAATAATCATCCATAGGGGCATGGGTGGAAAACTGGAGTACAGGAAGCAGTAAATGGTATTGACGCAAGGAGAACAGCCACATTCCACGCAGGCAGTGATCAGAGTTTAAACCCAGTCTCCTGGAACTTTAAGGTAGTTGCATGATCAACTAATTCACCATCTTGTATTAAAGCATAAAAATATGAAGCATGTAAAAAGACAGCCCTTACAACCGTTACAACTTTTCAATTTGAAGACACTATGTCTACTTCGCTTGCTAGTCTACCTACTTCAGAATTACCAAAATACAGAACTGCTTACTTGAATGATAGTAACAAGATGAGTCATGGCACATTGCATTCTATTTTTCATAAACAAGAGTTTAGCAATAGACCCATTTCACCATCCATCTTTCTCTGTTACAATGTCACAAAAAGCCTGTGTCTCCTCTAGAAACATTAGGCATTAGGTCAGCAACTCCTCTGGTTAGGATGCCAGTCAACCAGCCCTCTCTTTAACTCACTCTTTCATCTGTTTTCAAAAGCCACATATTAAAAATACATTGGCCCACCCCTTCATCACTTGGCACAAGGCATGGACAAACCCTGGGGGAGGGCACATTCATGTACTTATTCACTTATTTTATTAATTCTTTTTGCAAACTCATTTACTCCAATACTGGTGCCTGGGGAACACAACTTGTCGTAGGAGCGTTGGGTGCAAGGCAGGAATCATCTATGAATAGGCCGCAAATCCATCTATCCATCCATCCATTATCCAACCCGCTATATTCTAACTACAGGGTCACGGGGGTCTGCTGGAGCCAATCCCAGCCAACACAGGGCGCAAGGAAGGAAACAAACCCCAGGCAGGACGCCAGCCCACCACAGGTTGCACACACACACAGACACCCTCACAGACGCAAATTCATCAAAAGTCAAATTCATTAACTCATTCATTCATTCACCAGATCCACCTAATAACAAGTTTTAGAGTTGATGGGAGGTGCAGCCTGCCCAAAAGGTTTGGGAATCATGGCAGGAACTAACCTTGAATGAGACATTGGTCTGTCTTAGGATGCACCCACACATTGATTGTGCTATGAACTGAACCAGTAGGTTTGTGCCGGCCAGTCTAGATGTTTGTAGATTAGAATCTCAAATGGTTCTCAAGTTCAGTCCTGGGGTACCACTGTGGCTGCAGGTTTTTATTCATTTACATTTATTTTTGCTCACTTAGCATATGCTTTTATCCATAGCGACTTACAAAAGTGGTCAAAATAATCAAGTAAACATCAGGCTGGGGGACTGTTTGGGAAAATGTGTTACAGGAGCAGGATGCAGAATTGATCATCACAAGTGAAGTGTCCAGAACAAAACACCAACTCGCTACATTCCTAGGTTACAAAAACTTATTCGGTTAGACAGAAATTCACCAAACAAGAAAGTCTTCTTAAACACATTTCAGATGGAGGTGGGTGGCTCGTTCCACCCAATGTGAACAGAGTCTGGATTGAGATTTGATGCCATGCAGAGTTAGCTTCACCAGAACACATCATTGGTCAAGACTCCTGACTCAGCTGTAGAATGGCCAGTAGCAGAAAGCTGGAACGTTGACTATGTGTGGCTTGACTGACTCCTTTTCTGCAATCTGTCTGCACTTCTACAATTACCTATCTGACAGGTATTGTTGTATTGCATTTATTTTAGTTTCTACTTTGTTTTTGATGTATCTGTATCCTCATCTGTGATAGTTCTGTATTTACTGAGTGGTATGATCTAATTTGCCTTAAGAGTTGTTGCGGTGCTCGGTGCCTTCACTTGGCGAGTAGTGCTGTGCAAGAACAAAGTAGTTTCTACTACTGTATTGTATTTGTGAGGTGTCAGTGACAGATTGGCCATCTGGCTCTGTGAAGAGGGTCACTTGTGTTCTGTTTTGTGTGTTGTATTTGCATATCCAACCTACCTGGAAGGGGGTCTCACTTTGAATTGCTCTTCTCTAGATGTCTTCCATTTTTTTTCCCTGCAAGCTATTTTTTTGGGGGAGTTTTTTCTTGTCTTCTTAGAAAGAGTAGGCTGTCGAAAAGGGGCTATTAAAATCTATTGTGGCACTCCTTGTGTGATTTTGGGCTATTCAAGAAATAAATGGTTGCTGTTCTTGTCAAGAAGGAGCATGGGACCTCACAGTGTCTCCATATATATTGTCACAGATGAGCGGGGACACTACCCGGCCGGGACGCCTGGATAGTCCCCAAGTTGGATGATACTTCTCCTCGGCCACGAGAGGGCAGATGCCCGGGTCAATTTGGGGGCCACAGGGACGGAGCTGGGACGCTCATCATTATGAGAGGACGTGGCCACCACCAGGGGGTGCCTGGACAATTAGGGAACCCTGGATGGCAGCACTTCCGCCACACCAGAAAGTGCTGCCGGAAGCAATCCCAAGGACACCCGGAATGCTTCCAGGTGCTTTCCTGACACTTCCGCCACACCAGGAAGTGATGTCAGGGGGAGCACCTTGGGCTCATCCGGGTCATGATAAAAGCGGCTGCCTCCCTCCAGCAGACGAGCCAGAGTTGGGAGGAAGGAGACGAAGCTTGTGAGGAGGGGAGAGGAGGTCAAGAAAGGAAGAGTAAGAAGAAGAGAACAAGAAAATAGAAAGGAAGAGAGTTGGTGGTTGGAGACATTGTGGTGCTAAAAAATAAAGAAGTGTGTTTTGGACATTCTGGTGTCGGTCTGTCTGTGTCTGGGGATATGCTTTCCACAATATCCATGTTGACCTGCTGACTATTATTCTAAGTCAATGAATTGCTCTTACATCAATTTGAACTAATTACTATACCCTCCCTTTTATTTTATTTTGCATTTGGAAATGTGCTATAGTATGACATTTGCACGAAATTCAGAATTTTGTTTTTTTTTGCCATAGCTTTAAATGCTTGATTCTTTTACTGTTTCCTTTCTGGCTCATCTTTTTTCTGTGAAGTTTCCTCACTTGAGTGTATCCACATACTGACAATTAGTGATAAGCAGTTCAGACACAGGAGCAAATGATGCTGAAAACTAAAGGGGGCAGCTACTTCAGCATATCATATTTACTGTATGTGTGTGCTAATTAGTAAGAAAGGCTTAAATCTACAGTTGTGAAATTCAGCTCTGAGGACCACTGTAGCTACATATGTTCAGTCTTGACAACTTCTGCTTTTAAATCTTGCCTTCATTAAGAAAGCTTTACAGTTACTTGAGTCTTTTCTTACTAATTAGCACACCAGGGAATTTTGACGGTATAGCTGCTCCTCTTTAGCATTCTGTGTCTCCACTGCTCATCACCAGTTATCAGTGTTTGGATACAATTAAGAGAGAAAACTCCGAATATGATTTATAAAAAGTATGACCAGGGATGCCAACGAAATGCTGGGGTGCCAACCGGGCAACAACTTTTAATCGCAAAATAGAAACCAAAGAAATAATCCCCATAGGCAGTCTGATGAATGAGGCTTCAACAGCCCGAAAGCACACTTGAGGTGAGGTTCAGGTTCAGAATGAACACCTCCTTCTGGTGACCACCCATTTTTATGGCGTTCTGGGCAGAAGGGTGGAGCCATCTCTGGGGGTGTTGGATGGGGCTAGTCATGGTCCTGGGCCACTTCACGGAACTGTGGTGAAGAGAGAAGAAACAGTTAGTGCCAGTGCTCCCTGTCGCCCCAAGGTGGTTTCACTTGCCTTATCAGAGACTGGAAAGTACACTGCAAAAAAATGAAATCTAAGCAAGTGAAAAGTATTTATATCATGACATTAAACCTTGTTTCACTTATTATAAGAATTATTGACTAATCAGAAAGTTAGTATTTACGATTATTTAGGTTACTTTGAAGAAATCTTGTCAAATCGATTTTGCTTACCCCATTGGCAGATTCTTTTGCTAAATAAAAGCAAAACAACTCCCATTTAAATTTTTTTTGGTCTAGTTTTAGCATATGTGTGTTTTGCAGTGTGGTTCCAAGGCGTGCATGTGTGACAATAGTAAAAAAGGAACACCCAGAGGAAACTCACATGAACATGGGGGGAACATGCAAACTCCATACAGGGAAGACCCGGGATGTGAGACCTGACCTGGACATGCAGGTTAGGTGGATTGGTGATGATAAACTGGGCCTAGTGTGTTTCTCTGTAGTGTGTGTCTGTCTTCACCTTACAGCAGTGGTCTCAAACTCTAGTCCTGGAGGACTGCAGGTTTTCATTCTAACCCTTTTCTTAATTGGTGACCAGTTTTTGCTGCTAATTAATTCCTTTTCTTTTCATTTTAATTGACTTGTTTTTTAAGATTTGTTCCCCTGAATTTCTTCATCGTTCCTCTGAATTGCTTCATTTATTTCCTTAAGCAGAAATGAAATGTGAAGTGAGTGAGCCAACCGAAGACCAACTGTCAGGGTCTCAGACTCCAACAATTTCACTGCAACCAGTTGCTTAATTAGGTGACGATTCTTGTTGTTAATTAAAGCCATTCTTTAATTCCATGGCATGTTGCTGCTCTCATTGTGCAATGGCATACATTTTCAAATTTTTAAATTTTTTCTTTACCTTTCTAATTGCACTGTTAAAATGTTTTAGGGACCTGAGCAGATCAGCATTCCTTTCCTTAATTTTCAGATATTGTGTGATGGACTCAGTTTGCTGGTCATGTTTTGGTTCATTTTGTGTCTCATTATTGTTTGGCTGCTAATTAAGGAAAAAGAAAAATTAAGGTCGTTTGAGTCTTCAAGAACAAGTCAAATAAAATTAATTCAAAAGAAGTTCTAAAGCAGCAAAAACAGGTCACTGATTAAGAAATGGGTTCAAACGAAAATCTGCAGCCACTGTGGCCCTCCAGAACTGGAGTTTGAGACCCCTGCCTTACAATGTCCAGAGGAGGTTGCTGCCTTAGACCCATTGCTGGCTGCGACAGGCTCCTGTTGGACTACCCTTGATAACCGGGCAGATGGATCAATGGTCAGATAATTGTTAATAAAGGTTAAGCATTTAAAACTATGGCAAGAATACACATTTCTGAACTCTTTTTTTGGTACTTATGTACTAAACGAACGGCATGGCAGTTCCTACCCATTCTAGTGTTGGGCTCCGTGGGGGAGGCGCCCCAGTGGCTTAATTGTTGGTGTTTAAATTATTAGATTGACCTACCCCAACCACAAATGGAGCATAGTTACCTATAGGTCCCTAATGTTAATGTCCCCTTTGGGTGCCTAATGTTAAAAATGAAAATCCGATTTGCATCATGATAATAGAAAAGGGTAGTAACCATCATACAAGCCGTCCGTTTAGTACACAAGTTTTTTTTTTTACTTGTATCATGCCAACACATTTCTCTGAATGCAAAATAAGAAACGAAAAAAAAAATGAAACAATTAGACCATCTAGGAGTGAAAACCTGCAGGACTGAACCTTGGATTAGACTGTGTCAATTAATTAGATTTTAACATATATTTTTAAGTGAGCTGTCCTTAACGGAGCCATACATTTGTTTTTGAAAGTGGGCAGTGAACAGTGGCCAGACACAGACACTCAATTCAACGGGCCACTGTAAACCCAATTTCTAGCCCTCCGTGCTACCAGCATTACAATTGTGCATTGTCTGTAATAAACACCTAAAGTGAACTTCGATGTACATGAAGTAACTAAAGAAAAAGGGGAAATCCCACGTTTTACAAATAGCCTGGCTTCTTTGACAGAAAATGAAGTTCTGTGTTTTCCACATCGGAAGTGCCATTTCAAAACATTTAGATGAAGAGGCCCCATTTTAATAAGTACAAAGCAAAAACAAGCGCACTGTAACTCAAGGCTGATGAAATGTCCAGGCACGCCTGCTCCTTGGATCTGTTTACTTTCCTGAGATTTCCAGATTTATCCAGTGTCATATCCTTGCGAGCAGAAGGCACTTGAGCCTGTACGCCTTGTTCTTGTACTTCCTATGACTTTTAGAAAAATACATTCTGTGCCACGATCAATAAGTAACTAAAATGTGAAGTCAAGACTTCAAATGTAAGTGCTATATCGTTAAAAAAAAGTGCTTTTCAGTGGGCGCAACTAAACTCGTTTTAATACTTTGAGAGTTCATATTAAATATGTGACCGATGCCTTCATTTAAAAGTAAGCACATTCAATCATGCAACTGGGAGCTTTGCCATGCCTCCTGTGTGAAATCTGCAAGTTCTCCAGTGTTTATATCTGATTTCTTCAGTTATTCTGACCTTAGGTGGTCTGGACAATACAGAAGCCTGCTAAACCACTTTGATTTGTGGCTGCCACAATATTTAATTACTAACATGCACACGTCTCACTCCACACAAGTGATCATTTCTGAGAGCGTCCTACAGGAGTGCACCCACATTTCAACATCAAAATGGTGGTGGTTTTGTAGATCTCTTATGCTGTGTGTAGGAGACCCTCCAGAAGGGTATGATCTGTGCCAGGGGTACTCAACGCCAGTCCTGGAGGTCCGCTGTGGATGCAGGCTTTCTTTCTAACTAGCTTCATAATTAGAAGCTAAGCCTAGCAGATAATGAAACTGAGTATTTAATTATACAGCATTGCTAGTGCTTTCATTTTTCCAAGACAAATCTTTATCACATTGCAGATTTTTCATTTTCGGTAAATATTATCCACATGTTTTGTGGTCTGGAACATATCTGTACCTTTTGGTCCTTCCCTTCTCTCTCATTTCTTTCAAAACATTGTACTAACACACATACTTCCTGTTGCATGTCCACAGGTTTAAATAGAAAAGCGTAAGTTGGAGAGCTGGTGGTTCCTTTGCCATTTGTACCTCAGTATTAACTGATAGCTGATTATAAAATGGGCGACACAACCTAAACTAAAATAGGCAATTAAGGGTTTTGAATCAAAACAATCGAGATAAGTTAAAACTAAGCCCAAAAAATCATATTAGCTTAATAGTTAATGAAGAGGTTCTAATTAAAAATTTGGTTAAAGCAAAAACCTGCAGCCATTGCAGACCTCCAGGGCAGGAGTTGAGTACCCCTGAGCTATGCTGTTATGCTGTTGGATCAGGGTGGCCTGTCATGCCCGCCGCTAGGGGGGAGCAAACGGGACTCTGGTCCGGGGCCCTAATTGAAGTGGGCCCCTTCACGCTTGATTTTTTTTATGCTGATGTTGTGCGTGTAGATATATATTCGGACAATTATTCAAGTTACATGTACAGTAATAGAAAAGTTAAATCATTTAGCTTACAACAATACAAGTGAGTGTTTTAATAGCCGCACACTCCACGCAAGTAGATATCGTGCTAGTGTCGTGTGAAGCACGCTTGTCAAAGGGGGCCAGCAGCGGCACGCTTCTCAAAGACAAAGGAGAGCCGACGCCGACATCCTTGAGCTTGACGTTGAGTAGTATGTTTGTTGTACAGGGTACGTGGATAATGGATTGACTTCGCCGCTGTAACTGAATACTTCCGTTTCACACACACAGGCGCTGTTCTATCTCAGACACCACAATCTATCGTGGATGTTGACGTGTATGGTGTAGCAGAAGTCCGTCTCCGTAGTTTGATAATTCATTCGCTTGGGTGTTTATTGTTGCTTTTCAAACAGTGACGAGTGTGCGTTGGTTTTGTGTGTATCACTAAAGATTCTGGATCACCCGGATTTTTTGAAAACTTTGAAGTTTGATACAGCAAGTTACCATACTGATTGTACACCATGTAGATAACCCTAACCGTTAGTATATATTAAAATGTTCAGATGTTACTCCTATTCATTGCATTGGTATAATTGTACTGTTACACGTTAGATAATACATAGGCCTATCTCATTAATGTATTGTTTCAATTCCGCTACGAGCTTCCGTTAGCACTGGCTTTCCTTCTCGCAGTCAAACTTTGATGTGCGAGTAGGCTTAACTCATCAAGTATGGTGTTCATAAATGCAGCATTGTCGCTGTCGGATAAACTACATTTCGATCATTTTGTATACATATTTGAAGGTTTTGGCATGTGGGGACCCGGGGGAAGGCAGAGGGGCCCACATGTACCCAGTTGTCTGGGGCTCAGATATTTCTGGTGGCGGGCCTGGGCCTGGTCCACGGTTTTCTCGCTCAGTCAGGCTGTTTTTGATCGTCATCTGCAGGGGAAAAAAATTAGCTTTTGTGGATTGAGTTTTTAAATTAAATGTGGTATTTTGGACTATTTTTCACCTCCCCCCCCCCCAATGAATTATTGGCATGTATTTCATCCATGTGGCATCCCTTCCCCTGCCTTTCGCACTTGCATATCTTTACCGCTTTAAAATCTCAGGCTTTGATGGTATGTACCTAACCCTCTCGCTCTGACACTGCCACTAATAGCCCCAACCCCATTTTCCGGTGTGTTATTTTGACTACCTCAGGCTTTAGCCTATTTCTTTGGGCAAATTTGCTGTTTTATTGGGCTATACATTCTTTAGGTAACTGGCAGCCCTGTGTGGGATGGAACCTCTTGCATCTCTTATCAGATTTTCTGTGCCAGCATCATATGCCCAAATCATGAAGACTACAGCACTCCCATGCTGCAGATGGGTTAGGCAAATGTAGTTAAAATATCTTAATTACCCTGTAAGCAAGTAAAAAGAAAAGGTAAACATCATAAAAAGTAAAAATATTAATGCTCATATACAGAAATAGCATGACCGGCTATTTGAAGGCACTCTGTGTCGACATCAGTGACTTCGCTTTTTGCCAGTTTCAAGAGGAACATGTGTGTCCCAGAATGTGCTTGCATTACCGGTAACTGAGCTCTCTCTTTAAGTAAACCTTCTCAGGCTAACAACCGCAACTAATTAAGGAAGAGAAGTAAAAGCATGCAGTTAGCACAGATCCATATTTTTGTTGTGGCATGAAGTTGATTTTGAAACCTTTGGAGACCTTGAAATGTTATCACAGTGTCCCAGTCTTGTTAGTTTCTCCCCAAAGAATTGTTCTGCTTTGGTTCAGGCTTTCCATACTAACTGCAAATTGAATCTTACCAGATAATATCATGAACAGGAGATGTTGCAAGCATGTACAATATTAGAACAAACTGCAGAGGACTGATTTATAAAAAAGAGCCTTGACTGATAATTTCCTGTAAGTGATGGCCATGTCAGGAACTGGCAGCTGCAGCTTCAGATATTGTGAAACGTGCGCTTTGGGAGTGTCTCTTCATGTCTGACAGGAAAAAGAAACGCCCCGTTGTCTAGTAATAAAGGATGACACCTTGGGCCACCCTGTGTGTACATTATTAGAAATAATAATAATAAAAAAACAATACTCATATGGAAACTTTACATTTAAGTTTTACAATGGCACTCTGTCATTATGACAGAGCTGTACTGGAACTGATCAAAAACAGAAATGGACGTCTCATGGGTACAAGGCAGTGCTTTTATTGCAAAATCTTTATACTTGCACCGAGTTTAGCAGAAATCTTACTTTCAACAGTGCTGCTGTTATCCTTGTAAGGGTGACAGTTTTTTGGAGGTTTACTCAGTAAAGGGTCCTTTATGAAATTAAGATTGATTGAAAATAAATATTGTTAGATGTTTTTAAAAAGTTGTGGTTAATGATAGAAGCATTAGATAAAATGGCACTGGAAAGGGACTAAAGGGACATAAATAGCAATTGCTTTAACTTAGAATTCATTGAAGATAGCTTGTTAAGAGGAATAACGACTTTAGTCTGGAATCGCCCTCCTGATGTCTATTTGCATTCGTTCATCTTATTCATCATCTTCATCATCATCATCATCAGCAGCAGCCTTTTGGTCATGCTGGAGGTAAGGGGCAAAGAATTCACTTGGGGCCTACCCAATGACCAAGTCTCCGCTAAAGTTCCCGGACTTATATTTTATTTGTGTTATGGCGCTGATCAGATGAGTGAGTTTTCTATTTTTAGCACTTGAACTTTTCGGTTACACTTGCAGTATTTCTCGAGCACAGTTGTTAGTAATCCTGCCTTACAAATCCAGTGTCCTGGGGCCTCATGTATAAAACATGCGTAAGCCAATCCTTATGCAAAAGTTGGGATTTATCAAACATGAACTTGTTGTGAAATCTGGCTTAATGTTTCAGCAAAATTTTGTAATTTCCTCCCCAGACTTTTTTGGTGTTGCCATTTTAGCAACACCATGTGGTAGGGCAGTGGTTCTCAACCTGTGGGGCGCGCCGCCCTAGAAGTAACAAAAAAGGGGGAGTGAAGATGTGAAAAATGTGAAGATGTGAAAAAAAGAAAACAAGAATCAAAAATATAAAAAAACATCTGTTGAAACCAAAACAAATTAACTTAAACTACATTCTGATACTAGAACAATAAATATAGAGTTATATAAATGTCAATAAAGGTTAAGTAGGTATAATAAAATATGCATCTACATTTCAAAAAAATGTTAGGGAGGCGCGATTAAAACTGTTATGAAAACTCGGGTTGCAAATACTTAAAGGTTGAGAAACGCTGTGGTAGGGCATTGAAGTGAACAGAAAATCTAATTTCATTGCGCATTTCAATGAGGCGTCAGTCACTTTCTGATGTTCCTGAACAAATTATCACTGCTGCTTTTAATGTTGATAATAAGGCCTAATGCACAATCTTAATGTTAATTGCTTTAGTGTAAATTTTATCTATAAAAAAGGTATGTTGTGTGTTGTATAACATACTTGGCAGCATCAGCTCCTTTGGAGGATATCACCAATGGCAGGCTAAACAAGAAGTGAGTTTTCTGAGACTGCAATTATTTTTTAGCTCATAATGATGACTGGCTTATAAACCAATTTAGATTTTCTAGAGCCATCTTCTTGAAGTTGTGTGCTGAAATGGAGCCTATATTACAGAGACCATCAAACCAAAATTATGCAATTCCTGATCTGTTACACATTTGACCATGGGCACTTTTCAGTATGAGCTGGTTGACCCATCAGGAATTTCACTGCCATTCCATAGTCATGTCATGCCATCTGTATGAGATGGTATACTTAAGATGCTGCCCACATACATCCAGTTTTCTTGTAGTCAAGGTGAGGAAGCTGAGATCAAAAGGCAATTTTCAGTCCTGATTTTACTAATGTAACATGTTGACGCAGAATGAATGTGCTTTTGTGAACAGAACGCAGTTTCATTCAATTAATATACAACTAACATGAGGTGCTCAAATGTGTCAACTGACATTGTTGCAGGTGGCCTGGCTAAATCCATGATTTCTTTATTTTCTCAAATAGTAGTGTGGGTAGCAGACGTCAAGCTCATCCTGTGCCTGATGGTTGACTTCTTGATAAGTAAGCCTAATTCCTTGGATTGCCATTAAGTTTAGTACATTGCAAACAAATTGTATATTCTTTCTTTCAGGTGACATTGGGTGCACTACATGGGAGGAGGTATAATAAAAGGCACTCCCATACAAGATCAGTGATAGAACGGACCTTTGGAACATGGCGGTGGTTAGACCCATCAGGTGGCACACTGCTTTACAAAGTTTTACTGCATTGTGTTGGCAGCACTTCACAGCATGGCACAGAACCTCTGCCACCTGAGAGAGGTCAAGATGAGTGCAGGACATCAGTGCAATGGCAATTCAAAGACGCTTGCATGTTGTACATTGAATGTAAAGAGACTTGTATGTATTGCAACACTCTTGCAAAACAATTTTATTTTTTTAAGAGTTCATTACGAATGTTCTTAATAACTTACAGTTATGCACATACAGCCTGCAGTCAATTTGCTCTGTGTACTGGTGCCAGTCTGGGCGCTGCATGATGGCGAGTTGCTATAGTTCTGTCCACTCAGCTGCTGTCACTCCTGTTTTTTTCTTTTATTTGTGTTTCTCACAGACAGACTTTTAAAAAGAAAGTGTGGGCGGTTCTCCACTTCAGTCAGTAATACCTCAAGTTCACATTCCCTTAAGTTTCGTTTTCTGTGTTCTTCCATGGTTTATAATAAAGATGTCACTCGGCAACATGGCCAAATTTATATGATGACCAGATCATGAATGTTCATAAAGGGGGTTTTAAGCTATATATGATTACTGGTGGGTGGTGAAAGGGAGAGCCTAAAAGTGCTTGCATGAGCACATACAGTAGTTATACTGTAAGCTGATTTGAGATTTATAAAGGAACTTGGTATGGCATGTGGTGCATGTGTGGCTTTATAAATCCATTTTTTTTTTAGCTTTTGCCCTTTTTTTGCCTTTTGAGCATAAGTAGAACTTTAGTATGGAACCTAAGCAAGGTTTGATACATGAGGCCCCAGGTATGATACCCCATCAACCGTCTGTGTGGAGTTTTTTTGCAGTTTTTTTTAATGTCTGCACAGGGCCTGAATCAAGACCCTCAGGTGCCAACACCTCTGCTGTCTCTCTCTCACGCACACACAGAGTGATGAATCAAATGCAATTTACTATAAATATTTAATCTTTTCTAAGAGAAATCTGGGGATTTCCAACACATTTTTGTAATGTGGCTGCATTTCTAGGCGCTTTTTCTTTATTTTTCTTTCAATGCATTCATTAAAGGCAAGCATACAACATGTAAGGCCCTTGTTTCTTGTTTTTTTTTTAACACAAAATTGCTAAAGGTTGTAAGTCGGTATGAGATCTTATTTGGCAGAAACCAAGTGGCTTTTGGGCTCCTGATGGCTTTCTGACATGTTTTAAAAAAAAAAAAAAAAAAAAAAAAAAAAAAAACCATTGTCTGCTGGAAATCATCAGGTATGAAAGTTTAAACCAATTCTGCATTTCACTTCTCAATGTGACAATCAGGAAGCAACTCTGCGTTGATGCTTTTGCAAGCAGGACTGTAAAAAATATATGGATGTAACGTATGGAAGATAGACAGGCCGAGTTGCTGCAAGAAAGCTCCACTGTATGACATTTCTTCAAACTTTGCCCTACATCTACATATTCCTGGTAACATTACGTGTTTGTGCTTTCTGTTACACCTTGCCTGATGAAGGGGCCTTAGCTGCCTCGAAAGCTTGCATTTGTAGTCTGTTTAGTTAGCCAATAAAAGGTGTCATTTCACCCTACTTTCTTCTAATAGATTAAAATAATAATTCAGTCCACTAGTCACGATACAAGCTAATCAAGTGAATACTGATAGCAACAATAGCTTCAATTAACCAACTATAAAATCAGAGGTACAGTAGAATATCACATCATATCTTCACAATATCAAATCAAGCCTCACCCATTGATCACGCCACAAAATTGTTTAAAATTCACTCCAGGCATCACTCTGTGTATGACTTCTTCTGATCAGCTCTCAATATGAATGAGTTATTAAGTGTCAGAGGGCACCCAGACTCCCAATGTCATAACACGTGGGAAAATCACACAGAGCTGCTGCCTCTCCACTTCGATTGTTGAATTGGTGCCATTACAAGTTTTACAGGAAGTGGATGCCAAGCAAGTGAGTCCTTACACAGGAACTTAATGGTTCTTTTTTCATTTTAATTTTGATTGATTGTTTCAATCCCACTGGAGAACACATGAGCAGAGATAGTCCCAGAGATGCTTGTGATTTCTGAGTCTAGTGTTTAGGTGTTTTGATGCCCATGCCCCCACAGATTGTGGTGTCTCTTTGCACTCACCATTTGGCTTCCTCCCACATCCTAAAGCCACGTGTGTTAGTTTTGTTTGCTTTTGTAAATTGTCTCTGCATAGGTTGTGAGTGATTGGGACCTGAAATGGAAAGGTGCTCCATCCAAGGTTGGTTCCTGTTTTGCATGCAGTACTCTCATGGTAGGCTTCAGCCCTGGCAATCCAGAATTGGATTAAACAGGAATGAAAATGTTATTAGTTTTCTTTTTATGAGAGGCAAAAGGTTGTCTTTTTTCATTATCTTGGTGATGTATTACAATTTCTATTCCATTCTCATCCAGCAAGTTTAGGTGTGGTATTCACCAACTTTTCTCCATACTGATGATCAATTACGACGGTCAGTTTGACATGTGCAGTGGAACCTCGGGTCATGAATGTCTCTGAACACGTACAAATTGGGTTATGACCAAAAAGTTCGCCAAACTTTTGCATCTGTTCACGACCACACACTCGGGTGAAGAACAAGCCAGTTTCCCTTCTGGTTCGTACACACGAATGATTTCCGCACATGTTCAGTCTCTCCCTGTACGATACATTGTTCTCGGTCAGACGTGCATCGCGCAGAGGGACTTTACCTCAAAACTGTAATCTCCTCTCCACCCAGTTTCCTGCTCACTTCCTTCATGCCAGAAGGTTCGACTCCTGCAATGTTACTTTTCTTGGTTGTTTATGGTTAGTTTTTGTATAAATTATGGATTTTTCAAATGTTCATTTTTTTCTGTGCTTAAAACTCATTAAAAAAAGTGTTTACAGGTAGCGGTTCGTAAGGCTGTAGCGTGAACTCTTGCAATGTTAGTTTTCTCTGTTCAAGGTTTTCTCGGTGTTATTCAATGTTTTTACATTTAGTTTACTATTACACTGTGCATTCTATGGTATAATTAACTATTTTTGTGCTTAAAAATCTTTAAAAAAAATATATTTACATACAGCTTGTACGGTCTGGAACGGATTAATTGTATTTACATATGGGGGAAATTACTTCGGATCACAACCAAATCGGGTTGCGACCAGAGTTTTGGAACAAATTACGATCGTCACCCGAGGTTCCACTGTATGTCTGATGCTTCTGCTCTGATGTTCATGTTGTGGTAACTCATTCGGCCATTGTGAACCCCCAGCAATGCACTGATACATTTAAAAGCGAGAAAGGACTGGAAGAACTTGCGTTTTAGGAAATTCCAATATTTTCTTGATTTTCAGTTTAAAGATGATCAAGTGCAAACAGCATGAAAAAGTAAAAACCTTCTTGTGGAGTCACAGTATTTGTGGCCTGTCCACACCACGTTTGTATGGGTTTTTCCTCTTTTGAAGCAGTTTTCTTCCTTTACATCCCCAAGACAGGTGCAGACAAGTCCAGCCCAAGGTTTGTTCCCCGTTGGAAAATGAATGATGAATATTTAAGCAGTTCCTAGTCCTGCCGACTCACGCCTTTAAGAACCTGCATTCAGTTCCTGACCCAAGAACTGTCTGAGTGGAGTTTCTACATTTTTACATGGCTTTTACATGGCTGTGTGTGCTGCATTACCAGTTGGTCTAGAATGATCTTCACAAGGCATCCCTTCTTACCAGCTATTTGAAGGGACCACCTATTAGCCTTCTTATGAGCTTCTTTCAACTTTCCCCAGTGTTTACATCTGTAAATCTGCCAAAATGATGTTGTTTTTAACCTCTTTATAGACTTAGTTTAAAGTGCTCTTCTATCATTTAAGCATCATCTGGCCTTAATCTTATCTTCACATCTACAGCTCTGTTGTCTAAGCTATTAAAGTGCCCCACTGTAATTGGTCTTCACTCCACTGCTGGGGTGTTGGGCACATTTCCTCCTTCCCTTTGGTCCCATTATCTTCTGTGCACAGACCCTCATATGTCATGTTTGTGGCCTACACTGATGGTAACCACTTTCAGTGAGTTGCCTCTGCTTCTTACACCTTTTCATTTATGTTGTGCAGTGTTTTTTCCAACATTCAGATCAAAAAGAGACAAGCACACTCTTGTACTTATTGCATTTGACCAAACAATAAGGAAGCACTGACATCAGCACAGTATTCATGCTATTATGTTACTGCGCTCAAGTAGATCCTGAAATGCAAGTGTTCCAGTACATGTGCCTCTTTACCCTCAGGGAACACACTCCCTTGGCACAGTGTTACATGGTGACTTAATTACATGAAAGCCCTGGTGATTCTCGGTTACTGTGGAAACCTTTGCAACTTTCAGCCTCACCAGATTCATTCTACCCACTTGTCTGACATGGCACATTGGTTATCTGCTCCATTTTTCATTGCTCTATCAGGACTTGGGCATATGGAACAAAAAGTAGAGCAGAATTGGGTGAAGAGGTGCATCTTGATGGAGAGGGAAGTTGAAGAAGACATGTTTGGATGTGGCATCGGACAACACAAAATTTGTGGGAATCCCCCTAAAGAATGCACAGAACAGTGGAGAGAGGAGGAAAAAGGTTTTGGGGGCAAAATGCTAGCTTGAGTGAACCCAGAAAATGGTAACAATGATTATGACAATGCTCTCTTGAGACATAGAACAGTGACCAATGTGTGCAACATGACATGTTTGTGGTATAAAAGTAGACTTATTACTCATATCAAAATTTTAAATTTGCTTTATAGCGCTCATATCTTGAAAACACACTTGTTTACTTGTTCCCTGATTAGGGTCATAAAGATATAAGATCTATCTTGGCATAACCAGGTACAAGACAGGAACCCAGCCATTATTGAGAAAATTATGTAAGACATTTTTACAAGCTGTTCATTACTGCTGGTCAATTGGAGAGTATAGTATGACTTGATTACTTGAAATCAATGTAAATATAAAGAGGACTTGCAAAATCCACAAATTAAAGGCATCAGCCAGAAACTGAATCGACATCTAAGCATTATGAGGCAACAATGCTTGCTGCTAAACCATTCAGCAGTCCTGGTATTTCAGTTCTAACTGACCTCTTCACCTCTACTTCATTGATTCTGAAACTCAACAACACATATTTCATCACTGACCATTCATTTCCTGGTGGGACATTATTATCTTCCACATCACTCTTTATTCTGTTTGTTGGTGTTTGTTAAGAGAAGCGTTTCAAACCGTGAAACACAAAATACCTCACTGTGTGGAAGATGGGACACTCTTGTGCCACTTCTGCACACAGAATAACACCAGGAAAGGAAAAGAAGCCATGCAGGGAAAGAGCAATGCAGGGAGAGAAAAAGTACAAAAGACAAACCATTGGGACTACCCATGCAGGTACTGATCCCTCACTACCTCTTACTCTTTTTTCCACCTCGGGTTTCTCTCCCAAAACTCTAGCCTGTCTTCCTCCCTCCAAACAGACCACCCACTTTACTAATCTAATGAATTTTCTTCTGACTGTGAGGTTGGTCTCTTCCTTGTGTTACTTCCAGCCAGACACTGAAACCACTTCAGGGGTTATGTGTGGCCTTCCCTTTCAACAACACCATTTGTTTATGCAGTGCATTTTGAAGTTGGGCTTAGAAGTTCACATAAGACAAACGTTTTTCCGTCAAGTAAACTTTTTCCATATGCCATCACAATTCTGGGTTGCACAGTGGTCTGTGCAGCAGGACAGATCTGTTTAGCTAAAATTCCAGCACCCATAGGAGGCTTTCATATGTTCTTGTTTTATGCATGCAAGACACACATTGTGCTTGTACACAGAACAAAGGAATCATCAGCTTGAAACAGCTTAGAGATAATCATCACCCTAAACTGGAATATGTGACAACTAAACATTGAAGAAACAAGGGATTTGATGATGATGCAAAATAAACATCAAGTTGGTTAATCAGCAGGAGACAAAGATTACAGATAAGAAGAGAGCGCTCCACGTGGAGTGAGGACATCAGTGATGTCCCTCAAGCGTCTGTCCTAAGGCCGCTTCGTATTCATATTAATGATATCGATTCCATTGTAGTTAGTTAATTAGTGAAATTGGAAGAATGGGCAAGCTTCAGAACTGGGTGAACACTTGGAAAATGCAATTTAATGTAGAAAAGTGCAAAGTCCTAAATGTGGGTATTATAAATACAAGATGGGGGATAGGGTCCTGCAGGAAGCAACCTTTGGTAAAAGATTCTGAGGTTTAAATTGACAAAATGTTTTCATCATCTAAGAAGAGTGAATAAGCAATTTTAAAGGCAAATAAAATGTTAGGTATCATAAAAAATGTTGACTATTTATTGATGAATTCTATGCTCAGATTATATAATGCACTGCTGATACCACATCTGGAGTATTGTGTGCAGTTAAAGCTGTGCAGAGAACAGCAACCAAGTGCAACCCAGGTCTTAAGGACATGTCCTACTCTGGCAGACTCAGAGAACTAAACCTGTTTAGTCTCAACCAAGAGGAGAATACTTGGGGACCAAATTCAGGCTTTCAGTATTCTCAAAGACATTGATAAAATAGATCCAACCGAACAATTTCAATTAAACGGTGAATCATATTCTCGAGGACACTGTGGAAATTAAGGGGAAGTGCATTTAGGTCTGAAACCAGGAAGTATTTCGTTATGCAAAGAGTTGAGGGAATCTGGCACAAACTATTGAAATGTGTAGTTGAAGCCAGAACCTTAACAACCTTTAATAATATCTGGATGAAACACTGGGACAGCTTAGCTATTAGCTAAGCAAACAAGTTTGATGGGTTGAATGGCCTTCTCTCATTTGTCAAATTTCTCATGTTCTTATGTTCTAATTACATCATTGTAAGTTTCAGATGATCCCCACCACTGCTTTCAAAAATGTATAAAGCAGAGTGTCTTAGCTTGGTCTTATACCTTAAACAGCCTGCAGCTTAATCACACTCTGTGCTAGAAGCCATAATAGGACTGGTTTGCATTTCACTCAGAGAAAGCTCCCTGGTGTGCTGTCTGGATATACACACCCTGATCAGTTTATTTAACTCACAAGTCTCAATATTTTAACACATGAATTACAGAATATTAAATGAATCAGTGAATATTCACAAATGATGCGGTATGTGTAAATGTATTGCTGGGACTCCACAATGTGGGCAGTACAGTGGTGCTATGGCTAACATTAAATCCTTCTGACTGCCATTTCTTCCTGTTGTGTGGAGATGGCATGTTTTCTCTTTGGTACTGTGACATTTTTTATCAGTGTGGTATGGTGAGAGAGCTGCCTCTCAGAGTCCCGGGTTCAAATCTCATGCCCAGTTGCTATCTGGATGGAGTTTGCATATTCTATTTTATTGCATATTCTATATTCACACTATGCGACTCTTCAGTTCCACCCGGGGGGGTACACGTTAACATTATACAAAGTTATTGTCTGTTATACCTGCATTTTTATCACTCTTTAATTAATATTGTTTTTATCAGTATGCTGCTGCATGAGTATGTGAATTTCCCCTTGGTATTAATAAACTATCTATCTATCTATTGTGGTAGCCAGCCTGGACAAAGACAGGGAGACACGTCAATGTCACCCAGCACACGTTTATTTGCCATATTTACAAGTGCTCACAGTCCCCAGGTCCCCAAAGTCCTGGCCACAACACAACAATGCCTTCTCTCTCTTCAGGCCGCCTCCTGATCTCCTCCCAGACCTAGTCCGTCTTTCACCCGACTCGTCATTGTATGAAAGGAGGCGGCCCCTTTTATATCCACCCGGATGTGCTCCAGGTGTGTCCCGGCAATCTTCCACTGACACGCCACAGTGCCAGCTGCATCCCCGGAAGCACTCCGGGTGTCCCTGCTCCTCTTCCCCCCAGCACTTCCGGGTGTGGTGGAAGTGTTGAGGTCCAGGGCTCCGAAGGCATAGGGGCGTCCCCTGGCGGTGACCACGGGCCCCTACAGGGTTGAGCTTCAAAGCTCTGTACCCATGGCCCCCAAAGGTACCTGGGCGGTCACCCCCACATGGTTTGGGGAAGGCATAAGCCCTCCTCCAGTCCTCCTGGGCGTCCCAGCCTGGTCCCCCCCCAGCCATTTCCGACACTATCTATCTATCTATCTATCTATCTATCTATCTATCTATCTATCTA